>ML677343.1:7141276-7516602 GCA_007922305.1 Dermatemys mawii | reverse complement strand
CTTGGTTGCAACATGTCACTAAAGATACATTTTTTGCACTCTCATCTAGATTTTTTTCCACCGAACTGCGGAGCAGTGAGCGACGAGCACGGCGAGCGATTTCACCAGGACATTGCAACAATGGAGAAACGCTATCAGGGCAAATGGAGCCCATCAATGCTTGCAGACTATTGCTGGACAGTGACAAGAGATGCTCCATTTAATGAATACAAGAGACAAGCCAAGAAGCGCCGAGTAGACACTGAATAGAACTAAACTATGTACATAATAGCTTTTTGCCTTTTGTTTCATAATACCTTTTATTTATATAACCCTTTTGCTGATTTTTAAAGTGTTACATAAACAGGACAGGTGAAATATTATCATGTAAAGCAACCATAAACACATGAAAAGACCTAGGTTTACAATTTATGATTAAAACTCTACTATCTACACAATATACGTAGACATAAAATGTAAAAACTTAAATATCTTAGAAACAGTAGCCAATCAGTTGTTTTAATTGTCATATTTGAATTCAGCACATCAAAATACATAATAAATATCACATTTTATCTCTGAAGCAGACGACTTCTAAAAAATTGTAGACCATTGTTACTTGAAATCAGCCAAATTACACAAATTAATTTAACTCTTTACCTTAGTGTTCCACAACAAAGGTGTCCTGGGAAAGAATGCCTAGGATTTAATTAGTGCTGCTGCCAAGATAAGAAATAGTGTGTGGGCAACAAATAAAGGGAAATAAACAGAACGCTTCTGAAACAGATGTGATTTAAAAACTAGAGAAAAATCTCTTTGCGTTAATCTGAGGAATGAATGAATCTCTTTGAAAGACCAAACTACAATGTAAGAAGTAGATTTGGCAGGACAAGTAATTCAGAGGGAAGTGGGAAAATCCGTAAGCCGTCAAGCTAAATTCTACCTATATTTCTGCAACCAGAGCGATGGTCCTAGTTGTACTGCAATAATGCATCACTTACTATAGTTGCCCAGGGTATAGTTTCAATTGATGCATTTTCTAACTACTGTAGAAATGCCAGGATATTATAAAAGCATCTCATATGGTTTGATTGAAAAGGTAATGCATCATGATAAAGTTCAATAAAGTCATTAGATACAATAGTAGTTATTCTTAGCACCAATATAGTGATGTTTAATTTCAAGGTGATTTTCTAAGTGTTAATTAGTTAATCTTCATAACAGATGTCAGGTACTGTAGTCAGAAGTGGGTCAAGTTTATCTGTGATGTACATTTACAAATGGGGGAAACAGAGCAGTGACGGGAAATAGCTAAATTGTGTTAGAGACTGGATTACAATAGAGTGATCCTGGTTCCCAATCCTTTTTTCTTCTCTGATATGCAAAGACATGCTTAATTACACCGCAGGTCATGTTTCCACATGAATATCCTGGAGCTAGCTTGAAGAATGACTCCTTTGTCCTTCATTAAAGCTGTTAAAACAAAAACAATTTGCATATTAACTGTCACTGTGTATGAAACCGGATCCTAATGTGGTTATTATAAAATAACTTTGGGGCAAATTCTGCTGTCTGGAAACAAGCTAAGTCACTTACTTTAAATAAACTGGTTTTAAAATAAAGAAACAGTAGCTTTCTAGGAATTTAATATTAATGGATTAAATTTTGATCTCTGTCACGCTTCTTCTTTTCCACTAAAGTCACTGGATTTGAGTGGGAGCAAGAATAGAATTTGGCCCATTTCTTATTCTTTTGGGGTTTGGGACCCATTTGTTTGTGTAGGAGTCAGGCCCCATTTAGTCTTAATACATTACTTTCTAATGACATTCTAATTCTTCTGAATGATTTTTATTTCTTTTAAGTATGTGACTCATTTAACTTCCAAATGGAAGATTATAAACCTATCCTTTCTGACTTACATTTTAAACTTCCCTGACCTTTTAAAAGTATTCTGTTGTTATTAGGCTACCATAGCTACAAAAGCCAAGACTTTTCCTCTGATACTGAATTGCTTTCATTATCCATATTTTAATTACATTGATCTGGGTTCTACATACTTGTCATTCAAATTTGCTTTTCAGTTAGAGGAGAGTCACTAAGGAAAAACCTTTGTCTGCTCTGTGTGCTGTGTAAGGATAGATGTCTTGCTTGGTTTAGTACTCAAAGTCATGACCTTTGAGTTCAGTGCTCATTTTTATGGGGTTCACAAATAGTCTTCGTCATCAAAAATACCATCACATACAATACCATCACATTACCAAACAACTATCAAAGAAATAAAATGTTGGTCTACAGTAGGACCTTCCTGTAGATCCCACAGTGTGTTTTATATCGTCTGATGACAGTTGTAATCTACTTGGGGTCAGGACTTTGTCTTTCATCTGTGTCATGCTTTCTTCTGTACCGGCCCTAGGCATGAAACAATTTTCCAGACTCACTTATAAAATGACTACCCTGTCCTCCTTCAAATCCCTTCACAGTGATACATGGGGGAAAGTGCCACGTGAAAACAGCAAGCCAGCTGACAACTCATGATTACTGATTAATATTAATATTTCTTGTTTGTTTATAGCTTAAAACTAAAAAACCCAACAGCAGCTGATTTTAGGTGTATGCAAGGCTGAATACTTCTAGTTGCTGAGCGCTCTGGCTCTGATCTAGCAAAGCACATACTTAAACACATGTATAGTTCCATTGGGATCATACATATTGGATACATATGATTGGGATCAATGAGACTACTCATGTTTAAAGTTAAATATGTGCTTTGCTGGATGGGGGTCAGACTATTCAGATTCTGTCCTATAATGTACTATAGTTTATAATACATTTATCATGGTCACCCTTTGCTGAAGATAACAGAGTAGAATACAAAATACATTAGTCTAAAGTTGTATGAGATCTTATTTGGACTACTATAAAACTCTGCTATTATTCATTCAGTATTATTCAGTAAAGTTCCCTTTCTGCATTTAAATTTCACACTAAAAATATATATATCCAAAGTGTGTGAACAAAGCTCAGATAGGAGCAAATTTAAAAACATTGGGAAAATTGTGCATTCAGTTACAGTAACTTGTGATTTTTCATAGACTTTCATGGGTATAACAGAAGAATTTATCTCAGACCCTTCTATCATTGCCAAAATCATGAAAATTGAGGAAGTCCTTAGAAAGCTGATATATTTAGAGCAAATTAAATAGTCACTTTGCCGATAGATTAGTGGGCAGAACCATTAGGGGGCAATTTTTTTCTCAGTTATACACGCCTGGCTGAAATGTGGCTGGTCTTAAGTGATACAGCACCCAAGGCAATTTAGAGTAACCAGGCATTGCCAGTCTCTTGACAGGCTCTGGCATTTTCTACCCCAGGTGTTTTGAAATTCAGTGGTATAGAGCCAGCTGTTCCTGCTCTGAGCCACTGGAGGATTTACACACACACCAGGGGACTCCTCTGTTGGCCACTTTTGTCAAGTTCAGACTATCTTCCTGGGGGTGCGAGAGCCTAGAGAGGTGGAAGAGTTTCCCCTGGCAATGGGAAGAGAGGGAGAGGATAGACAGTCTTGGGGGCTCCTTTTCACAACTGATAGAAAATTCTCCTTTGAAAAATGTGATGCAATAAAGCCATTTGAGACGATGGTAATGTATTTCACAATCTGCCATGTAAGGAGCATGTGTCGGAAAGGAAAAGAGCGATAACCAAGGATCTTTTTTTTCACTCACACTACCTGTTTCTTAGCACATTACTAACTTCTCTGGTTTCTCTGTACTGAAATATTATGCTTTTGCCTTGCAGACCTATAGCAGATACAGCATGTGAAGTAGTATAACCCGGTTGCCTATTACACAGTTTAAGCCATGAGACGTTTTTACTAATCCAGTTACCCACAGTGTGTTAGTTCTTATGTGGGACATGGCAGCTTCCACACTCCCTTCCTCCCTCCCAAAGTGTGATATGGTAATTGCTGTTAGACTTAATCAGATAAATAGTTGTCCTGGGATGGTAGAGAAGATTGACCCACTCTAGATAACTATGTTCAGATTGACTAAAAGGCTTTGATATCAGAATTCTCTCCAGCTACTGTGTCAAGCAGAATAATAAACAACCGTGTATGATTTTTTTCCAGACCAATCTGTCCATCTTCATCCAAGTTCTGTTTGAATTGCTCTGCAATCTCTGGCCAGTTGTGCTTGTGTTGTTCCCTCCTGCCGAGTTAGCTGCAGCTTTAAATAAACTTCCTCCCTCTGCACCAAACAGTGCCATCGATCAGTATTTACCTGATCCTGAAGCTAACGGAAAACAGTCATGTGGCTGTTAATAGGGGGGGGGGGAAAGCCATAGAGCCTGCAGTTACTATGGCAACACTGTTCCCTGGGGTGTTACCAGGCAGAGATGAATGCTGTGAAATTAAGCTCTGCTCAGTAGGTAGGGGGTACGTTTCCGTGGGGTGGGAGGAGGAGTTTGGTACACTAAATTCCCAGGTAGATTATATACTGTAACTGGCATATTAGTGTTCTATGTTAATTCTGTGTTTCTGTCATTCTCTGCACCCTACTCACATGC
Organism: Dermatemys mawii; assembly: GCA_007922305.1. NCBI lineage: Eukaryota > Metazoa > Chordata > Testudines > Dermatemydidae > Dermatemys > Dermatemys mawii. The sequence goes on along the minus strand of ML677343.1, from coordinate 7,512,060 downwards.
TTCAGTGCATTATTTCCATAAAGTATGAGGGAGCTCTGCATCTTAAGGCACAGGCGAGAGAAATCCATCTTCCATGTAAGATAATACAAGATGTGTATGTAAGAAAGGGGGAGAGTGAATTCTGACTCTAATCTTACCTGCAACCTAGTCATTCTGACAAGTAGTCAAGTACTTGAAGCCAAATCCTACCCTCATTTACTGTGCAGGCACACAGCCCCATTAGTAGTAGTTGCAAAGGGGATAAGTGATGCCTTACATAGTGGAACTGCCTTTGCTTTGCAGCTATCAGGGACCTTTTCGATGGTGGCTGAACTTACTCCAACATGCACTCATATTTTTGATGTGTTGTGTGCAGGGCAGGCTCTAGGTTATTTGCTACCCCAAGCAAAACAAATTTGGCTGCCCCCCACCCCAGCCCTGGGCTCTCCCCACCACCCACACCCCCTGCCTGCCCCACCAGTGCCCTTCTCCGCACCCGTACCCCCTGACGCCCGAGCCCTGGGCTCTCCCTACCTGCACCCTCCTGCAATCCCAGCCGTGGGTCATTGGTAACTCACTCCCAGGGCGGGTCATTCATCAGGAATTTTGGATGTGCACAAAACACAGACGGGATTGGTTCCCATATGGTTACAGAACTGCAGTAGAGTGGAACAATTTTCAGCTTGTGTGATTGGAGGATATCTGGATGCATATTATAAGATTGTCCTACATAAATGAGGAAAAGTAGAGATGCCTTTATTATTCTTTTTTTCCACTCTTTGTTTCTATGGGGAATTTGCCAATGCAATATCACCGTCTTTCTGTTAAACAAATAAAACTAAAAAAAAAAAAAAATGGCAGTGGCTGTTGAAAATAGCAATTCCAGTCCTAATAACCACTGGGAAGCATTGCTTGCTCAATTTTATCCTACTTTTTCTACAGCAAGTTACAGTGGATCAGTATATTTGATTTGGCAGAAATAAAGTAACAGCTGCCAAAACTGAGCCTGAGCACTCCTGAATTTTGAGGGTGTTCAAATCTGGAAGGCAGGTGCTAGATTCCCTTTTCTGAATAGTAGCTAAATCTGGAAAGGAAAAGTCAATTTCAGCTTCCATGGCTCAGAAGTGGAAATCCTCCTACGTGCCTGGTACTGTATCTACAGCTGCCTAGGTCCTCGCCTCCCCTCCCTTTTCATTTTAAATTCTAATGGGATCCTCATACCTCCCTTCCTAGGTTTCACATAGAGAGGTGCACTGTCCATTTAGTCCACCTAATTCCTTTTTTGGGGGCTGTAAGGTGAGGTCATACCAGTGTTCCTAATCCAGTCTAGGGAAGTCTTCTGAAGGGGATATCTGGCCCAAAGCTGCCTACTTCTTGGGCGTACTTGTTCCCCATCTACAGGGCCATCCCCTTCTAGCAGCCAGCTCTCCATCCACAGAAAGCTTTTGTTGTTGTTGTTTTAACACAAACTTTATTTTTCAGTAAATTAAGCAAATGAGACTCAGAAGATGCAATAGGTACCTTAAAACTGCAAGGAGATACAAGTAGCTAGTTTAAAACTGTTACTAAAGACTAAATTTCGAGATTATACCAAAATGAACAAATCAAAACCTAGCAGAGAAATAATTATGTTTGTGATTTTTCTTTGTAGCCAGCGCTCACTTGTAGCAATTTTCATCAACCTTGATGCTGAAGAGATTTTTTTTAACCATTTAAGTTGTTAAACAATTTTAAAGACTATTCTCTCAGCAAGAACGATGCATTTACTGGAATAAGAATACAGTACACTTTGCCTGGAGAGTGAGGAGTCAGGTTTCATTCCTTCCAAATTGCAGGATTGGGACCTAAAATTTCTGTGCAAACATGTACATAACTTCCCTCATGTGAGCAATCCCATTTGAAGTCAGTGGGTTACTCACATGCATAAAGTTATCCATGTGCATAAGTGTTTGTCAAATCCAAATCTTTGTGAGCAAATGCCCACTATAGAAGGCTTTTGTCTGGTAAGCAAATCTGCAGATTAACAGAATTGGCATATATAGCATAAGAGGGCAACTATTTTTCATATCAACAAGCAGGGTCTCATGAAGTTCTTAGCTCAATGGCCAGGGTTTAATGTGATCTGAAGAGGTAAAAGTAACAGCTACCTCACTCCCCTCCGTTCCTTTCCTGTTGATAGCCGCCAAGGGAATGCTGGGAAATGTAGTTCTTTCCCTGCTCCAGGGCTGGCTCTATAGGCAGGAAATTAGCCAAGGAACTACAGCTCCCAGGGCCCCCTGTGGGTTCTCAGCTCCTGTGCTGGATCCCTGCTGCTCCGGGTGGCTCTGCTTCTGCAGCCTTGCAAGAGGGGAGGAAGTGAGTGTTATGGGGCGCTGTGGCTGGCCCCCAAGCAAAAAAAAAAAAAAAATGAAGGGGGGAGCGGATGGCCCAAATGCCGCCCCTGCAAATGTGCCACCCCAAGCACCTGCTTGCTTTGCTGGTGCCTAGAGCTGGCCCTGACTTTGTGCACATTGTTAAAGACAGGCCAATAAGTGTACATGGTGCTGTGCAATAGGTCACTCATTTATTAGTTGTATTACTGTAGTGCCTAGGAGCCCCAGTCCTGGACCAAGACACTCAGTACAGTCCCTGCCCCAAAGAGCCTTACATTCCCTGTCTTAAAGAGCTTACAGGCTGAGTGTCAGACGAGACAGCAGCCGGACTGTGCCAAACAAATAGCAGATTTCTGCTTCAAAGTCTTAAGTAGTGATCCTCAAACTTATTTGATTGGGGCTCCCCTTCTTTGTGTCTAGATGTTTACACCCCCTCCCACAAGTACATATACTGCCACTCATCTCGGCAGGCAGAGCAGAGACAAGCGGCTGCTGGCTGGGCGTCCATCTCTGAAGGCAGTGGCATGTCAGCAGCAGCACAGAAGTAAGAGTGGCAATATTAATCAATATCACTTTTCACAGCATACTTGGTGCCACATTGCCACCCTGACTTCTGCTCTCTTGGTGAGGAATTGTGGGTGGGGTGCGGCAGGGGGAATGGGAAGGGTTCTGGTTGACCACTTTAACAGGTATGCACTGCTCTTCTGTATGAGCCCCAGTGCCCTGGATTGACAGCCACATCACTTAAAAAAAAAAAAAAAAAAAAAAGCTCATAGCTTGTACCTCCCGTGGGATGGATCAAGTGATCCATTCTATAGTTTGAGAACCACTGGTCTAAATGAGTAAGTAGTTTTACTATAGTATATCATGTTATATGTGGAAAAGACACAACTATATCTAAGAGACCATGAAGGGTACCATTCCACACAGCAACTCATAGGTGTCTCATTAATATATGGGGAGTGATATGAAAAGAGAATTGTTTTTAAAGTGAGGAATGTTTATTGTATTGTAAAATAGAAACAGAGTAAGAAGAAGGTATTTGGGTTTTAAAAGAGTGCTGTCTTATGCCCTCTCCCACTACCTGTTGGTGATTAGTCATAAAATAAATGTAGGTTTCACCTTACTTGACAGTCAGAGCTTCACAAACAAACCAGTTTGACCCATCTATGGGCTAGATTAGATCTGTAAGGCACATCCCAGAGTGAGACGAAGTGCAGAGCTCCTCTGCTCTGGGCAGTATCAGGAAAACAGACTTCCTCTCTGGGCACCTTCGAAAAGCCCAACCATGCTAGGTATGTACATCCAATTCTAAACAGTGCTCGAGGCATAGCCTGCTTCCTGTTGCACGCTGTTCCTTCTTTGCAGCCAACATAAAGAAGGGGTGGGACGATTGCATGGCTTTCTCCCTGCTCCCTTTGGGTGCCTTATACCCCTGTGGGTATAAAGACAGAACACCCTGCTCTTTACTGAGCTCAGGGACTGTAATTCTTTGTGACAGCTAATCAGACACTGCACGGGGTAGGGATGCCTCCTTTTTCCTCTCCCAATTATCATACACTTGCATAATGTCTGCGCAGAATCTGGTTCAGAATAAGAGGCTGGTTACTTGTGAGCAGAGCTTGTACAAGTAATGGTGATTTTTATGGCCATCATATACACTAGTTGGAGCTATACGTTGTAAGTGTTTTTGGTGGATATGGGAAGGGGAGATGGAGGAGCTGGGGAGGGAGAGACAATCATTTATACCTACTATATATGCCAGGTTTGTTTACTTTAACTTTCCTGGAAAAAATAGACACTGGTTATGTAAGTGGTAATTCTGTGGTTTGGTGGGGCTTTTTTTGCTGTGGGGAGGGGGCACTAATGCTTTTTCAATCATTCTAGGAATTGCATTGTTTAGTGTAAAACCTGGGTTGGAAGACATCCATGAAGACTGAAAGCTTCATAAAGACCAGGCAGCTGCAAAACTTGCTAGTCTTTGTTAGATTAAGTAGAAGTGTCTTTGGCAAAATAACAGCTTATTAAAAACCTCTAATTTACAATAGTTTTACCTCTGTTACACTGATTGTACTTCAGAGCCATAAAACAATGGAGTAGAATGAATACTAAATACATTTAAATAATGTCCTTCATGAGATTTTTTTTTTTCTGGAACATGACATTCAAATGCTATTCAGTACAGCAACAAAGAAGAATGTCCTTAAATTACATTTAACAGTAAAAATACAGCCAACTTGTCAAATCCAAGCTAAAAGCTAATTAAACTAATTTTGAGTTTACTGTAGATACTAGTGCATGAACATAAGAACGGCCATACTGCATCAGACAAAAGGTCCATCTAGCCCAATATCTTGTCTTCCGACAGTAGCCAATGGCAGGTGTGCCAGAGAGAATGAACCAAAAAAGTAATCATCAAGTGATCCATCTCCTGTTGCCATTCCCAGCTTCTGGCAAACAGAGACTAGGGACACCATCCCTGTCTATTCTGGCTAATAGCCATCGATGGACTTATCAATGTATCTAGTTCTTTTTTGAACTCTGTTATAGTCTTGGCTTCACAGCATCCCCTGGCAAGGAGGTCCACAGATTGACTGCGTTGTGTGAAAAAAACCTTCCTTTGTTTTGTTTTAAACCTGCTGCCTATTAAGAATTCAAAGGACTTATTGAACCTAAACATGGAACAAATCAAAGACTGGGTTTGCCATGGGACATACATCACTGGCTAGAAAGTTAAGATGGCTAGAGATCTGGAACATGGATTAGACCCACTGGAGGCAGTTGAGTATATTGTAGCTATAAGAGTTTAAAGATGACCTTACTATCACACAGATAAGTGTTATAAATAATAATTTAGTCAAAAATGATGAAGGACAGCAGCTCCATTGTCAAGTCTTTTTTTTTAGGCACTGGTTTTCCCTGGATGTGTCATTTAGATGTGGCAGAAGGAAGTCTTTCATATTCCAGAGAGAACCTTCAAAAGGTAAATCTAATTCCCGGGTACTTTCTCAGTAAGGCTGAGAAGGGGGAATAGATACTGAAATTCTAACTGGGAGTCATTGTATAACAGATTACATTGTTAATACAGAGTTTAAATATATACATACATGGAGATGGTATACAGGTGATAAATTAGAAAGCCATGTGATACATTTATTTATCATGCACTTTTGACTGTCTCATCTGCCCTCTGTCCACTAAAGTATTTCCCTGTGATCTATTTTAATATACAAAGACCCTGAGCATCTGCCAGTGTTTTTTTTTGTTATTTTGTTTGTCACCCTCCAAAATGTTTGCTACAAATGTTTGTACCCCAAAAATATGAAAATACCCCAGAATCAGAAGTAGCTAAGGCCTAGGATTGGCAATTAGAGCTGAGCAAATATTTGATAGGTTTGGTTTGGTGGCCAAACCAAAAACCATGACGGGGAGGGGGATAAGTAGATTTGTTTTTGTTTTTCTCAACAAAATAAGAAAAAAAAAACAGTTCAGTCAAACAAAAGCATTTTGCATGTTGGTTCCTTGATATTTAATTTCAGAAATGTAACTTAGATTTTTGCTTTCAGGGTGGTTTGTATGTATGTTTTTATTTATTTGCCAAAAGCATACACAAAATTCACAATGCCCTGAAAGATGCGTTTTTCAGAGAATTTACAATTTTCCAAAAATATTTTACCCAACTCTGTTGAGTGCTAGGCCAGTGACAGGTTTTCTAGACCCAAAGTGTCATGATTTTGAAGTTCACTATTTTGTTATCCTAGAAGAATAGAAACAGGAACTTTATACCATTGGGTTGTAGAGACGTATCCCTTTCCAACAGGAGTCAGTACTCACTTCTAGTCCTGGAAGGGTCTGAAATGTTGGACCTTATATTATCACATTATTATGTATAAAAAGCTATCTGGTGTCGTTTTTAGAGGTTTAAAAATGTTATTTTTTCTCCGTTTCTGATCCCTGCACAGCTGGAGTCTTTGTTAAGCCTGTGTCTTAGTTACCAACAGATGGATACAAAAATAGTCCCAAGTAAAAATAAAATAAAATAGAAAAAGTTTGAAAAGCTGTTTTAGGAAAGTTTTATTTAAAATGTGGGATACACAGAATACATGATGACGTGATATGATATGTAAGTGTGACTGGTGATAACTCACGTGTGGCTTTGCCACTTGAGAATAATTCTCCCCACCCAGACTCACTGATAAAATCTTCATACTACATCATCATCATAGACTTTTTAATATATGAATACCATTTAAGATGAATTTGTCTTAGTGTGCACTCCTAAATCTGGCATTACGACGATGTTAGTGCAGAGCGGCTGCGGTACAGTGCAAAGTGATCTTGTCACATGAGTGGATCATCTGACTCATGGGATAGCACCATTTGCTTTAGTAACATTACTTAGGTAAGTAAGGAAGGAAGGATTTAGCCAAGGCTTTGTAATATAAATTGAAATTCTTCGGGATGAAAATTGAAATTTACCTATGTAACCGAATGATTTAGCCACTGAAGCTTGAGAACTACACCTGACTTGCAAAACATTTTGTAAGCCACAAACCTTCACATGAAGGTGGTGTTAACACTGCTGAGTGAATAATTTGGAGTAATAACTTACTGAACAAAGTTTGCCTTTTTTCCTGTTTATGGAATTTCCTTGAACAGATTAAATTTCCCAAAATTATTTACAAATTTAATTTAATATGGCTAGCTATTTGAAATCATGAGATCTGAGCTGTGTTGGTTGTTTGTAGTTGGTCACAACACTTTTTTTTTTCTGTTCTATGGTTGGATGAGCATAAGTTTAGAATCAGATTTCTAGGGCAAAGCTTGATCAGTTTCTCTTTTTTCCCCAGATATTTTTAGCATACATCTTTTCTGAATTTCGAACTTGTGGAGCTCATCATAAATGTTTGATATACTATGGGCACCAGGGATTGTATAATGACCACCCATACTACATGTACAGGTAGCTATATTAAAACACACATTGTTTACTTGCACCTAGTTTAGCAAGCAATCCAGATCACTCTGAATCAATGCATGCCTCCAATTTTTGTGTCATCTGCAAACTTTATCAGTGATGAGTTTTTCTTTCAGATCATTGATAAAACTGTTAAATAACATAGGGCCAAGAACTACTCTCTGAGGGATCCCACTGGAAACAAAATCTGACAGTATTTTATTGTAGACCTGCTAGTGCTACATAATACTCCTAGTCTGCCACCCTTACTGACACTTATGACGTTACTCTGAGTGTGCTGATTTGGTTTTGCCCTTTCTAAAAGTCATTTGTTCTTGCTGTCAAATAGACAAAGTAGGGGAATAAAATGTTTTAATGAATTTAAATAACAACATTTAAAAAAACTTATAAATTCACACCCTATGAAGTGTGGTGTGCCTGGCTAAGCAAGAACTAGATAGCATGGAAACCAGTTGACATGGGGCATGACAGCAAGGTTAAGGCAAAATACAATATATATGTCTATTCACTGAGATTAAACTTTAAAAATTTCATCCTCTAAGCAGTAATAAGCATGTCTGTGACCAACACAAAACATTTAATCCCGAACTAGCACAAACCAAGCTAAAGACACTTTTTATCTTACACCATGCATTGTTCAGGCAGAACAGATGAAAACCTGATTTAAGAGGTAACTCTATTCACTCCATCTGCTCCTACTAAACAGGAAATGAACTTTGTATTCTGATACATAAGTGAAGCTCTGCCCTGAATTAAAACGCATCAGATTGCCTGAATGCGGAAATTAACCACCTGATTGAAAGTGCACCTTTTAAATATTAACATCTGACTGCATTCTAAAAATAGACGGCATATTAAAACATCAAGCGTAATAAACATATGGCCTCTACTTAGCACTCCTTACTCTTTATCCACTCCATTTTCTGCTGGGATGTTGTAGGAGAAACCTGTCACTTGACCTTTCCCTCAGTGGATTAATTTGTTGAATAAGGAGCAGAGTCTGGAGTTTACAGCTGGATCCAGTAGCTGGTGTGCTAATCCTATGCCACTGAGCCGCTTTTGGATTTAAATCCTGAAAGATGTGCTCATAGATTCAATGTTACTACAACAGCCTTGATTTGTGAAGAAACAGAGAGAGAGAAAATTGAAACTGAGGAAGGGGCTATGATTACACTGGATGTTGATGCTGATCTAATACAAACATTAGGGAATTTGGTTAAAGATCTTAAGAATAGTATTATGCTGTGGTTGGTCTGGTCTCTCAGAGTCAACCTTTTTGAATGTTTATGCCAGTGCTGCAGAGCTCCGTGACTAGATCTTTCCAAGATGATAGTAAGGTCTGACAAGCTTCCTGAAATAGGTCTAAAAGTTTACTTTGAAATTCTCTTCTTCATTTCACCCCAGCTAATTACCATTTAAACTCAGATAGAGCTTAAATTACACCATATTATGGGGAAATTATGAAAATCTCCCAACAAAGATTCTCCTAACATCATCATAACTACAAATGATAAACATTAATTACTGGTTGCTGGAAGTCTCTGAAGATATTTCCCGAGCAGGTCTCAATGCAAACTCTGTTTTTTGGAGGAGAGATACTTTTGCCATATGGAAAATTATTTGTCTATTTCTGCCAGTGGATCATGCTGGCTGCCAAATAAAGAAACAAATAACCGTTCCTCCTCCAAACCAGCCAAGTAAAAATGCCCTTAAAACAAACAAACACAAATAAACAAACTCATCATGAGTGTTTTCTGAGTCTTGTTTGTAGTGGTGGCAAGGTAATGTGATACTTGTTCCGATTTACAAGTTTGTTTTTTAATGCCTCTGGTGATATTTTATTGTGGTAACATAAATTGTCAGAGCACCTAGAAATCTTATAGATCTGTGTTTTAGTATTTATAACTAAATAAATATAGTTATATATACTAGCAGTGAAAAGTACAAATACAGGGTAGCATATTCGAAGGTAAAATGTGGACTTGTAATACCAGCTCATGTTGTTTATCAACACAGGTTATTAAACTATTCTATACCAGCTACAACTGGTGACAATGTCATTTTTACATGCTAATATAAGGGTAATTTTTTTTGAATATTCACTATAAGACTACCATTAAACTCAACAGGTATTGCACATATAGTTATATATCTAATACCGTTGATCAAAATATTTACTAGTAGTCAAGTTGGAAATGGATACAATTAAAAAGAGATGTAAGCAAAGGAAAAATGTGCTTTGGAAGAATGGTGAAGAGGGGGAGATGCAGGAAGGATGCTCTTTGTCATGGCAGCTGTAGAGAAGGCTTTCAAATGTCAATATAGGTGAGATTGCATGAAAAGAGTGATTGAAGAAGGGAGTAAAGAGAAATAAGATCTGTGGAGTGTCTGGTGTTAGACCACTATTTTGCATAAAGTTTATTTAAAATCAGTAAAATAATTGATTGGAATACGTGTGCTGTAGTTTTCCAATAGTCGCATTTTTAAAAGCAAGACAAAATGTGAGTTGGGAAGTCCATTCCAGGATTCAAATTCTCATCTGCGTACATTTAGATTGGAAGGTTTTGGGGCAGGGCTTCCTTTTGCTATGTGTTTGTGTAGTGTCTGCACTGTAATATGTCATCTCCATTGTCTATATTTTAATGCCATCTTGCATTCCAATAACACTCCAATTGCCGTGTTGTTGTAAGGATTTTCAGCCTCACTGCTGGCTGCTGAAAGCTCTTGATTGGTATAGCTTAGAAATCTGTTGAGTTCTTGCCAAAGCCACCCACCCTGGATATCAGCAGGTGAAATATTTAACTATCTATCTGGTCTATAAATCACTGAAAAGGAGGTGAATGAGTCTACAAATGTTTAATGATTTCTATTGAACAGATGAGCAGGAGTCTATATATAGTCTGTGAAATTTCCTATCTCCACAGCACTATTTGTTTTTAAAGCCATGTGAATAATACAGGTATCTCAGTAGGAAACTGCAAACTATCTGTAGCAGTCAATTTCAGAAACAAAAGTACATTTTCTCTGTCATTAGACAGCTCTCTATGGCAGATATCTACAACTTTTTTGTGCTCTTACATTTCTTTGATATGTCTTTACAGAGTCCCTTCTTGTCTGAATGCTTCTGCTGAAAACAGCAGTATATATTGGTGATGACAGGCAAGATCATTACTATAGTTTTTCTATGACATAATTTGCTACTCAATTTGCAATGTCTGTTCAAACCAGATCTTTCTTTGCACAAAAACCTGTGTTTTCCCATTAATTTCACACTCTAGTTCAAATTTGCCCTCCATGATTGTAAAATCTTCCATAAATTTGCTTCAGTCTTGTGACAAACTGACCTGTTGTGATGGGTTAGATCACAGAAATCCCTTTGAGGCTGCCACCTGATATGCTGGAACTACCTCAGAACCCGTTTTCCCTGCCAGTTTGAGACTTCAGTACCTTGCCTTGTTTGAGCCAGACATGTCTACCTGCTGCAAACACAGATCCAAGTGCGAACCATGTCCCCCACAAGCTGCAGGCTTAACTGTAAACCACAAAAGAAGTGTTCCTGTCTCAAGCACTCAAATACCAGCTTCCAATGGGGTTCAAAATCCAAATAAATCTGTTTTTACCCTGTATAAAGCTTATAACACTGGTAGAGAGATATGCACAACTGTTTGCCCCCCACCCTGAGTATTAATACTTACTCTAGGTTAATTAATAAGTAAAAAGTAATTTTATTAAATACAAAAAGTAGGATTTAAGTGGTTCCAAATACTATCAGACAGTACAAAGTAAATTACTAAACAAAATAAAATAAACCACACAAGTCTAAGTCTGATACAGTAGGAAACTAAATGCAGGTAAATCTCACCCTCAGAGATGTTCCAATAAGCTTCTTTGATAGACTAGTCTTCTTCTAGTCTGGGTTCAGCAATCACTCACACTCCCATAGTTACTCTCCTTTGTTCCGGATTTTTTCAGGTATACTTTGGGATGGAGAGGCTATCTCTTGAGCTAGCTCAGTGGTTCTCAAACTTTTGAGAACTATGACCCATTTTTCCTTCCTCGGCTGACACAGCGGACCCTTGTATGTCCGCTGAAAAGCCGCCGAATAAATTACTGCCACATTTGGCGGCTTTTCGGCGGACATGCCGAGCGCTCCCAAAATAGCTCGGCATGTCCGCAGAAAAGCCACCAAATGCAGAAGTAATTCATCTGGTGACTTTTAAGCAGCGGCAGGAGCTCGCAACCCCCCTGGAAGTGTTCTGCGACCCCCAGGGGAGTCGCAACCCCCAGTTTGAGAAACCCTGAGCTAGTGAAGACAAAATGGAGAGGTTTCCCCAGGGGCTTATAGTCTCTCTTGTGGGTGGAAACCCCTTCCACTCTCCTATGCAGAATCCAGCTCCAAGATGGAGTTTTGGAGTCACATGTAAAGAAAGTAATTTAGTTCTTTACAGGCTAATGCCACATTCCCAGGAAACTCAGATATAGATTGGCGTCTCTCAGAGTTCATTGTTAGCTTAAGTATTTCTTGATTGGGCACTTACTGAAAATAGTCTTTTCTCAAGAAGCTGACCAACTGCTTCACTGAGGCTACTTAAAATCAAACAAATACACAGCCAATATTAATAACTTCGAATACAAAAATGATACATGCATACAAACAGGATGAATATATTCAGTAGATCATAATCTTTGCAGAGATATGTTCCAAGGCATATCTAACATAAAACATATTCCAGTTATGTTATATTTACACACATAAGCATACTTCTATAAAGCATTATGGGGTGCAACGTCAAACCTGTATTATCGTGGACAAACTTTATAGAATTAAGATTAAAATTAAACCATACTGAATAAGTTTTTAACATCTTTGGAGTTTGTTGTATTGAAAATGCCGTTACATCTGTGTTATTTTGGAAATGTGTATACTTCAATTGGAGAACAGCAGGGGGTGATTAGGCAAATTCACTAGGTAGTAACATCTTCAGGAAGCCAAGCTTCTCCTTCCCTCCCACTCTACCCAGATTGGTATGCATATAGTAATTCAAATTGGATTCTCCAGAGAGAGACAGACAGTGAAAGGAGTTGTGGATAAATAGCTTGGCTTTAAACTGGCTCATGGACTTCTTTCTGATCCAGCAAATGGACAAGACACTGACTCCACAGAGGACTGCAATCCTTAGGGTAGGGTTGGAAAGATTGGGTCCTGGTTTTGAGGTAAACTTGTGATGAACTGGTAACCACAAGGAATCTCTCTTGGGCGAGGGTTTGACAGACTAGTCCCATCAGAATCCATGTTAGGGTTGGGTTAATTCTCGTAAGCCTGTAAGTTCTTTTATTGTTTAATGTGTTCTCTGTACTGCTTTTCACCTTAAAAATAAAATAGGCTTGATAGAAGAAACTGCGTGATACTTAAAAATATACTAATTGCAACGACACCTACCATCTATGAAATCACATCTGTTAGCTATCTCTTAAGAGAAAGCCAGCAGGTGTTATGGCAACTTGTCAGTGCTGGGAAATACACAGTGAAGGTATTGAATTGGAAATGCCTCAGTCAGAAGAGAGAGGGATGCATGTCTCCATCCAGGAAACAGCTGGAGAACTGAAAGTCTGAGGTTTGGGTGCACTTTGTGGACTACTGAAGAAAAATACAAGTGCCCTGACCTGTGACAAGTCTATTTTGCCTTTATTGTATTTCTTTACTTGACTCCCAATATTGGTCTTTTCTGTCCCTTCATGGTCTCATTAATTATAGTGAGACAACATTTTTGTCTGCCTTTCCTGCGACTTGGAGCATCCTTCTCCAGCTCATTAGCTCTTGTCGAATCTCATCAGGTAACTTATCTTTTCTTCCTTGTCTGCACCTCCTAATTTCTATTTCTACCTGCTATTATTTATTGTTAGAGTTCAGCAAAGAGTACGGTAAAAATTCTATGATAATCCATTTGAATACTAATACGTTTTAGCCCTCCTGCAGGACATTCTGGATTCCCTTTTCTGCAAATATTCAAGTGATCAAGCTTCACTTCAAATTACTGGGTGTGGGGCTTTAAATTCAGCTATCCACCAAAACTGAAATTATATACAGAAATATATAAGGTTGCAGTATCTGAAATTCAAACTTTGCACTACGTGGTAAATTCCATAAGACCATCAGTCAAAGAATGAAAATAGTGCTGTGTGATGCATGTGGCTTATCAACATTGAGCAAATTCTGAATATTTTAATGACCTTTCCCATAAACAGTTCTTATTAGGAAAAAATATTCAAAGAATCAAATAAATTAATTTTAAGATCTGTTCACGAACCTCTAGCAAACAGGAAAAGAGACTACTCATCTCAATTTATTATTCAACTCTTGTATCTGAAAAAAATTGTGCAAAATTGTTACTTTCAGATGCTTTTCCCTTCAGCATTCTGTTCTGTTGTCAAATTGCAAAGGGACTTCCTCACTAGTCATATGAAAGACTCTTAAAACTTAAATTTGAGGCTCAATCTTACATATAGACCTTGTAAAGGATGTATGTTATGCTGAAAAATTCTCTACAAAGCATCTCCCTACAATATGCAGTGTCCTGGTACTTCTTGGAAAGAGAGAGACACATACATGCTTTAAGACAAATCAGCAATGTATGTTCAATAAAAACAGTACATTACCCTTCATCTTTTCCTTTCGTTAAATTGAAATAAAGAAGTAATGAACAATATTAGATTTTATTTGCTGACTAAGAGAATTAATGTTTCAAAATTTCACAAAGTTATCTAATTTAGTGGCAGTCTATTCAGTTCCTATGGCAAATGATTAGGCGAATAAGAACATAAGTACAGCCATACTGGGTCAGGCCAATGGTCTGTCTAGCCCAGTATCTTGTCTTCTGACAGTGGCCAATGCCAGGTGCTTCAGAGGAAATGAACAGAAAAGGTGATCATTGAGTGGGATGCCCTGTCATCCACTCGCAGCTTCTTGTGTTATGTGAAGAGGTAAATAACACTTTCGTATTCACTGCCTCCACATCATTCTTGATTTTATAGACTTCTCTCATATCCCCCCTTAATCATCTCTTTTCTAAACTAAAGAGTCTCATTCTTTTTAATTGCTCCTTATATGGACTCTGTCCATACCCCTAACATTTTTGTTGCCCTTTTCTGAATTTTTCCCAATTCTAGTATCTTTCTGGAGGTGGGGCAACCAGAACTGCACATAGCATTCAAGATGTATTGATACATCATGCAGATTTTTTTCTGTGAACATTTAACAATTTATGCACATTAGAGAGAAGAAGATAGGTTCACAAATGTGTGTAGTGTAGTATAGAACTTTGTCTGTTAGACTTCTGTCATTTTGTCTGCACTGAAAATGTCTAGTGACAATGATATGAAGCTTGTGCCTTGTATACATTGCTGCTAGCCCTGGTGATGCTGTACTAGTGCTAGAGCAGTGGAGAGAAAATTTGAGACAGCCAGTTAGATTTCTCCTCACTCACTCTGTGCGAAAAAGATAGAGGTTTTGCCTGCAGTGTGGATTTGCCCTGATTACAGCGATTGCTGTAACTGCACTAATGCAATCTCCTAGTTTAGAGAGGGTAAACAGCTGTAAGCCATGGTCTGACATGATGCAACTTATCCTGGTTTCAGGCTGTTGTATCAATACATGTTCTTTTAAAGAATAAGAGAAGGAGCAGATTGTCCATAAACACTAAATATGCTTGAAAATTGTGCTTAGGCATGTTTCTCAGCTATCAGAAATCATCCTAGGAGGAGACAGTTTTAATGAGTCAGAAAGGCAACAGTAGAGGGAAAAATTATCAGTGAAAAAAGAGGAAGGAGTAGAAAATAAACCCTATTGTTTCATGGATAAAGGGATTCAGAGAGAAATCCTGCTGACTTCCAAACAAACTTTTAAAGGAAATGTCTTTGATGTAGTACAGTTGTTCTCAAACTGTGGATTGGGGCCACAAAGTGGGTCACAACCCCCTTTGAATGGGGTCGCCAGGTCTGCAGAGCTCCTCCTTTTCAGAGGAAGGTCTAACAGCTTCTCATCTGAAAGACAATAATATATTTACCTTAGGAAATTCACCAGTACAACATAAATAAAAAACACAAATAGAGCCTCAATGATTTGATCATTTGATATTGTAATTAGAAGTGAGATGATAGGTTAGGGCAGGCTCAGAAAGTAACTGAACGAGTACAGTGGACTAGCTTTGGAAGGAAAATTAAATTATGTATAGACAACTGATTGGAACCCACTGGAGAAAGGAGACATATGTCTAAATAGCTCTTTATGAAAGTGATAAAGTCATGGACTCTGAGAAGAAAGCTTGCAAATTGCTTACATGAAATAATGACATACAAAATCTGTTATCCCAGGGATCCTGTTAGGCCTTTCACCATAAGATTGACAACATAACAGTCTTTGCCTATCCAGTCACCAAATGTTCCTGAAGGGTCTCCAGAGACTATACCCAGATGTGAAACTCCCTGCTGCACCTTGGGATTTACACCTAATTCTAAAAGCCCTGATGGATAACCCTTTGAACCGATGGCTACCTGCTCCCTTCTCCATCTGTCCATGAAGACCACCTTCCTCATAGCAAACATGTCTGCCAGACGAGTAGGTGAAATGGGGGTGCTTATGACGGACCCTTTGGATACCATGTTCTTCTGCGATAAATTACACTATGCACATATCCAAGGCTTTTACCTAAGATACAATCTTCCTTTCACCTCAATGAACCTATACGCCTCCCAACATTTTTCTCAAAGCCTCACGCCTTTGAAACAACAATGCACACTCTTGATGTTCGCAGAGCATTATCCTTTTACTTGGATAGAACAGAACCCTTCAGAAAGTCCCCCAGACCTTTTGTCTCTATGACTCAGCGCTCATAGGGAAATGCTATCTCTACACAGAGACTTTCCAAATGTATTGCTGACTGCATATGCCTTTGTTACCAAATCAGGCAAATACAACCTCCTCTGTCAATTAGAAAACACTCTACCAGAGCCGTCTCCACCTCCACAGCCTTTCTCCATAATGTTCCACTCTCTGACGTATGCAAGGCAGCTACCTGGGCATCGAACCTTACTTTCGCTAATCACTATGCTCTCATCCACACTGCAGATCGGGTAGAGCTGTCTTGTCAACAACCTTCTTGCCTCATCCAAAGTCCCAACCATCCTAAGGCATACTGCTTTTCAGTCACCTGAAGTGGAGCAGCCACAGGGACATCTCTCTCTCTCTCTCTCTCTCTCTCTCTCAAAGAGGAGGTTACTCACTTTGTGCAGTAACTGACGTTCTTCAAGATGAGCGTCCCTGTGGGTGTCTCACTACCTGCCCTCCTCTCCTTTACTTTGGAATTCGTAACACATTCCGTTGTAGAGAAGGAACTGAGGAGCCCGGGAGCCACACTCGAGAGGCAGGCACAGCGCGTGCACAGCCCATAGGAGTACTGCTGTAGAAATCTCCAATCAAAGACGCTGGGACTCACCTTGACCTTAAGTGGAGCACCCACAGGGACCCTCATCTCGAAGAATGTCAGTTACTGCACAGGGTGAGTAACCTCCTCGTCTAGAAGTAGGCTACATTATTGATGAGCAAGGATATATGATTTGTGGAGCACAGGCTATCATTTAATTAGAACTACATATTATAACATTAAGATTCTCATGAAAAATAATGGTTTAAATGAAGGAAAATATCTTGTTAGACTTGAATATGCTAAAACACATGGAATTCTTCCATTGCTAAGCTGGTAACTAGTTTGGATAAATCAAATATATGAGTTTTACTAAAATCTGATCAGTTTAATTCTTAGTCATGAGGTTTATTCGTACAGCTTTGCCTGAGCAGAATAGCCCTTGTATACAACACATTTCTTTCTAGGTAAAGTGTCTTCACATAGCTATTAACTCTGTTCACACTCCTTTCTTCTCAAGGCATTCAGGAGTCTGATGTGCAGAGGAGTTCATGTGGAGACTTGGGCAACATTGCTTCAATGTGTGCTGCACATCTGTCTCCTTGCTCAGGAATCTGCAAATGGACTCAGATTCTAAATGGTGGATTTCAGAAACGCTTTTCCTGTTAAATCTTCCAGTATCCATTCTGCAATTGTAGCCTGCATTTGTCTCTGTCTTCGTTTTGCTGATGGCAAGGAGACAGCATCATATTGTGTTCCAGAAAACAGTGCTTGTGTATGAAAATGCAAATGTGTGTATATGAATTTAAAATCTCTTATGACAAATAGTTGTCACTTGAAATACAGTGACCTTTTCCATTAGCAGAATCCCTTAAAGTGTTTCTTGGTCATTGTATTTTCAAGTACTTTGAGTCACTTAATGTAACAGTAGCTTGCAGATCCCAGTCCTGAACTCTAAAAAGTGATGCTCTCACCCCACCTTACTGAGTTATATAAAGGCAATTTGGTTACACTCTCACCTGAAATTCCATCCTGGACCAGTGTCTGAGCTCCACTTGGATCTACTGTTTTGTCAGCAACCCTTCTTTTCCTCTTGCTGTAAGGGTGTGGGTGTGGGCACACATGCGCTCGCGCTCTCTCTCTCTCCCACCACCCTGAATTGATTTTAATAGCTTTAACAGATTGCAGATTTCTTACAGCTACAAGGGTTCTCCACAAGATCATATTAGATAAGTTGTGCTTTTGTTGCCAGAACTCCTAGATTTGATCTCCACTAATTGGCGTGATCGTCTCTGTATTCAGTACTGTTCTTTACAAATGCTCTTTAGGAATGAGGCATGTTAAATTAACAGGTATTTAATTTCATTGATACTACTGATTTAAGTCAGCTGTGTCCAAAAGGAGGATGTCATAATGTCATTGTCATTATTACAGTCTGGAGCAGTTATGCTCTTTGAGATCTTTGGGGCAAAATGAAGATTTAACTTTGAACTGCTGGTTTATAAAGAGACAAAAAAGATGCCACCTCAGATATTTTGCTTATAATGGGGTGTATTTCACTCTTAATTCCAAGAAAGTGAATAAATTTATGTCAGTATTTTTGCAGTAGTGGAGCACAGCACTGATTTGTAATGCTAGGAAAAAGAGCAATAAGAATTGCAAGACTTCCTTGTGGGGCGGGGGGGGGGGGGGTTCAAAGGCGCAAAGAACTCTTGTGTGCCTAACTGCCTTTTGTGCCTTGGAAAATCCCTCTCCTATCTTTTTAGGACTTGTCTGCACTGACAGTTAACAGTGCTGCAACTTTCTTACTCAGAGGGGTGAAAAAATACGCCCCTGAGTGCAGCAAGTTGCAGTGCTGTAAACAGTGCTCTCAGTGCTGGTAGCTACACCCCTCATTGAGGTGTTTTTTTAGCTCTCTCCCAGTGCTGCGCCACAACCACACAAGGCATGTTAAAGATCATCAAAAAGATTTTCCTCTCATTTGAACAGGTTTTTCTTTAAATCAGTTTCACAGTTGCAGTTCAAACCTTTGTAATCTAACTTGCAGTCGCTTAGCAATAAAACTGCACTTTCCAAAATGTGACAGGTTTAAGATTAGCAGCCGTGGTAGTCTGTATCCATAAGTAAAACAAGGAATGCATCCGATGAAGTAGGCTATAGCCCACGAAAGCTTATGCTGAAATAAACTGGTTAGTCTCTAAGGTGCCACAAGTATACCTCGTTTTATTTCCCAAATGTGTTGTTCATAATATAGGCAACCATGATAACTATTGCAATAGCTGGTCTTACATTTTTGTGGAAAGGATGAGTCTTGTGAAGGAAAACTGAAAAATGGTGTCTAAAAATGGCACAGCTTTATAACTCATTGTTGACTATTAAATAAATGTGTTAGCTTTCTTAATACTCATCTTCATGGCTCCAGTCTGCAACAAAAATGAAGGATTTATTATTCCTATTACACTTCCCTGTTAGTTTACTGCTAGTTATAAAACATGTTGGCTTAGGTTCAGGTCCCACTGGAGTAAATTGTTTTTGCTCTTGACTTCATTGTACCCATATTTGCTCTAGACTTCAGTTTTGTCAGAGGTATCTAGATATAAGTTCTTTTCTATACTAACATTTTTATCACCCATAACAATCTACTGTGAATAATTAAAATACTGTATGCTTATTCCTTGGATGTGGAAGCTCAGCTCCTTGTCACTCAGTCAAGTATATATATACAGTAACATCTAGAGACCTCAATGCTATCAGGACTCCATTTTAGTGGATATTGTATAGACATGAAGTAAGATAGTCCCTGCTCCAAAGAGTTGAAAATGTTAAAGAAGAGCCTTAACAAGTAGGTGAAACAAAGAGAGTTGTGATGGATCAGGCATGGTAATAGTAATATTAGGGTGCTTTTTCTGGTTTTGTTGTTTGCCTAACACACATCCATGAACAGATGCATTTCAATAATTTAAATAGCATCATCTCAGAAAATATTCTGTTTTCATGTTAGGAATATTTTTATTTTATGATCCTATTACTGCTCCTGCAACTCCTATGAAGAAATGTGATGCATTTGTGTTTTGTTGCTCAGTGGATGGCATTAGTTTCCTTATTTTCAGTTAATGTGACAATTAATAGCTACTTTGTTGCAAGAGCAAAACCCTATTGATGGCGCTGAATTGATCATATCTACACAAATTACCCCTGAATGATACAGTCTGTGATTCTGCATGCCATGTGGCACCAGCCTATAGTACTCCCATAGTAGACATTTCACTTCCCCAACCCATAGGAGACAATAGATGCTTTCCTGTTTGCTGGTGAAGTGCAAGGAGATAAAGTATTCCGCCATTATTATTGTGTTAAGTCTGGCTGGAAAAACTGAACTGTAATGAATTGTGTTCTTTTTTCTTTGCAAATTACAGGAAAAGAGAAGGGTAGTACAAATGAGAGAGAATAGGGTTTAGAAGTCTGGCTTTTGCACAATTGGAGGTTTCTTGCAATTTACTTGTTTGCAGCTGCCATCTGCTTCAGAAAGCAATAATGAGCCACTAGTTGGCATGTTGGCTGATTAGAAACCTCTGCCAATTTAGAGAGGATTGATGGATTACTGATGCGTGACTGTTCAAAAGCACACCTCTCCATGCTATTGCAAATTAGAAGAGATCGCTCAATTTCAGCATATAAATTACCTTATCCTCTTAGAGACAGAGAGAGATTTACACTTACAGTGAGATGTTCTAGGAATATAAAAATTCATCACGTTATATTCGAGGTTCTGTTTTCAATGGATTGAGTGCAAACAGCATCTTTTGCTCTGGCAAACACACTTCATATATTACCTTGGTAGGCACTGATCTGCATAATATTATTTAAGTGAAGGTGTGATTGGAACACAGGAAGTTACATGTGTGCTACCTGTAATTTAGTGAGCATGGGTAACTAAGCACGTATAGATGTGATGGTATGGCCTTCAGCATGAGCTAGCTGCCTGAGTACAAGCTGTCTGTGGAATCTGGGGTGCATACTGAGGTGGCTAGCTCATACTGGAGCCCAGGCAGCTATGTCTACACTACTCTTGTCACCTGTGCTAGCTAGATTAAAACTATAATCCCACTGTCACTTGCAGCATACACATACTATTAGAGTAGCTGGTTTTTCAGAGGGAGATTTTCAGAGACACAAAGAGCAGTTAAATTCCCAATTCCTATATAAAGTCAATAGGAGTTCGGTGCCTAACTCCCATTTGTGCATGTGAAACTCTCCTCCCACCCTTTCCGAATGGTCAGTGAAAATGCTTAATAGTATGTTTTGATGTTTCTTTATATACTGGTTTAGAAGGATCCAGAATGGACCTATCTCCAGGTCTATGAGAAATTTCCCTCACTCCCCCTTGGGATCATTGCACAGTGGAATTACCCCTGCTGATTCCAAAGCTGCTGTGATGAATATTTAAGCATGACAGCAGTGGAGAGAAAAGACTATATGAAGAGAACACTGCTGCAGCCTTTTATTTTTTCTTCTCTTTTTCTGCTATTTTATATATATATATATAAAAAAAAAATATCTCTTCTTATATATAAAAATATCTCTCTTTATATATATATATATATATATATATATATATATAAATAAAAATAGAATATTCTGCATTGCGTAAGTGAAAGCACTCCCTCATAGAGCCATTAGCATCAGACAGAGGGAAGACAAGCAGTGTTAGGTAGGCAGACCAGAACCAAGAAAAAGCCCCCAATTTTTTCCTGCTATTATTAAGCTGCTGTGTAATCACATAATAGATTTACCAGCCAATATTAATATATGCAAATATATAATATAAAGTTTATTCACACCTACACGCTCATTAATTCACAACACAGACAAAATCTTAGTGGAAAAGTCAGGCAGGCATGTACAGTACAAATGAACAACTCACCTAAAGACTAAGACTCTAATCCTCCAAGTTGTTCTGCCTCAGCAGGTTCCCAGAACCTATGCTAAGCCCTGTTAATTTTATCAGGGCTCAGCATGGTCTGCCCATATGGAACAAACTTGAAAGATTGGGGCCTATGGGCAGATTCTGCTCTGAGTTACATGTAGCTCCCACTGAGTCTATTCTAACCTAATCTGAAGGAGGAATCTGGCCCACAGGAAAAAATATAGCATTGTCAATTGTAATGTGGGCCATGGTCTGGATGGTTGCACAGCTTAGTTACAGTTGTGCAACCCCACTGAGGTGCACAAACGGCACAAGTGTAATAGCATGTAGAACTGGGCCCATTATATTTAAATAATATGAAGTATGGGATTCAGGGGTGGGCATTTATCATAGCCACACTCTTCAAATACACTGATGCGGTTTGAAGAAGTGCTAATATTTAGTAATTACCATCTGATTAACTACTAAGAATTTCTTATTACTTTGTGATCCCACCCCTGCACGTATATGATTTTTACAAGAAGAAATACCTGGACTGTAAGCTCTTTGAGGTAGGGATTGTCTGTTCTGTGTTTATACAGCACTTAGCACAGTGGCATCATGGTCCATGACTGGAGCTCCTAGGTGCTAAAATAATACAAACAATTAGAAGGAGGTGGGGAGAAACAGATAAGTAAGGGTAGGGCTATTCTACCTGCCGGATTGGTGGGTAGTGTTCGATTTTCGAGGATCCATTTATCGTGTTTCGCCTAGACATGATAAATCAATCCACAAACGTGCTCCCGTCGACTCCAGACCTCCAGCTCGCCAAGAGGATTAAGTGGAGTCGACGGGGGAGCTGCCGCAGTTGATCCACCGTCGTTGGGATGGTCAGGTAAGTTAACCTAAGGTCCTTCAACTTCAGCTATGCAAATAGCGTAGCCGAAGTTTCATACCTTAGTTCAACCCGCTGCTAGTGTAGCCCAAGCCAAAGACTCCAGTGTCAGCAGCACTGTATGAATGGAAGACAACTGTGTCTAATACTTTTAGTGGTTCAGATTCTGAAGTCCATGGTCTTGCACTTGTTTTATGCTGTTGTGTGTGTTCTCACTATGTATGTATTTTACTACTAAATAAACAGTGCAGTTACCGGAGAAATCAACCTGTGAGGTGATCACATGTACCCAAGACATAGAACAGCCAGTTAACCTACTCACAGCAAATAGGTTAGCCACTCTTTATTTTTTTGCAACACTACAATGAAAAAAAAAAATTCTTGTCTGCTTGGCTGACTTTTCCTCACATACTGATATTTCACAAGCAAAACTGGTGATGATTCTTGGTTTATAAAACCTGTGTCAGATGGCTCTTAGTTTTGTAAAACCCAAATAAGAATGTGATCCAGATTGTATTTATACAATTCTGCAAAGTTTAGCTAGTGACAGAGTAGGATAAATGGTTTTGGCCTGTCTGTAGATACACAAGATTTTGAGCAACTTCTTCCCTTTTTAAAGAAAAAAAAAAGCTATAAAAATTGAAGGAAAAATGTGTAATTAGTGTGAAAAGGGAGTAATGTGGTTGTGAAACACTAGAAGTGTGTAAAAAGAACAGGAGTACTTGTGGCACCTTAGAGATTAACACATTTATACTAACAGATTTAGAAGTATGTATCATGCAGCTAATATCCATGCAATATGTTACCAAAATATTGATATTTATTGATAAAGCCCCTTTAGTAATTCATGTAGCTGGGCCTTCTAAAAACAAAGAGCATTTCTACCTGCCTAGACAAGACCTGTCTTCACCTGAGAACCCTGCTTGAGCCAATGTAATCCCTCCAGATTTGTAGTGCTGCTTCAAAAATGTGCACGGACCCTTACTGGTCCTGCATTCTTTATACACACAACACTTCTGTGGGCATAAAGGATGAGACTCGGTCCAGATCATGCTCTCCGGAGCCACGCTTGAAGCATTTGTGTTCTCCCATGAACAGTGCATTGCCAAGTTTATGGCAGTTTTGATTATATGATGCTAGGTTTGTAAACACATAGGTTATCTGCTGGTTTGTTTTCTCATAGCCTAAATCCCTGAAATAGCTTTCAGGCATCCTTAGATAATGTAATTCTTCTTGGAACTACAGTGTTCTAAACCATCCTATTTGCAGCTTGACAGTTAGTCTCTTCCTAGTCAGCTCCCAAAGGTGCTTCTCTTGGTGTATTCTGTTGCAGAGAAGATGTCAGAACTCAAAGGGTGAGAACCACAATTGCAGATGGCTCTCTGCTCAGCACTATTAAAATTATCTGTTATTTTTGCATAACAGCATTACATGAGATGAGCCACCCAACATGAATCATTGACAATGATTTCTTCCAGATTGTTGCTTCCTTTTATTGCATGTTGCTGTCTGTACAAGCACAGCGCACTGCACCTGCATTTTGAAAACACTGAAACTAAAGATAACTTTAATGCTCATTGATATGCAGAGTGAAATGAATTCAGTGGTAGAGAACGGAGGATTGTCACAAAAGAAAAGGCAAAGATACAGGTAAAAGTCTACGAAATCCACTCTGTGAATAACAAGTACAAATGTGGAGGGAAGCAAACCATAATCTTATTTCAGTAAGTTAAGAGTTATGATGAAATCGAACTGGATTTGAGTCTGTTGATTTTCTGCCCCTCTTTCCTGCCATCCCTCCCACTCTGTTACACAGTAGTTATGCTGTACCTCAAGGAAAGACATATCTGTTATGTTCCTGTGTCCTTTTGTAGTTTACAGATTCCTCATGTAGTTGGAATTCCCTCCGAGACCCCTTTCCACTTGGCTTCTGAGAGCTCAGTTTGACTCCAGTCTGATCACTCAGGTTCCTTTATTTGGCATATACTAAAGCAGGGATCGGCAACCTTGGCACACGGCACCACAGGATAAGCACCCTTAGTGGGCCCTGCCAGTTTGTTTACTTGCCAGTTTGCCGACTGCGGCTCCCACTGGATGCGGTTCGCTGTCCCAGTCCAATAGGAGCTGCAGGAAGCGGCGTGGTGCTGGCAACCAGAGTGAAAACCAGAGTTTATTCTCCTTTCTATTTTCCTCACTAGTATTTAACTTCCACTTTTTAAAGGATGCCTTTTAGCCTTTCGCTGCTAACTGTTTAGCCACTGTGGCACTTTTTGGGTTCTCTTACTATGTTATTTAATTTGGAGTGTACATTTAAGTTGAGCCTTTATTATGGTGTCTTTAAAAAGTTTCCATGCAGCTTGCAGGGATTTCACTTTTGACACTGTATCTTTTAATTTCTGTTTAATTTCCTTGTTTTTGTGTAGTTCCCTTTTCTGAAATTAAATGCTACTGTGTTGGGCTGCTGTGGTGTTTTCCCCGCCACAGGGATATTAAATTTAATTATATTATGGTCACTGTTACCAAGCGGTCCACCTCTATTCATCTCTTGCACCAGATCCTGTACTCCACCTAGGAGAAAATCAAGAATTGCCTCTCCTCTTGTGGGTTCCAGGACTAGCTGCTCCAAGAAGCAATCATTTAAGGTGCCTGGAAACTTTATCGTGCTCCCGTCTTGAGGTGACATGTACCCAGTCAATTTGGGGATAATTGAAATTCCTCATTATTTTTTATTTTTATAGTCTCTCTTATTTCCCTGAGCAGTTCACAGTCACTATCACCATCACCATCCTGGTCAGGTAGTTGGTAGTATATCCCTCCTGCTATATTCTTATTATTTGAACATGGACTTAGTATCCATGGAGATTTCATGGTACCGTTTGATTCATTTAAAATTATTGCTGCATTTGATTCTACATTTTCTTTCACGTATAGTGCCCCTCCCCCACTGGCATGACCTGTTCTGTCCTTCCAATATATTTTGTACCCTGATATTACCGTGTCCCATTGATTATTTTCATTCCACGAATTTTCTGTGATGCCTCATATCAATATCCCCATTTAATATGAGGCACTCCAGTTCATCCATCTTATTATTTTGACTTCTAGCATTTGTATATTAAGCACTCTAAAAACTTGCCATAGTCAGCCAGTGAATGCCTAAGTGTGAAATCCCTCCCTGAGGGCTTTAGTCTGAATTAAGAAGTATGTAGGCCTTGTGCAGGCCCTCTGTAAAATTTGGCACCCAGTCAAGAGCCTGGGGGTTGAGGGGAACTGTTTACAAACCACCAACATGATGGAAGCCTTTGGGCATGGTTACACTTACAAGATTATAGCGCTATTGGTTATAGCGGTCCCCTTATACAGTAATATGTATAGCGCTATTGTATGTCCACACTCAGATGCGCCAGCGGTATAGCATGGCCACATTTGGGGCACTTAATGCGGCATTAAGAGCAGCACATTAGGGCATGTATCCCAGCATTCAGCTGGGTGCAACGTGCTTTTTAAACGAGGGGGGTGAGGGGGAACGTGTTTTGTGTATGCGGAGGGAGAGAGAGAGTGATTTTTCCGTTCTTCTGAAAGCCTGTCAGTGAGCCTCCGTTCACAGAAGGTTTTGTTTTCACACAGGCTCCCTCCTTAAACATTTGCACTGCTTATCTGCCGAGTTAAGAGAGAAACTCTAAAGAGGTACTTCCGCATTCCTCCAGCCGAGTTCAAAACAAAGGGAAGAGATGTCAATTGCCTTAAATGGCTCTAGGCATCTCAAGAGATCACTTGTAGCGCAGTGGGTGTCCACATTCTTGCTGTAGCGCTACAGCAGCTGCGCTACAGCCCTTATTCCCCATGCGGAGGTGGATTAACAATAGCGCTATAACACAGCAGTTATAGCGCTCTACGTGCCTTGCCAGTGTGTACGGGGAGGAGGTTATAGCGCTCGTGGGGGCTTTATTGCGCTATAAAGTGCCAGTGTAACCAAGCCCTTTGTATTTATTTGAGTGGGCGTTGGGTCAGATCCAGAGATAAAATTACTTAGTCACTTGGGAACCCAACATGTTTCTTGGGGGTTAAAACTTTATTACAATAATTTTTAATCTGTAGGATGGAGTAATGTGCTACTCACCATGAGTATAGGTTGCAGAATTGGATGCTAGAGAGGATAGACTTGACTGACAAATAAGATTGTAATATACATGAGGAAATTACAGGGTTAAGGTAGGACATAGATTATGGGAACATGATGACATGGTTAGTGGGTTAGAGATACATATATCTAGGTGGCTCCAGAAAGCTTTCTTTAAGTGTAAACAATTTGCACAAGTAACAGTAAAAGAAATAGTTGGAGAAAATTATCTTGCATCTCTCTAAATGAATTCTTTCAGTTGCAAAGGATTTGAGGGGATAAAGTCCAAATTGTTGCTTTTTCATTTGCAAGACTGTGAGACTGAGAATGGATTTGGACAAAGGAGAAAAACAAATGCTTTGATCGAAGGTCTGAGGGGGCTTACAAGAAACTCATTTCGGTAATAAAGACTAACTTTTTGTTTTGCTTTTAAATATTTACTTTTAATCTATAAAGGCTGTGTGACTCCATTCTTTTCCAGATGTAAAGTGGAAATATTGAAACTTAACTACATTTGCTAAGTACTTTGAGATCTTTAGATGAAAAATGTTATTTAAATACAAAATGTTGTTGTTGTTGTTATTTAAATTGGGGCTCTTACTTTCTATGTAATAATACCTAGTTGATTCAAACCCCTTTAATCTGAGACTCCCTTTCATCTCAGTTTTCATTATGTCAGCTGATTTGAATCACTTATTTAGTCATTCCCCAATTATCTTAAATCCATGTTATTTGTAAATGTTGTTCGCTAGAATATTTTGACTAACCTGGCTTTGGTAGTGTTTATGTTCAAAAGTTGTTAGTTTGTACACATCAGGTTAAACTTGTATCAGTGGAGTTGCACTACTGTAAAAGCAGTGTAACCGAGAAGAGAATTAGGCATATTGCATCTAGTATTTTTCCCAGTTATTCACTGGAACACATATCTTTATTTTAGCACAAGAACCACAGAGAAAATGCATCTCTTGACCTTCAGTGCGTGCTTTGGTCTCCATGCTGAGACACTCATTGAAACAGATGGGATAGAGCAGCATTGAGTTTGAAAGAATCTCAAAGAGAGGAGGGATTTTCAGACATTTTGAAGTCTGGGAGGCATGAGAGTAGGCCTTCCAGCTCTGTTTCAAGTTTTCAGGCATGAGCATGCATGCAGTTCCTGAGGACATGTCCTGTCTGGTCTGTTCACCTGCCGGCTCTGTTCTTGTGAGCCTACAGGATACTGAAATGGACAACAATCCTGCCCATAAACACAGGATCCTCGTAGATTTCATTGGGAAGCCCACAGGGTATTGACACATACAATAATCTAGTGCCGAAGCTCGAGATTCCTGTAAATTTCAGTATTCTACCAGCTCAAAGTGAGAATAGCAGTTAAAGCAGGAATACCATACAACATACATGCAACTGTAAAATGTATGTCCAAAAAATGCATGAAGCATAACTCCCTGACATTGATGTTTTTGTCCACCAAGAATTGGGGATTGTTTTCATTTTGGTGGGGTGATAGCACTGTGGCACAGAAGGAATTTTTTTTTTCTAATGTAGTTATCCGGAGTGAGGGGTAGAGGGTGAGAGCGATCCATTTTCCGTCTGTGAAATTTGACCATATATTTAAAATGTTTAAATGTAGGATGTATCTCCAGCCTGCAGGGCAGGGGAACAAGCTTTTGGGGGGGTTTGTGAGAGTCTGACAAAGGGAAAGTTTTTTAATTTTTTTATTTAAATTGTTCTTTTAAGTAAACTGGACAAAAATTGGATGGGTGGGTGGAGTTTAAAGAAAGGGAGGATGCTGCTTTTCCTCCAGCCTTTGCAGTTTCCCACTAATGTTTGGATAGGTGGAAAGAAAGTAACTGAAACTCCTCTGTCGCCCAGTAGCTAAGACGGAGAGAAAGCTCTTTGGATGACTTGTAAACTGCATGCTTCAGACAGTGCACTAATCTGCTACTGAACTTCCACGGACGTTGGTGGGAGCTGCACATGCAGACTGAGAGCACTATATAGCTCATGAGCCCTGCGTCTGTGCTCACACATAATGATTCTGCACTTATAGTAAACAAATAGATAAATAACTTATAGCTGTAGATTTATCATGACATCTCGCTAGTATTTGCATTTCCCCAGAGAATCTCCTCAGTAGCAACACAATCGAGGAATCAACCCTATAAAACAATCTGAGCAATGTACAATAAATAATTATGACAGGAATAAGCATTTATTCATAATAACCAGCAAACATGTATTCTAAAGTTCAGATATTTAAATTAAAATTCAAGCAAAGCCCAACCACCATTATATATATTGTGTATATAACTGAAATAGGTTAATGATCATTTTCAGCCTTAACAGGATGGGAATGCAACATCTTTGATGTATACAACAGATGCTTCTATATACTAGTTGAGTCAAAGAAGGGAATAGACAAGATTGAGGATTTCTGGGCATAATGCACAATAACTGGTTGATCAGTAAACAGTTACATAACATCTTATCTCATAACATAGAGGCTGGGATTTTCATAGAAGCATCTTTCATTACTTTTTTTTAAGTCAGGAGAAACTTCTCCAGTCCAGACATAAAATCTCTAACTGAGATTTTCATATTAAAACATCAGCACGGATTCCAATCAAGAAAACAGTTAAACTCTCAGCTTCTTCATTTCAGACCCAGCCTTCAAAACCAAATGATGCTCCCAGAAAGTTTCCCCTGCAGTTGTCACAGTTACAATAGATGATCTGTCTGGCATGTTGTGATTCCTGGGAAAGCTCAAGTGTTTTGCCTCAGACAGAGAGCAGCTCTTTCAAAACGACGAGAGAGTTCAACCTAAGGGTGAATGAAAAACAAATGCATGTTATAAAATATCACCAGTTGTACCAAAACACAAATTTACTTAGAGACACTGACAGTTTATACTTGGCGGATATTGCATGCATTATGATAAGGGATCTTATTAATATTAAATACCGGTTTAATTCGCACTAATGTGACTGGGAAGCTCATTATGAACTTCTGAAACTTATATGATAGCAAATAAGGGAATACAATTTAAAAAATCAAGAATGCAATACAAAACATACTTCAGTACTGGCAAATTGCTGTTTTAGTTTTACTTGTGATGTATTAGAAAATTAACTGTTACAGATTTTGTAGAAGTAAGAAAGGCATAGTCATAGATCTCAGTAGAGCCCTCTGTTAAATCTTTGCTGTAAAATGGGGAGACAACCAATATGTTGTGCATCTTACTGAAGAACTGACAGGGAAGTTTCTACTGTAATATATAGCTGAGGAGTCTTTATGTATATTCGGATTTATCCACAAGATTATTCTCCTCTTTGTAAACAGCACCCCCTCCCCCCAGCAATTATTTAAAGGTTGGGCACTGAAATTATCTTCTTAACCAGATATAGCATGTTCTGCAGCATTTTAAGCTTTCTAAGCTTGCCCCATCAGTGTGTCTTTAGTATGAAGTCAAAAGTTTACATGGATTTGTGAATCTACTATGGCATATGCAGCTACTAAGGTTGCAGTCAGTATGCTGGATATTAGCATACTTTAATAACTATTTTTATGTTCAAATACCTTATTCAGTTAAAAGATAGGGAGATAAATGTGCACACAAAATAGTGCAAAAAAGTGCAGTCATTGGGCCCCTAGATTTATGCCAATAAGCTGTAGTGTATTTTGGTTTCTGTGATGTGGGGACTCATATACTGGGAAATGGGCTGAGATCACCAACTTAGTTCATCTGGACTTCTGAACATCATTTGAGGGTGACTATTTTTTAATCATTTTTTACTCACTATATTGCATATTGAGGCCTAAATATTTCTTGGTGTCTACTGATTTACATAGATTATAAGGACAGAAGGTACCATTGCAATCAAGTCTGACTGCCTATATAACACAGGCTATTGAACTTCCCCAGAATAATTCCTAGACTCTAGAGCAGGGGTCTCTAAACTTTATGAGACTAGGGCCATATTAGATTTTTAGGCCAAAGCGACTGTGAAAAAATTCAATATATGAAAATATATGCAAAATCCACCCCCTTTGCTCCTCCAGCCGCTGCTGCGGGGCCACTCACCCCTCCACACATGGGGCCATTGGCAGCAGCTTGCATAGGGGTGGGGCGCAGCAGCGACTTCTCTACGTTCCTGCTTGGCATGCCTGCTCAGCTGGAGGGCTGGACAAATCAAAGCCACGGGCCGTATCCGGCCCCCAGACCGTAGTTTGGAGACCCCCGCTCTAGAGCGTATCTTTGGCTGGGGAGAAAGGGAAGCCCAGTTTTTGGATGCTCAGCTTAAGGTGTTGTAAGTGGCCTGATCTTCAGAAAGTGCTGAGCACCCACTTTTTGAAGGGCACGGTGTTCAAGTGCTTGTAGGTGCATGCGCATCCAAAGCACAGGTCACAGAGCAGTTTCCTAGTAGTGGTCCTGTCCACAGCAGAGGTCCTCAAACTCCAAAATAAGAATATTAAAGGGAGAGTTGTGCCAGTCCTCTTTCAGTTTCTTCTGGACTTGCAAACTGCATGCCATCATCTGTGGTTGGAATTTTTATGTTCCCCGAGAACACAAACTTTTCACATTCTTTCAGAATCTATTTTATTTCAATAACTTTTCATTCTATTTTGTTTTGTTTTCCCAGTCAGCAGGGTCTCTGGATCCTGCCCGGTACTGGAAAAGCTTTTGCCAAGGTCCCCAGGTTTTAAACCGTGCTCAGGCTGCAGAAAGCCTATGCTTGTCAGTGACCCTCATTCATGCTGTCTCAAGTGCTTACGTAAGGGTCACATTAGAGATGTGTGCTGTATTTGTCCTTATTCAAGATATGCAACTTCAGCTACGTGAATAACAGCATCTTAGGTTACCTGGCGTCCTCATGGCAGCAGCAGGCTCCCCCATCGACTCCACTTGCACCTCTTGGCAAGCTGGAGTTTCAGAATCAACAGGGAGCGCCTTTAGGGATCGATTTATCACATCTAACTGAGACGCAATAAATCGATCCCCGATAGATCAGGCTGGTACTGAAGACACCCTGAGACTGGCATTGGAACCCCTATAGATGAATCCTTGATGACCAAAGTCCAGAACCATCTTGATGGTCGCTGGGAGGGCATCCCAAGGGAGAGCTTTCTCCTGCCAGTATCAAGAGAGCTGTGATGGTTGGTACCAATCAGCCTTCAGATTCCCAAGTTCAGGACTTACTGCAGACTGCCCTGGTACTGCAGGAATAGCCTCAGGAGAAATCTTTTCCTTTCCTTCAGACGTCCTCCTCATCAACTGATGAGGTTCTGGTACTGGAGGCAGCATCCTTAGTTCCTGATGACTTCAAGACATATCAGGAGCTCCTCAGGAAAATGATGGCATCTCTGGGATTCAAGTGGAGGAAAAAAATCTACAGACTGATTGACATCTACAGACTGATTGACATTCTCCATCACCCTGTGGAAGGAAAAGCCCTGCATATCAGCAGGGACATTATGCAGCCAGCCAGAACAGTCTGGCAACCCTCTTCTTCCATTCCGCCTGTGGACAGACAAATGAAACATAAATACCAGGTTCTGTCCCATGAGTCTGAGCAGTTCTATATACATCCCACACCTGGCTCACTAGTAGTGGCCACAGTGAAGGAGAAGAGCTGGCAGGGACAGGCTAAGGCTACTCCCAAAGACAAAGATGTCAAAAAGTTCAACCTGTTTGGTAGAAAAATGTATTCTGCAGCAGGTTTACATTGCCAATTACCATTCTCCATTGTTGTGGGTTGACTTCTTTAACTGGGAGACAATATTTCAGTTTGTGAACAAGCTGCCAGAAGGTTCCAGAGAATAATTTTAGTTATTCATTGCTGAGGGCCACCTTGTCTATCAGTTAGGCCTACAGGTTTCTTTGGATATGGCAGATTCTGCAGCCAGGGCAGTGGCAACAGGAGTGAGTATGGGATTCCTATGGAGATGCAACACAATTGAGGCAAGTGCAGTCTTCTCATCAAAACAGATGTGGTGTTGCACACACTGAAGGACTTGAGAGTGGTTTTGAAATACTTGGGCCTTTACGCTCTGGCTATGAAGAGGACAAAATATTGTTCTCAATACCAGCCTAGTCAGTAGTATTACATCTTACATGAGGCTGTCCAGTCGAAGAGAAGACAAAAGTACCAGACAGGGAGATCGAGGACTTCTGCTTCCTTGATCTCTTCATCTTGGTATCCCAATGCCTGAAGCAGCTGATTTGACTCTTGTGTCAAGAATAGCATACTCCCTTGACCTGGATCTTATTGGCCCTTTCCCACCTTTCCAAGACAGTTTATCCTATGTCCTGCATGACTGGCCTTCCATCACCTCAGACAACAGGTGCTAAGCATAGTGGAATCAGTATATACCCTGTATTTTATTTCTCTCTCTCCTTCCAGGTCCTCCTCAGGCAAATATGTACTAAGACAAACAATGCAGACCCTATGTTCTTTGGGAGCCATAGAAGAGGTACTCTTCTACACCGAGGCAGGGACTTTTAATCGTGTTATTTTCTAATACCTGAAGCCAGGAAAAGTGTCAAACCCATCCTAGACCTTTGGAATCTCAACAAATACATCAAGAAAGGTTCTATATGGTAGCCCTGGAGATTATTATCTCCTCCACGGATCCAAGAGATAGGAACACTGCACATGACGCGCACATGACGCACAGTATACTTCCTTCCATGTGACAATCCATCCTGGCCACAGAAAGTAGCTGAGGATTTTCACAGGAGACAACCATTATCAGTTCACTATCCTGCCTTTTGGTCTATCATTAGGACTGGAGGGTCTTTACTAAGCACATGAAGTAGTGTCAGCTTACCTTTGCAAAACAGATATCCATTTTACCTGGACAGATGGTTGGTTTAGGTTTTGTTCCAGACACCAGGCACAGGCCGCTGTCCATCAAACTCTGCATCTGTTTAATTCCCTGAGCCTAAAATTAAACAAAGAAAAGTTGATGTTATCACCTTTGCAAAGGATAGAATTAATCAGAATGGTCTCGGACTTAACTTCTGTCAGGGCATTTCTGCCTCTCTCCAGATTTCAGACCACATGGGACTTTGGTGCATTTCTCAAGGGCCATTCTCAGATCACTGAGAGGAATAGCCTTAGGCTCCTAAGTCACATGGCTAACATATATATATATATGACATCTACAGATGACTACACCAGCACCGGAGGTGGAAGGAGAACTGGCTACTTTATGGGAGGAAATTGGCTTCTAGCCGCCTTGGGCAGTAGATTGTGTTCCATCCCCCACCCGGGTCCCCATCCATCAAGGTGTGTATGTTGAACTTGCAACAGGAAGGGAGGAGTAGATCAAAGCTAGAAGACTTACTGCCACTGCACCCAAGAGAAAGAGACATAGAGTGCTGAAAGTCAGTGACTTCCTTCTGAGGGGTATGGAGGCATCCATCTGCCGACCTGATTTTGTGTCCCTGGAGGTGTGCTGCCTGCCTGGAGCCTGTGTCCAAGACATTATGGAAAGTAATCAAGGCTCATCAGTCCCTCTGACCGTCTTGTCAGGCTGCCCATCCACATGGGCTCTAATGATATTGCCAGGCACAACTTTGAGCAGATCAACAGTGTCTGTAGGGTTCTGGGAGCTGGGATGAAGGGGTTGTATTCTTATCTATCTTCCTGGTTGAGGGTAAGGGCCCAGGCAGCTATATGCGCATCCTGGATACGAACATATAGTTGTGCAGATCATGTCGGTGGGAGGGCTTCAGATTCTTAAAATGGGATGCTGTTTTGGGAAGAGATGGGGCCCACCTGACATAGGGAAGAGCGTCTTTGTGCACTGACTAACCAACCTAATCAGGAGGCCTTTAAACTAGGTTTTAAGGGGCTAGGTGAGGAAAACCCACAATTAAGCATAAGAAAAAGTGACCTTAACAGAGGGTTGTTTGGTGGGGACATAGAATTTTACAGGAGGGTCCTAGGATCAACAAGAGGAAATCAGCAGGGGGAATGTGCTCATCATCTTAGATGTCCATGCACAAATGCAAGGAGTATGGGGAATAAACTCAGTAGAAATGTACGTATTAGTACATATGCTAAATTTTAGTTTAATTGGTGTCACAGAAACTTTATGGGATAAGTCTCATGACTGGAATATCAGTATAGCGGGATAGCTTGTTCAGGAATGACAAGCAGGATAAAAAAGATGAAGGTATTCCATTATACATGAAGAATATATACACCTGTTCTAAGGTCCAGAAGGAGGTGTCAGGCAGACCAGCTGAAAGTCTCTGCGTAAAGATAAAAGGGATTAAAAAATAGTGGTGATGTCATGAGAGTGGCGTATTATTGACAACCAAATCAAGAAAAAGAGGTGGATGGTGCATTTGTAGAACAAATACCAGAAATATCCAAAACACAAGACATGGTAGTAAGGAGGGACTTTAACTATCCAGACATCTGTTGGAAAAGTAATAAGGCAAAACACCAATTTTCCAGTAAGTTCTCTGAATGTACTGAACATAAGAATGGCCAAACTGGCTCAAACCAAAGGTCCATCTAGCCCAATATTCTGTTTTCTGGCAGTGGTCAATGCCAGGTGCCCCATAGGGAATGAAAAGAAGAGATAATCATCAAGTGATCCATCCTCTGTCACTCATTTCTAGCTTCTGGATACAACTTTTTTCTTTTCCTTTTTTTTTTTTTTTCAGAAAGTGGAGGAAATAACCAGGGGGAACAGCCATTTTAGATTTGATTCTGACCAACAGGGAGGAACCCATAGTGAATCTGAAGTTGAAAGGCAATTTGGGTGAAAGTGACCATGAAATTGACAGATTTCATGATTCTAAGAAAAGGAAGGTGTGAGAACAGCCGAATAAGGAGAATGGACTTCAAAAAAGCGTACAGTAACAGATTCAAATAGCTGGTAAGTTTTAGGCCTCATGGGAAGGAAACCTAAGGGGAAAAGAAGAGCTGGCAGTTTCTAAGGACTTCTTTAAAAGCAAAGAAATTCCTTTGCATTGCCTGCCTTTTTAAGATGAATGGTTCAGTGGTTAGAGCACTAGCCTAGGATTTAAGAGACCTGGGTTCAGTTTCCTACTCTTCCACAGACTTCCTATGAAATCTTGGACAAGTTGACTCAGTTCCTCATCTGTAAATTGGGGATAGTAGCACTGCTCTGTTCATAGATGTGTTGTGAGGAAAATAAGTACATTAAAGATAGTGAGGTCTGCAAGTACTGTAGATAGGTTATTTTCAACATATCTAATTGCATTTCATAGAAGGCTAGAGACACTATGTCCTTCTGGATGGGTTGCAGCATCTTCCCTGTCTCAGTGCTGCATGAATGCCCCCTGTATCTCTACTCAGCTGTTTTCCTGTTTCAAGAATTTACAGGAAACATCACAGTGTGTGTTCAGTAATAAATGGACAAATGAGTGTTGTGTATTCAGTGTTATTAAAGTCTTGAAGCCTGTGACATTTATTTAAAAATATAGCACTGGCAATAAAGAGCATTAACCTTTGTTTTTAAGCATGTTGCTTTTATAACATAATCTACCCCTTGATTATGAAAGTAGGCCTTTTTATGAGCCCTGAGGGGATGCAGCGTAAGTACATGTGTGGGTAGGACAATACAAAATTGATTATTATTAAAGTTATTTTTTTCCCCCTAGAAAGCCCATAAACCTCTTTGTTGTTTTAGCCTATCAAATATACCATTGAGAACAACACAATGGAGGAACATTTGATTTGAACTGTACCCTATTAGATAATCAGTGACTAAAGTACTGGAACAGGAATGTTAAGCATTAGGGTCCCGGCCTTCGTCAGCACCAATCAATTTTTGTTTCACAGCACTTAATCACACAGTAGATTCCAGATAGATTTTTATAATTGGTAAAAGATAATATGTAGACTGGCATTGAGCATTAGTGACTGCAAAACTGAGTGGGCTGAATGGCGTTTTTAAAGAGATCCAACTATGGAAAGACTGCTTAGAATTGGTTGACTTGTTTGTTGCAATCAGTTACTCAGGGAACTTCACACTTTTTTTCTGCTGGAGACTTGTTTGCTGATCAATCTTGGTGTATATGTAGAAAGTGGGTCCTAAGCAAGTTGTCAAAGTTAACATTTCACAATTTCTGGTTTGTGGTTGGTTGCGCATGTCATATAATGTCATTTTTCCTAGCTAACTGGGTGACTGAAACTGATGGAATAGAAGGATAACAAATGTGAACAGCCAGCATTCTTTTTCACCTGGGGGAAACAAGGGTTGGTATTAAAAATGGCCATTCCCCAAACATTTAAGCAAACAAAATCTCCATGTGAGAATATTTGTTTGCAAATGGGAAATAAGAGATACAAACAGAGTCAAGCAGAATTTGGAATCCAAACAAAGGTTCACAAACACAGGGTTTAAAAAAAGTGTTTAACCAGCTTTATTTTGTATGTCCTATCACAAAAACAAAACTAGAAAGTATGTGTTTTCAGGTGTGTCTAGATATAATGTCACAGTAAAGAAAGATCTGAGTGCTGCAGTGAATATTCAGTGTGACAATATTTAACCTAATAATGCCTGATTTTAAAGAGAGGATTTCATTCTTGAAAAAAGTTTTCAAAACATACCAAATTTAAACACTAATCCATATCATTTACATATTCTTGCTCTTTGTTTTTCTTTCTCATGTAATTTTAGTGGTGTATGTTTATATGTATGTTCATATGTGTATATAATATATATTTATAATTGTACATATACATTAAAGTAATGGAAAGGCTACAGATAATTATATACAAAGAATCATGTTCAAGAGCCCGTCTAGAAGCAATCATGCTTAAACATGAATATTTCTAGACAGCTGTTTATCTAGGTTGGAGTTTTCAAAGAGGCCTGTGAGACTTGAGTGCCTAAGTCCTTTGTGCTCTGAAAATTCCAGCCCCAGTGAGGGCATGAGCAACCGCAAGATCTTACTGTCTTTGCTGCTCACTATCTGTGCCTCTTTGCTTCATTGAAGTTACAGGACTCAGCTGGTGACAGAACAGTCACTTCCAAAATGATTGACTGTGATCTTAATCACAGGGTGATGAATTAATTGCATGCTCAAGACAAGATGCGCTATAAGGAAGTGAATTCTCATCAGAACATATCTGTAATAGTAATACCAAAGGAAACAATTAAAAATGTCCTTTGGTATGATGGTTCATAGCTTAGGGAGACTGCATACTTAGGCAATTGCTGATGAGCCATCCAATCTTTTATCTCTCTGTCATCTGTTCAGTCCAGCACAGGCAGTTATAGCCAAAAGTTGAACCAGCTGAAGGCTGTTTAGTGCCCCATGTGAGTTTATAGTCTCCCACTCATGTCCCCAATACAGGCATGTCGCGTCTTAGCCGTATTTAACATACGTGATTTCAGCCTTATGCAGTCTGCAAAAAAAACAAAGAGGGGGGAATTTTAAAAAAAAATCTTCCTGCAGGGGGCGCAATTTCGCCTCCCATTGAAGTGAATGGGTTCTGGCACTACGCGGTTTCCGCTTTACACGGTAACCGTAGAACGGAACCTCGCGCAAGACACAACATGCCTGTCAATAGATAGATGTCTGTCACAAAACTATTTAGCATTGCCTACTAACAGTGCAGGAGCATGGAGATAAGGGCTCCACAGATCATGGTGTAGAGGTACTTGTATAATATACAGATTTGGGGCATGTCTTTCAATGGCTGGACCCAAAGATTTTAACAGCCTGCTACCTAAAGTCAAGGGAGGTAACATTGTAGTAGCTTTTACTTTTGGTTCTGAGAGTCCAACTTTGTCTTGTTCATGAAAACGGTTTCTGTATGTATGTGGCCACAGCACACTGGACTTCAGGTACTTTATGTACTGTACTGTTCTCCATGGATACACTTCAGTTCCTAGTGCTAAAAAATCTAGCACCTGTCAGAAGCTAAATTCACATTCATATTAGGAGTAAAATTAAATGAGCGTTCTTCTTTTAGCAGGTTTGCTCTTGTATTTGCTCCAGTTTTTGTTGTTGTTGTTTTTTCAGTCTTACCAGTACACTGGTGAACCCAGCAATAATTATCTCAGAAATCTGCTGTGTTTGACTCCCATTGATAGTGAAGCTCATTAGACCTCTATTATAATTATTACCCTCTTTATGTACACCTTGTTAAACACTTAAAAAGCCAAGAATCCAGGGGATGCTGTTTTAAAAATGTATTTAAATTATCAGGATGAATTATGCAAGGTGCTTACCAGTATGTTTCCTCCATTTCACTTACAATTTTACAGAACTCAGGATGCATAATAATCAGTTACTCTGCCTAGCAGTGCTCTGATGCTCAGTATGCATTTTCTTTATTAATTCAAATTTGTCTCTGGAAATAATCCCTGTAAAGGCTGTGTGGGAGACCTAGGCATGACCAACAAAGGGCTACTTTACCTGCAGTATTTATATGACTGTACCTGATAGGACAGGGGTGGGTAAACTTTTTGGCCCGCGGGCCATATCGGGGTTCAAAATTGTATGGAGGGCTGGGTAGGGAAGGCTGTACCTCCCCCTGGCTCTGCCCCCAAGCTGACTCCCTCCCACTTCCCGCCCCCTGACTGTCCCCCCTCAGAACCTTCAACCCATCCAACCTCCCGCCACTCTTTTTGTCCCCTGATCACCCCCGCTGGATACTCTCCCACCCTAACTGCCCCCCAGGGCTCCACCCCTTAAGTCCCCCTGCTCCTTGCCCTCTGACTGCCCCCTCCCGAGTCCCCTCTCCTGAGACCCCCCCACCCTAACTTCCCCCCAGAATCTCCCCCTGAGACCCCACCTATCTAAGCCCCCTGCTCCTTGTCCCCTGACTTCCTTCTCCAGAGACCCTCCCTGCCCCCTAATCACGCCCCCAGGACCCCACCCCTTACCCAGTCCCCCTGCTCCCTGTCCCCTGACTGCCTTGAATAACTATCCACACCCCTGTCCCCTGACAGGCCACCTGGGATTCCCACGCCCTATCCAATGCCCTCGTAACTGTCCCCTGACCGCCCCCCAAGACTGTCTGCCCCTTATCTAACCCCCCGCACCAGCCCCTTTACCACACTGCCAGACACGCTGCTGCACTGATCCCTCAGAGCGTGCAGCCCTGTCCCCCCCGCCTCAAAGCACTGCTTGCGTGGTGCACTGAGGCTGCGGGAGAGCGGGACAGAGGTAGAGGGCCAGAGCAGCCTCTCCAGCCGGGAGCTCAGGGGATGGTTAGGAGGAGCCCACAGGCCATAGTTCACCCATCCCTGTGACAGGACCTGCAAAATATAGCATAGGCAGGGGGAGTTCCCAGCAATGGCACTGCACATAACCAGTAACAGCTAATGAAGAGAACTGTGGTGGTCATTAAAAAGCCAACAGATGCCACTTGGTCACTATCATTTTAACCTATTCAAAGTACAGTAAGACAGACCACCAGTAGGTGGTGAGGGTGCTAAATGGAACCACTTTGGTGCTAAATGGAAGCACATGCTCAAAATTAGGCTTGGCAGAATTTGATTTTTTGATATAATTTCAGCCAATAGCAATGTTTATTTTAAAGCATTTTTTAGATTTAAATTGATGAAAACTTTCACAGTTGCATGGAATTATGTGTGTGTGGTGGCGGGGGCGGGAAGCCAACATCACATATTAAAATATACAAAGTAAATTTCCTTAATTCAAACTCTAATAAGTTATCAAGCATTATATTTTCCTTAATAATCTGAATGTACAGATAGGCAATTTATGGAAATATTTTGTCTTTGGTTTATGTGTGTACAGTGAAATCACTGTTTATTGGCATTTACCAGAACAAATATAATCCTCTTAAGCCTACTCATAATGGAATGGGAGTTTCATTTCCACTTGGTTTCATGACCAAGGTATCTTGTGACAGAGTCGAGCACATGACATGCACATCTGTTTATCCTAATAAAGAATCTGCAAGGATTTCTTAATTCTTTTAGAGATGCATTTTTGCATACAGTGCATACATACATTGACTCTTCAGAAATTGTATGGGGTCCCACATTTACCCCAGCTTGGTGATTTCCAGATCAATTTTGTTTAGTTAGAGGTAAAAACTTTCAACACTGCAAGCTGGTCATTGGATTTAGAAATCTGCTGTCTTCATGGCTCATTCACCACCAATAATAAAGATTCTACAAGCAAATGCTGCCCTTATTTGTACCCGTGAAACCCCATTAACTTTAATGGTGATTTGCAAATGTTACTGAGGGTACCATTTGAAGATAATGGGCCACACAAATGGCCCTGTAAATTTTACTTAGCTAATGATGATACTGATGATCCACATGCCAAAAAAATAAATAAATCAAGTTCAGTTCTCAGAACTGTGCTGGCTCTGCAGGGGCTGATTAGTAAAAACAATTTTTTTCACATTAAACTTAGTTGCTCTGGCTTTGAATATACACATAGAAAGCAGCCCTGTTGAATAAAAAGGTGCCATTTTTACATTATCACTTTTTTGACCATCATCAAACTTTAATCCACCATGATCACTTTTTCAATTAAATAATTATACTACCAAGATATTGTCTTGCCCAGATATTGTTTTCCCAATGGCTCCTCTTCAATATTACAATTGAGAAAATAGGGTCTGGGAGATGTTTGTATGCTAAAAGTTCGGTGAGGATCATACTGTTCATATTGGAGATAAGCCCAAGTCTAAATGAAGATGCAGATTTCCAACACCTTAAAAATCAGTGTTGTTTTGATTTGTTGAGTTTGGTTTGTTGTCTCATCTCCTACTCTAATTAGGCACATAACCTTTGCTGATTGATTATGTAACAACTGCTGTTTTAGTTAAACATTTTACTTTCAATTGAAAGTAAAAGAATTTATGACAGTGTTTGGCTCAGTAAAATTTTAAAACCCAAGTGTTTTAAATATTAACCATGTTTACCTTTAGTTCACTGCTGCTATATATTCATATGATGATGCTAAAAGAAAACTGTAGTTGTTAATTTTAAATTGCTAAATAAATGTTCTCTAAAAAGAGTATGTTTGTATATAAATCTATACACACACAAAGATCTGTAGACATATAAAAATGATATTCCAAAATAGTTTTTAAAAATCCTATCACTTTTAATTAAATCTCTTCTGCAGCTATCTGAGTTTGATATTTTGCCAATACTTCATTAGATGGGGCCACCTCTTCCAGAAAAAAGTGAAACAGAAAATGTACATCACCTTGGAACAAATGGAAAATTTGACATTTTCAAAGCTGTTGCAACATGAATTAAGAAAAAATAGAA
Organism: Dermatemys mawii; assembly: GCA_007922305.1. NCBI lineage: Eukaryota > Metazoa > Chordata > Testudines > Dermatemydidae > Dermatemys > Dermatemys mawii. The sequence continues at coordinate 7,470,133 of ML677343.1, read as the reverse complement.
CTTTGGTCAATTTAACTATTGGTTAACTCATGGTTATAACCACACTTAACTGAAGGACAATGAAAATGATAAAATTTAAGAAAAATATAGAAACTCTGAGACATCTAATTTCCATCCAATAACAATACTGAGATGCATTTCCTGTATTCTAACATGCAACACCAAATTATCTGAATAGTTGCTTATTGTTTGCTTGTTTGTTAATCTTGTTACCATATTTAAGATGCCAGTAAACATCTCTTACTGATATATTATTTTGCATTATGGACTGAGGCATAATGACTAGGCTGCCTCTGACACAGTTTTGCTTGCTTGTTTTCTTTTAAACAATGATCACTGTTCAAACAACAGAAATGAGCAGTAGCAAGATTGCTCTTATTCTTTCTTTTCTTATACAAAGATTTAAAATATTTTGACTGGCTGGCACCAGCAGCTATAAATGAGAAAAACACTTCAGCCGTTTCACTACTAAATGGTTGTGCTAAATGCGCCCACCCATTCATATATATAAACACAATGGGGCACATGGTCTAGGAACTTCTGGAAATTTGAGACTGAAAGGCAGCACTGTAATGCAATTAGAGGCATTCTGACATGAGCGAGTATCAGTTAGCAAGCAATAAGAACAGAAGAGTTATAGGCTATTTATGGAAAGTGCCAGAAACCTGGTTCTTGTCAATCAGTGTTAATACATTTCCAAAGATGCTTTATTATTGAGCAGTGCTTCCTATAGTAAAGCACTAAAGCCTTCTGATCATATGGAACAAATATTTTGTAATTTTTCAGGATATCTAAACAGGATTCCTAAAGGAGAGGAACAGATTTTTGTCTTTTTGAAAAACTGTAAAGTTATTATGCTTAAACGGAAAAAGAAGTTTAACTTTAAGAGCAAGCAGGAGTATGTTGCAATCAGCCATTTTTTCCTGTAATGTGAGAGTCTGGAAAGACTGTTCAAGGATGCTCGTTTGAGAGCATAAATAAAAAGTAAATAATTGAGAGCAAAGCTGATGCTGGATAGCATATCAAAGAATTTCTTTATGATGGGGAATTGAATGGGCAGCTGCATATGCAAATACTGATTACCCCCTTGGTATGTATGAAAGACTAGAAATGGGTCTTTATCAAACCTGTGGATCTGAACCCAAATGAGTGCCACACATTTTATGATCCAGTTCCTGTTCCAAACTGTCTAGCAGGTGCTCATCACTACAGTAGACCCCAGCCTCTTAATTCTGGTTCTGAAATCCTGCTCATTTTGGAAAAGTTCTGACCTGGATTCTGATCCAAACTGTGATTCCAGTCTCCCTTGACCAAAGTCAGATGGGATTATCCATCAAATATTGTAGGCACCAGAGCTTAAGAGCAAAATATTTTGTTAACTCTGAGTAAAATTCAGCCATAACTTGTTTAAAGATGTCAAGAAATCCCTCTGTTCCCCCAGCCAAAGTACAGGTTAACTAGATTGACTATAAAAATCCTATTATGCTATATATCTTTTTATATCTTCTCTGTTGCATATATGGACATGAACGAATTTAAACAATCCAGTCTAACAATGTTACAGCAATAGAGTGGATTTAAATACAAAACAAAAAACATATTTGGTAGAAATGGGAACAGATTTGAAAAACCATGATATAAGAAGTAGTGCCTTAATCTTGCTCAAATTCCTGATTTACAGAAAGTCAGATTAAACTGGCTGAGGATGCAGTGAGCTGTGTTTGGTGAATCTCAAAGATTTCAGTTTATATGAGAATTTCAATGGTTGGATATTTCTCTGGAAATCTGTCATGAGGACTACAACTCTTATGAAAACAGGGTATCTTGAAAGATTCTCAATACATCCTGTTTCTGAGCCTGACCACTATGTGGTACATTTTGGCACATGCTGACTCTTTTATGATCACCACAGTACAATATTAATGCTATCTGCTCAGAGGCAACATGATCAGGATAGTAGATGGGAGTGGGAGTCAGGAAACCTGATTTCCATTACCGGCTCTGTCTCAGACTTTCTTTGACACCTTGGCTAAGTCACAACCTGTCTGCCTTTCAATTTTTCCATATGTGAATAATTTTAATTCATCTCTCCTATGTACTTTGAAAGTAGTGGATGAAAATCTCTGTAGAAGAACTATTATTTATTAGCAACGACCCGTGTGTTTACTGTAGCTTACAGTTACCAGGTGGTAAGAACCAGTTCATCAGTGTAAAGAGATCAGTGCTATGCAGAATGATCACTCACTGGCCCATAGTTGGCTAATGAGAAGCTTGAAGGTCATGGGTGTCATGTGAGAATGTGTAGCCCCACCACTTAATGGGAAACCCCCATACAATGTATATAGCAGATGTTGTATTGTGGCCTCTTTGTTAGTTTTAACAGAAATGGTGACATATGAATAGGAAAAGTTTTCTTTCAAATTCTGGCTCTGGCAGCCAAAGTTAATATTGTTTTCCTTCACTAAGATTAATTAAACAACCTGTCTACAAAGATCAGATTTGTTTGGCCATTATTGAGTTACACCAGCTCCTATGAAATACGAGGCTAAACCAGACCAAAAATGATTGTGTAAATAGAACCCATTCCAGTTCTATTGTATAAACAGAGCTTAGTAGCACAGATTCACACTCTTGCATGCTGCAGTTGACCTACTACCACTCTGCACCAAATAAGGACTCAGAATAAAGACAGTTCTACTTTTCAGGTATTCAATGAGATCAGCAAGTGGGTGGATGAAATTTTTCCAAGTCCTGCCCAATAGCAAGTCTCCCTTGAAACTCCTAGTTGTATGCGTGTTGTTTTCCACACTTGGCAGAAATATAAGTTATGGAATCTTACTTCCATAATTTGCCAATCCAAGAGTCTGTGAGAAACTTCTTAAGATTTATTGCGGTGCGCTACTATAGGAGCATTCTGAAAATTTGAGAGGCATGTTATGTGCAACAGCAAGATATATGAGCAGAGGTAGCTTTGGATTTTTTTTTTTATTTGGCCCATCCCCTCCTCCGTTTGTATAGAACTGCACACCCTAAAACACAGGTTTCCACATGGCAGATGTCTAGCTGCTCAGGTTGTTTGTACAAATTCCTGGGGCACACACAAATTGGATAATGCAAAATTATAGGCCATTTTTGCAAATCTGACACTATCTTTTCAAAATGCCTTACAAAACTGCCTCTCCTCAAGCCCTGGATCTGCTGCAGCACCCTGGCCCTGGCCCAGCCCAGTCCTGGCCCTGCCCGTCCCCTGGCCCTGAACCAGCCTGGCCTGGACTTGCCATGGCCAGGGGACAGGCGCCCTGACCCAGCCTGGCCTGTACCTGTCACGGATGGGGGACAGGCCCAGGTGCTGCTGTGGGGGGAGACAGTTGGGGGGGTCCTCTCTCACCACTGGCACCTCACGGAGCCCCACTGCATGACAAAGCCCCCAGCCCCATCCCTTAGCCCACACCCCCAGCCAGAGCTCTCACCAGCCCCCGTACACTGCAACCCTGTGTCCCAACCCTGAGCCCCCTCCCATGCTCCGAAAGCCTCGGTCCCACCCCACCACATGAATTTTATTATGTGCACCAAGATGGAGGTGATGTGTAATTCATTCCACATTGAGTAGGAAAAATTAGAGGGACCACTGCTCCCAAGTTGCTTAGGAGCTTAAATCTCATTGATTTGAGGGATTTAAGAGCTTTATAAAATTCTACCTTATACAGTCATGCAAATTAGCTTGTATAATGGTAATTCAGAAACCTTCAATGGTATTGTGGTTACAGACAATGTTTCTCTTTGTGGTAAAGTTGACTCACATAGGACCTGCCATAGTGGATCAAACCAGTGGACCATTTCTTTCAGTATCTTAAGTTCCGTTTTCCAAAAGGCAGTTTGGAGACTAAACTCACTGTAAGCCATTTTGATGTAACCTTCTAAGTAACTTAGGTGCTTTTGAAAATGGGATGTATGCTCCGAAATCGCTTACAGTAAAATTTTCAAAAGCTCCTCACTCTTCGTCAAATCACTGTGCAAGTAGATAGGGAATTTTGAATTTAATTTTTAGTAGGTGCATCTATTTTTAAATTAATAAGATATGCTAATAAACAACCCAGGGAATCACTAAAGGTTGTCTCTCTCACCAAGAGAAATTGGTTTAATAAAAGACATTACCTCACCTTCTCTTTAGTGCACTTTTGGGGGCACTCTAGATATCTGAAAATACTAATTCTAAAAATCTTTAGTTAAAATCTTTTCACCAGATGCCTTGCTTCAACCAAGAACTTCCACACCAGCAGGTTTAAAAAATAAATAAAGTTCTTTTTTTAAGACTTCAAACACTTAATAAACAACTAAAGACAACTGCTATTTACCTTCTGTCTGCTGTAAGAATATGTTTCATTGCACAGTCTTCAGTTATCCCTTAATCCCTCCAACTCCTGTGAATAAAACATTGGATTACCAAGTAATATACCTCAACATGAGGAATTATGCACTTAGCCTTAGGTTCCATTTAAACCACTGCACTAAGAGAGGTATTACTGACATCATTGTTCATGTTTTCAAAACCAGAAACTGCCGCTGACACATGCAGAGCCCTTTCCTCCTTAGCACTGCAGAGAGTTGGAGTGGCACAAATTTCACATTTCTTCCCCTCCTTTTTTCAGTTTGTTCATTTGTTCTTTATGCATCTTGGAGGCGATGTGTTGGTGGGGGTATGTTCTGGTGACTAAGGTACAGGATTGAAAGTCAGGAGTTCTGGGGTCTGTTCCTGGCTTTGTCACTGATTCTCAGGCAGGGAAATCACTTAACTTCTCTCTTTGTTTCTGTAAAATAGGGATACTTTACTGCTTCATGGGTTATTGTGAGAGATATTTTTAGTTAGGGCTAGTTTGTTCCCAGTTCTTCTGTATGTTTTTGTGCAAAAGATAGGACGTGCTGCCACGGCCCTTAGTGTTTACAAAGTTCTACATTCTTGCTAAATGTTATTAAAAGTGTCAGCCCTTCCTCTGAATTGATTTGCTCTTGCCATCAGAAGTCATAGTAAACAATATTTTTGTACAAATCTTTTTTTAAAATAGCTATACAACAGCAGATTGAGACCGTGTTGAATGCAAGTGTTCTTTATGCTTATATGATCGACTATGTGAAGCCATTTTCATTGATCATATTATGGCTCACTTAAAGAATACTTAATATGCAGTTTATTGAACCGTAAATCCATAACAGACTTGCATTGACTGTGTGAATGCCAACTCTAGTTAGCTTTACTGTATCCTGTCATCCAATAGGTGTTGCCTATATTATTTACAAAACTGACACCAGGAATCATATGTCCCCCTGGGAATCATTGGATCTGTCAGGATGTATTTAAGGAAGCTATTGTCCAAGGAAAATTGATGTGATAAATTATTATGTCTCTATCATTGTTCTATTTGTTATGGTATTTTTAAAGAGATAGAAAAGAGATGAAATATTAAATTCAAATTGAGCTTCTAGTGTGGAACAGAATCAGTCCCACCAAAATGTTACATATCATCAAACAGAAAACTGGAATATAAATCCATGTTCCGCCTTCTCTTCCCACGCCCCAAACAATTGTGCGTTATTTACCCAGGAGACTGTTGCAGATTAGAGCCTTTCAGGCCTACTGGGTAATTATGTAATTAGGCAGCGATTTAAAAAAAAAACATTTTAAGTACCCAGTGTATTAGAGGGGTTCTTCACACATCTTCTGATGTACTGGATAATTATACAATAGGATGGTGTTTAAGTCTGATTTGTACATGCCAGACTGGAAAGACTCCTTTCTGTGTTGTCTCATTACATAATCTTAAAAACTCCAAAATCTTTTGGAAAAATTCAGGAGAGCAAAATTATTAGTTTTTCTCCATCAGCACCACCTCAAAGTGCCAACAACAGTTAGATAGTAAATAGTGGAAGAAGGAGTAGGGCTGAAATGTAATTTTTGGGAGGAACTTAAATTTTGCAAGGCATTGTCATGTAGAAAGAAACTCACCTAATGATTGGGTAATTGAGATTTTTGTTTGTACTTCCCAGAACAAAACAGGCTCACTGCCAATGATAGTTTTGTGAGTAAAGAGAGGAATTCCAGTTCAGTTTAGTGATCATTGGTTTCAAGACATCAATTTTAGAAATGTGATGTGAAGGTCTTATCACAATGGAAAGAAAACCTAGAACTGGGAAAGAATTTCTCATCCCTTTTAAAAAGATAACATGGCTGGGAAAGAGGGAGAACTATTGAAACCGCAAATTATAACTGTCTTATTTTTATTATTACTGTTGACCTGTACAAGAGACTCTGAGGCTGCAGTCTGGTAGTTCATGTTAACCATAGCAAAGAAATGTGTTAGCAGTGGCAACATAAATCAATACTAAGAGCTTGGCCCAATGGGAGAGAAATTTACATAGTGAAAAAAGATTGAGAAACTTTGTTTTTCCTCTCTTAATTTCTCAGTGCATTGTCTAACCCAAGCTTCTGCACATGTTCACTCTCTCAGTAGCTAGACTTATTCTTCCTATATAGTTGTTTTGCTTCCTATAACACATTTAATAGAGATGCTCATTAGTTTCCGGCCCTTATAGGACCTAAATATGCATGAAACCACGTAAATTCGTCAGTGCCCAAGCAGTCATCAGTGGATCCAGCCCCAAATATTAACTCTGACCATGACAATAAATATTCTCTTGCAATCCTCATCTTGTCCGCTCCCCAAGTATGAAAGGAAAGAAATGAGCATTGTAGCATAGCTCACTATATCCTCTCTCTTTCTCATTTGGTAGCTATGTCTTTAGGCAGCATGGCTTAATACTGTAGAAATTCTAGTTTTTAGAATTATAGAAACAATTATAGAAGGGAATTGTATTCCAAAAATTAATAAACATTTATCACTCCACAGTCTTGCTAGCAATGTTGACAAAGACACTAATTTGAATTTGTGTAGCTTAAGGTAAAGAATATAAAATCCTTTTATCCACGCTTACTCTCTTACTTCATGCTCCTTTATCGTGGCTGTACTGATTACCTACCTTTTCCTGTCTTCACTGCTGTCCACCTGTTGGTTAACTCCACTGTTTCTCAGTCTGAACAGAGTGGAGTTGCCATAACTGTTGCTACTCTGTTTTAGAGAACAGCATAGCTAAGACTTTTTTGTTTTGGTAAACAAGCATCAATTGTTCTCAGCTCTTTATCACAATGTGCCTTTGCCTTCAAACCCACATCACATAAATCCTTTCTTGTTCATCCAAGGACTTTTATGTCACTCCAAAACTGATTAACTTAAGTGATAAGATGCTAAATATAATACTGTTTTAGAACTATCTACAAATAACTGGCAAATAGAATTTGATGGAATATAGATATATTTGATTTAAATAGCGGTGCAGCCTCAAGGAGAGAGAGATTATAAAATTTAAAAAACTGCTAATGTATTACTCACATTAAGACTTTACATTTGCAACAGCAGAGAATTCAGTGGTATAATTTTCATGGCAACCTTAAATTCATTTGTACTAAATGGGACAGATACAGAGGTGTGAGTGAATGGAGCCACTGCAGATTTACATCATATAGCTGAGGGAAGATATCACCCAACGTTTAGCAGAGAGTCACATTGCTATTTAAAATGAAATGACAACCACCAAAAGGAAAATAACCATTGACTTAGAAGAAAAGCTGATGTGAATGGGGGGAAAAACATGCTTCAGACCTTGAGCAAATATTAAGTATATTTTTACCTTTTTGTCTCTACAGGTTTTTCATCTGCCCCATCCAAGCTTCATTATGGTAACTTGCAGTGAGCAATGACCTCCGCTGAAGAATATAGGTGCCAAAAAGACAGAGAGACAGTGGCTTTGCTTCCCTCTTACTTGACAAAGTGAAATGGTGCTTTTAAGGTGATAAGTGTTTACTACACTTGGAAACCCAAACTGTTGGCTGGACAATTTTTTCCTGACCTCCAACCTGGTATTCTGATGAACGGTTGACAGTGACATCATGTAGTAGTCCCTGAAGTGTTGTCATAACTGAGTTGCAATGGTTTTATACACTTCCTCATTTCCCAACAGCTTTCTATCAGTTCTGCATTCCTTTTCCTGGGGCCTGATTTTCCCATGTTATTGGTTTGCAGACAGGCTTGTGGCCTCCTTTGTTCCTACCACCTATGAGAAACGTCAAAGGGCAGATGATCCATGCTACTTTCAAGCACTCTGCATCATTATTACTACTCCTATCTACTTGGCACTGCTGGTGGCATCTCTTCCTTTTGCCCTGATTGGCTTCTTGTTATGGTCACCTCTCCAGTCAGCTAGAAGGCCATATATCTACTCCAGGCTAGAAGACAAGAGCCACGTCAATGGAGCTACACTACTTACTGAATGGAAAGCTACAGGCAATGGGAAAAGCTTCTGCTTTGGTAGTGCCAATGTTTGTCTGCTACCAGACTCTCTGGCAAGATTTAACAATGTGTTCAACACACAGGCACGGGCTAGAGAAATTGGGCGGAGAATCAGAAATGGGGCAAGCAGACCACAGATAAAAATATATATAGATTCCCCCACTAACACATCTATCAGTGCAGCCAGTTTCAGCAGCTTGGTCTCTCCCCAAGTTGGAGATAGCACTAATCGTGCTGTCAATGTAGGTATCAAAAGGACATCATCTATGGAATACAAGGGAGACAATTCTGGCTCAAATAACAGTGAGGACAGCAGAGATGCTAAAGCTGGAAGTGAACTAAATGAGGGAGAAGACAACAACACATGCATCGTGCGCATAAGTGGTGAGGATAATGGCCACATTTCAGACCCAGAAACGGATGCCATTAGTGGTCAGGCTAATATCAGTAGCCCAGCAGAACACTCATTGGAAGGTGAAAGAGAAAGCCCAAAGGGTCAAATACCCAACCATAAACAGAAAGAAGGAGATTCTGGGAGTTTAGACAGCTACACTGCCTCGCGAGAGTCCCTGGTTAAGGTTCGCATTGGAGATGGCACAGTGGACCAAAGTAACATCAACAACAAGCTCCTTTACAAAGCCTCGGTCATGAAGAAGACCTCTGTGAGGAAAAAGAAGCATATGGATGAAATCTTTGACCATGAGATCTCTGCTTTCTTCCCTGCCAACTTGGACTTCCTGTGCTTGCAGGAAGTGTTTGACAAAAGAGCAGCAGAAAAGTTGAAACAGCAACTCCATCACTATTTTGAATACATTCTATATGATGTTGGGGTCTATGGCTGCCATGGCTGCTGTGGCTTTAAGTTTGTTAACAGTGGCCTGCTTTTTGCCAGCCGCTACCCAGTTATGGATGCTGCCTATCACTGTTATCCCAATGGAAAAGGAACGGACTCCTTGGCTTCCAAGGGGGCCTTGTTTCTCAAGGTAAGGCCCTTTCTTTTTGAAACCTATAACTGTCTCTAGTAGATGCTTGGTTATAAATCAACTGTATTGCTGATCAATAAACGCTGCTAGAAATGGGTCAGAGAAGCAGTGTTCAGATCTGGATTAGATTTAGGCTTGAATTTGTGGCTTAGGGAATGTCTTAAGGTGATAGACATGCATGAAATGTTGAAGATTTGGTGGTAGGGTTTGAGTTCAGATTTAGGGGTGTCAAAGTATCAAGCTGTTCTCTTGGGATTTTGCTCTCATTTTGAAGAAATCTCTTTAATAAAACATGTATGTTTTAAATAAGCCTGAAGAGAGACACATTAACAGGTAAGGGACAATGACGCTTACCAATTCACCCCTGCTGTGTGTTTACAGAGCAAATTGGGGATGTTTGAGGGACAGGCAACCTCAAAACAAAAACTAAAATTATTTCAAGAGATATGTGAACTGTCTTTTTAGCGTGTAATGATGCCTCTCCCATTGTGTGAGGTGACAGTTGATAAAGAAGTAAGCAAAACCAAAGGAAAATGTTTGGCACTGAAAATTATGATAGTAGTTTATGCAGAGTGAAAGATGTAGTGGAGGACAGTGGTGAGTACCAAGTGAAAAACAAGTGGACCAAAAAGTCTAGGGATCCTATTTCATATAGTGATCATTCAAGTGGGTTGTCTTGTAAAATTTCCCAGGCTTTGGAGAGTAGGTCTGAGATGTTTCTCTTTGGTAGGACGGTTTTCTACACTCAGAGTAGAGAATAGCCCATTCTATTTTTCAGCTTCAGAAGTTTGGGAACATTGTGGTTTTTTCACTTTTTTAGGGCAATTAATTTAAATAAGATGATGGTTATAAGACTATATGATTTGAAGTAAAGAGTTGTGCTTGTCAAAGTCAGAGGGGGCAGATACTAGACATCTCCATGAAATGAGCAAGGTTTTGCAAGACTGATAGCACATTGTATTGAATTCTCATGAGACTGGCTGTATATCTCACCGAAAACAAGAAAGCAGACCCCTTCTTATTTTGGACTTGACCAAGAACCAAAACTGTAGGGCTAGACTCATATCCAGGGTTCCTAATACAAACATATCAAAAAATCTCCAGGAGTATTAGATTTCAGGTTCTGGCCCTTGGACATAGCGTGAGGGATTTTCCATGGGTGCAACATGGACTATGGGAATGCTAAGTTCTTGGTCCCATCAACCTGGGCTCCCTCTTACACTGTGATGCTATTGACAAGATAGAAGTCTCTGGCAGATACTGCACTTACACAGACATCCACAGGCAGGGACACACCCAACTGAGTTGCACAAATGCTTCTCCTAGCCACTCATGAACCAACAATAGAGAGGCTCCAGCCAATTCCCCCTAACTCCCCACTCTTGCACCCCTGAACTGTACTATCTTGCCCTGGACAGAAGCCTGACCAGTGCATGTTCATTACCCAGTCTGCCCTTTCCTCGATGTGGAGAGGACACACACTAACCTTTCTAAAATGATCTGAGATTTCCCAAGCCCCTCATCCAAAAGATAAAATATAAAATAAATCTATACATGACAGAAAGATAAATTTTAAGTGATTATAAGTAGTAAATATAGAACTCAGGGTTGGTTATCTAAGAAATAAAAGTAAATTTACTATCTGAGTTCTGTAAACTAAACAGGCTTTGAATCGAGCAATGTCTCACCCTGATAGTATAAGCAGGCCACAGATCTTCAGTACTCAGGCTGGAATTCTCCTCCAGCCCAGGACTACCCTCCCCAAATCAAAGTCTTTGTCCTCCAGACATGTATCCAGATATTGAGTTGTGGGGAGAGTGAGGCCAAGTCATAATGTCTCTTCCCCTAGGATGACCAGATGTCCCGATTTTATAGGGACAGTCCCTATTCTGAGGTCTTTTTCTTATATAGGCTCCTATTACCCCTCACCACCTGTCCCAATTTTTCGCACTTGCTGTCTGGTCACCCTACTTCTCCTTCTGATAGCTTCTTCCAGCTTGCTGGAAAGCTCTATGCTTGTGGCATGGAGAACCTTCCCCATTGGTCAAGCAGCCTCCATAGTCTACATGATCTCTCTGAGAAGTCTTCTGGGATGGTCACTGGGAGTGTGGGTTCCCTTTAACAGACCATGACAACATCTGGCTACTCCATTGTTGTACCTGAAAGGCTGGTTGTGACTGTTTCTAACCTCAAATATATTTCAATAACACACACAGCACAAAACTTCATGACTTCACATACAATGATAGCACGTACAATCCAACAGGATATTAAAGTTCAACAGATCAAGAATTTTAAAATGATACCTTGCAAGGCATACCTTGTATAAAACATAACATCATTATATGACAGTGGTGAATATGGGGGTTCCATGGTGCTGCTTTGAGGTACAGAGTGCCACACATACCTCCAGTTTAAGAATTATTTCTCCAATAATTTAAGTCCCAGGTTTCATTTACAAATAATAAAATGTTTCAGGTGCTCAAAGCAGATAAATTTTTCTTGCAAAAGTGCGTCTTACATTGTTCAAAATCCATTGTTGCAGTAGTTGGTAAGAATAAGTGACTGAAAGTACAGTTTAGTAAGGTTCAATGCAAGTGATAAACAATGGGAGCTCCTGTAATTTTTTCTATAAAGTCTACAGGTGGATGGATAGCTGATAGAATGTTTTGGTAAACCCTAATAACAATCAGATCAGAACCTTTAAATATGGGAATTAGAAGATAAGCAAACATACACCTACATATATAATTTGTAATCATTTACCATTCCTAATATATATTATAGAACCAAAATTCAGTCTGAACACCATGAGCTAATGAGGTTCACATTTGGGAACTGAATTTTGTAGCCTGAGGTCTTTTTTAATTGATGAATGTAGCTAAAATTGGTTCTTTCATCATTCAGAGCTACATAAATAAAACAAGCATAAACTCTCTACAATATGGAAACTATTCGGGTCACAATGATTCCACTTCAATTTGTGCATATATTAAGGATTAAGAGATTGTTTTTAATCTGCTTTCAGATGCCCATTGCTGCCTCATTGATTTGTTACCCTGCTAGGAAGTCAGTAGTGTTTCCATTCCCCTTGCAAAAAATTAAGCCTCTTTTCCACATACCATTGGGATGATAGACTTAATTATTGATTCACATTCTTAAAGTCACAGTTTAGCAGGGGATGGGGAACCAATTTACTGTAAAGACTCCAGAAGGGCCAAGATCACTTAAACTGGTACAGTGGGGAAAAGGGTGGAGGCTGAGGGGAAGAACAGTTGATTGGGGTGAGTGTTATGGGGTCACGTATTTAATTTCATACAGTTTCCAGCCATCATGATGATAAACCTTGCAGAATCTCAGAAAAAAAAGCTAGCTTCCAAAATCAGAATATTTTGGATGTTCACAGGAGAAAGGAGGGTGTGGGTGTGTGTCTTATTTTATTGGTACCATCTGTCCCCTTGTATAGAGCAAATGCATCAAGAAATTAGATTAAATTTAAATTAAATTCAAAACTATTTGAGATTTGAGGGGCCTTTGCTTTATAAAATGAGACCAAAAACAGTTTCCTACATTTCATCTTTGAAATGGGCCCTTTTTCCAGTGAAGAGGAAGCTCTGTTATAAATTATGATTACCCTTCCCCTGATTGTGAAGTTCTGGATTTTGAGGGATTTGTGTAGACAAACAATATAATTTATCTGGGGCTATAGATAGCTGAAGTACTAGTAATAGTATCTGTAAAACACTCAGCTCTTAACTTGTGCTTTTCATCCATAGCTCTCAAAGCACTTTACAAAGAAAGGTCTGTATCCTTATTTCTATTTTGCAGAAGAAGAAATTGAGGCTCAAAAAGATGACATGATATATTCAAGGTAACATAGTAGGTCAGTGGCAGAGCTGGTACTATAGAGAGAGAAATGGAATCCAGAGTCTTTTAACATTGGTTCAAACCTAGCCTTCATCAGTGGTGCCTGACTTGATGCCAACTGACTGCTTTTCATGGGCCCCTGTAAAGGGGATTTTATAGGTCTGTGTAAAGGTGTGTTTTATAGTCCATCACAGAAGCCACCATCATCCTTGGAACTTTGGCTGGCAATTTCATGAGCTAGGCCATGGATTTGGTGTAGAAGTTTGAACTAATTTCTCCTCTGTAGAAGGTGATAGCTCCAGGTCAAGATTAAGGTGTATTAATAGGCTTGGCAGAACACAATTTTTATTCTTTTTCAAACGGTGACAGTTGATACTGCTTTTTTATTTTTTCCTGATTTTTAATTATTTTTACAGTTGTGGGAAATTGAGGGGGTAGAACTGGGATTAGGAATAGGGCAGCACTCACAGCAGAGCTACAGGGAATTGCCAGAACTAATAGCAGGGCTGCGGGGGGCTCCCTGTGGGGCAGCGGGGCCAAAGATACTTGGGCAGAATGTACAGGAAAACTAGTCCTGGGCCAGCAGAGCCGAGACCCTGGGCTAGGGTTGCCAGGTGGAGAACAAGCTCTGGGCTGCGTGGGAGGTCACCCCACTTCTAAACAGTTCCTGCCGAGGGTGGGCTCCAGCACTCTTGGCTGGTGAGTAAGTGAGCAGAGCCGTGACAGCAGAGCTGCAAAGGGCTCCTTGTGCTGCTGCAGGACTGATGACACTTGATCTCAGCAGGTGCAAGGTGTAGGGAAGGCTGCAGTCCTGATGGGGCAGAGCAGAGACTGCTGGCCAGGAATGCGAGGAGGAGTAGGAGAAAGAGGAAGATGAACCTCCAGCCACTGGGGAGACCTCCCCACTTGAACAGCTCTGTCCCTGGGCAGGAGCTATTCAGCAATGGGATGGCCTCCCCCACAGCCAAGGTTTGGCCGTCTCCTCATAGCCCTGACTTGGGGTCCCTGCTCTGCCCTGCCAAGACTGTAGCCTTGTGCTTGTAGGAATCCAGAGTCACTGGCGTGTGGCTGTGCAAGGAGCCATCTGCAGCTCCATTGTTACAATATTGCTTCTTCCCTCTCTCCTTGCCTCCCTCCCTCCAGCACAGGTCTGCAGAGGCTTCTCTGCATTGCTGCAGGGTCGGTGACAGCCAATCACTGTAGGCACAAGATGTTGCACAGAGCCACCGACTGTTACTCTTATAATTTTTTTCAGTTTCAGTGTGTGAGCTAAAATAGATGTTTATTGACATCTCTCGATTTAAATAGAATCCTGCCAAGCCTATGTATTTGCAAGGCAGTGAGGGGCTGTTTCTCCCTGTATTCTCCATGTTCTGTGGATAAGTGGAGAACTTTAGTCTTCAGAACTCAATACAGCACCTTGTTCCTTTGAATCTCCAGCAGTGTTTTTCATCTCAAACATGTGGGTGCCTTTGGTACATAATAAGAGAGATCTAGGAGAAAAGGATTTTACTCACATCTAGAAGACAATTTAATGTGTAATGCATTAAATCAACTGGTCTCTGCTGTCACTGAAGATTAATGAGAAAAAGTTACCAAACATGCCAGAAAAGCAATCCATTTTCATACTCGGACAACTTGGGCCCTGCAAGAGTCTACTTTAGATTTGGTGACATTGTGTTCTAGCACAGAGTTCCCACGGGAAACAACCTTGGACTCTGTTTTTCAGATTACATTTCCTGCCATAGTCTTTAATGCTGTTTCACTCCAAAAAGAGGAGAGACATCTTTGCGAAGTCTGACTGGCACACATGCTCTTCTGTGCTCATGATGCTGTCGAATAAGCCAAACTGCCTCCTGATGGGATGAAAATAAATACAAGTGGGACCTTGTGCTCAGACCTGGTAGTCATGAACTTTGCTTTGTCAGGAGGACAGTCACACACAGGCACACACTTTTTTTTGTCCTACACTCAGGTGAAGAATATCTTCGTATCATAAATTTTATTTAAAAGAGAATGTATTATTTCCACTAGGTAAGGAAAAAAATCAAACTGTTTTTATTCTGACCAAACAGTGCACTCTGTTTCAGAAGGTGAGGTCTTACCCACAGCCTCTTTGAAGCATGGACTTTGTCTCATCCACTTGTTCCACCCAAGAGTGTGTGCCATAAAATTTGTCCACTTCCCTGACACTGAAACTCCAAAGATCTTACAAGCTGGGTTCTGATATTTGATATTTTTTATGTCTGCATTGTGATAGTTTGTACCCTGTGACCTCAGCTTCTTTCCTACCCCGGTGCAGTTTGGGTATCTCAATAGGCTGTTAGGTCCCCATCTCACTATAATATATTCTGGCTAATATTAACAGCCTGTATCTCTCCTCTTCTGAACAAAGAACTGCACAGTGCTGTAGTGGGATGTCCTGGTATATGGACATCTTTATTTACACACAGCATGCTATGCGGCAGTGTCCAACAGAAATTTGATGCTAGCCACACTGCTAGGCACACTAGTGGTTTTGAATTCTTCTTATTAGACACTTTATAAAAAAGCCATATGCATTAGCCACAATTCAATAGCCTATTAGCCACATGTGGCTAGTGGTGAATGTATTGGACACCGCTGTGCTACAGAATACAGATGTCCTCAGTTACTATGTATTTGTCTATTTCATAGCTGCTTACAAATACAATGTTGTTGCACAGAACAGCAAAATGGCTAAAATAAACCTAGCCTGACAGTCTACACTGCGATTTTATAACACCTCTGAACCCAGGTCAACTGACTCAGAAAAACTGCGGCTGTGCTGCAGGTCTTTTATTGAAGAGTAGCTACACCAATAGTTTTTCTCACAGATCAATGTGTTCTATGGCATTTTGCCCTGCATTTGAGTGGGAAAAACTGTGCCACCTCCTAAACTTAATTCAGAACTCAGCCTGAAGTGGGAAGTTTCTTTGAAAAGGAGACTCCAGTTGTGTCCAAATAGTTAATGGAGCTTTCATCCACAGTGTTTACTAATAATTCTTTAGTAGTAGCAACAGGAAAAGGAGTGTAGTTTCCTTGCAGATCAAGCACTATCTGGTTCATAAAAATGTAAGGCTGGAAGGACCAACTAAACCTAGAGATCATCCCTGACCGGTGTTTGTCCAACTGTTCTTAAAATCCTCCAATGATAGAGATTCCACAAACTCCCTTGGAAACCTATTCCAGTACTTAACTATCCTTATAGAGAGTTTTTCCTAACTCCTCCTAGCTTGGTGTCATCCACAAATTGTATAAGCATACTCCATTATCCAAGTCATTACTGTAAATGTTGAATTGTACTGGACCCTGTTGTAGGAGCAGCAGTGATCTGTATGCTATGTATACCTGTATGCTCAAAAAGTCTGTTACACTCCGCCCCACACTTGTCTCCTCTCTCTCTTTGAACACCTGTGAAATGGCTTTCTCTCTCCCCCTCCCTCCTGGAGTGCTTGTGGGATGAATGGGCTGTTTAAATAGCGAGAAGACAGAAGAGCTCCAAAGGTAGACAAGGCATCTGGGGCTCTAACTGGGCAGCTATCACACACCCAATGCATGGACACTGCATGGACCCTGCCTGAGGTGGAGTGTGACCAACCAGTTGCAGCCAAGTCATCTCTAGTCGCAGGCCAGGAGCTGGTCCTTAAAAGGGGAAGGTGCCATGTGCTCCCTCTCTCACAAGCTTGTACCTCCCGAGAAGGCCCTTCGCCTAGACCACCTGGCCAGTGGTTCGCTGAGTTGCGTTCCATCTGCCTCGGGAAGATTTACCCTTATTACACCATCCATTGCTGCACTGTTGGACTCGTACCTTGAAAGATCCTGACATCTCCAGTGCTGTGCTTGTCCTGGGAGCGTGAGTATGCGAGTGTGTGTGTGACCTGCCCCCTTCTTTGGAACTTAGATATCAGTGTAATAAACGTGCAGCTTTCTGCCAAACTCTGGTGGGTCATTAATCCTCCCCAAGCTTACTAGCTAGCACAAAGTTTGGGTAACAGACCCAGGACTGACCCCTGCAGGATTCCACTAGATATATCCTCCCACTTTTACAGGGAACTATTTATAACTACTTTGAGTATGGTCTTTTAACCAATTTTGTACCCGCCTTATAGTAATTTAATCTAGACCACATTTCCCTAGTTTGCTTATGAGAATGTCATGTGTGACTGTGTGAAAAGCCTCACTAATACCAAGATATATTCCATCTACTGCTTTCCCTGCATCCAGTAGGACAGTAATCCTGTCAAAGAAGGAAATTAGGTTGGTTTGGCATGATTTGTTCTTGACAATCCATCTTGCCTATTATTAATTACAAACTAATACTTTCCAGATATTAAAGTCAGGCTGATTGGTCTATAATTCTCATTGTTCCCCTTTTTAAAGGGAGGTCCTACATTTGTCCTTTTCCAGTCCTCTGGGACCTCACCTGCCCTCCATGAACTCTCAAAGATAATTGCTAATATTTTCGAGATTGTTTCAGCTAGTTCCTGAAATACTCCTGAGTGAATTTCATCAGGCTCTGCTACTTGAGTACATGTAACTTATCTAAATATTCTTTATCCTGTTGTTTCTCTATTCTGACTTGTGTTCCTTCACCCTTGTTGTTAATATTAATTGTGTTAAACATCTGGTCATAATTAACCTTTTTAGTGTCAAGTTAAACAAAATAGGTATTAAACATCTTAGCCTTCTCGATGTCCTACATTATTACCTCCCCTTCCCCACAAAATGGTGGACCTGCGCTTCCCTTCATCTTTCTCTTGCTCTGAATGTATTTATAGAACCCCTTCTTATTGCCTTTTATGTGCTTTGTTAGGTGTAACTAATTGTGTCCCTATCCTTCCTGCTTTTGTCCCAACATGCTTTTGCTATTCTTTTGTATTCATCTTTAGCCATGTTCTCTCTTTCTGTAGGATTCTTTTTTGATTTTCAGATCATTAAAGATCTATTGATGTGATATATTGGTTTTATAATATGTTTCCTATCTTTTCTTTGCATTGAGCTGGTTTGCTGTTGTGCTTTTGTGTTGTTGGCTCTTTGAGGGCTTGCCAGCTCTCCTATATTCCTTATTTTCCTCAAATTTTCTTCCCTTGGGACTTCACCTATCAGTTCTCTGAGTTTGTTAAAGTCTGCTTTTGTGAACTCCATTGTCCTTACTTTGTTGTTCTCACTCTTTCCTGTTTTTAGAATTCTATATTTTTTCATGTTCACTTTCACCCAAATTGCCTTCTGCCTTCAAATTCACAACCATTTTTTCTCTGTTAGTCAGAAGCCAGTCTAAAATGGCTGACCTCCTGGTTACTTCCCCCACCTGCTGAACGTAGAAGTTGTCCCCACTACAGTGCAAGAACTAAATGGAGATTTTGTGTTTTGCTGTATTACTTTCCCAACAGATAGCTGGGCAGTTAAAGTTGATCTCTGTCTGGGGCCCTCAGATGACCTACGTGGATGTTGACTCTGTTTCCATTTACTGGCAATCTTACCATGCGACTGAAGTTTTTGGTGACCATGTGATTGTTGACCCAGTGGCCGCATTTCTTGATAAATGTGTAATTTGTTGGATTCCATCCGAATAATGCGTCTGTTATCAAGAAAGCCACTAAAGCCAAACTAGTCCTGGATGGATTGCTGGATTAGACTACAAATATGATCACCACTTCACAATTTGCCAGAATAAATACATAATTCCCAGGCAAAACTATGTTAAGTAGAGTTAAAGGTAAGAGTAAATTTCTGCAATTTAAGGTAAACTACAGGGATTGCTCCAGAAATAAGCTTTATAGTCCCAGGAAATTCACAGGTTAAACTTAAAAGAACTCCAAACATTTTAAAAGTATGTAAATACAGAGTTAGGATACTCAGACACCACTGAGAACAATGAGAGATCCTTCTCAAAATGATCACCAACCGATGACAGCTGTGGTTTCAGTCCCATTGAGAACAATGGAAGATGGCTGTCATTTTGAAAGAAGGCAGTTCTTTGTGGAATTCTCAGTAGGAAGCTGTTGTGTCCTTCAGCCTCTCCTGAAAGAGAAACTTTCAGCTGTGAAGAATAATGAGAAAAAGTGACCATATGTCCTAAGACAAAATATTCAAATGTAAACAATGCACAAGATTACAGTGAGTTTTAAGTATATGAGAAGTTTGAAGGTGTTCTGTTTCTGAGATCATTGGGGGAAAGAAAAAAGAATAAAGTCTGAAACTGGTTGCTGAATTTCTTTATGAACCCATAGGAATTCCAATTCCTAAAGTAATGAACAGATTCACTTGTAAATTCTCAGAAATTCATTCTGTACTCAGACTCTTCAGAGTAAGTGTTGTAATTTTAGTAATTTCATACATTCAGAAGAAGAGTTTTAATCTCTACTTCAGGTGCACAGCACAACACATTCTTAATTATGGATTAACTACTAATATCTTCATAAAAGATTATAGGACAACCAGTGGTGATGAATGCAGCTGATTCTATTCCAAGGCTCTTTTGAAATGCACTTTTTAGCATTTGTCACTCCCTGGAGGTTTTTTTTAGCTGATCAAAGAGGAATTCCTTGAATCACCCTCTAGGGAGAGATTTTCTTTTTACATTAGTGATTTGAATAGCTTCTACTTTTGGTAAAGTTTCTTCACTCTCTCTCACCAGCTCTTCCTATTTTTTTCCAGACAGACTCCCTGTTTCAATAGCTCATTCAGCAAATTCATATGTTTTGTAGAACAGTAAGTGGTAATGTGATTACAGATACCGTAAGTTACCATCATCTAGTTTTGTTTGTATGATTGATTTGACAACCAGCCCCCCCCCTTTTGATGCCCAGTATGCCCCTCCTTCAGTGACATCATATTTTATTATCATCTTTATTATGATAGAGCCAAAGGGCCAACCAAGAATGCATCTCCACTGTGCTAAGTGCTGTACAAACACATCATAGTAGATGGTCTCTGCCCCAAATACCAGACAAAAGGTGGCAAAAGTTGAATAAACCACAAGCAGAAAGAGCAGTGTGATAGCAGCAAATGTAGTGATTTTTGTTGCAGTGTGGTGGGTTTTCTTACGATGGGATCAGCTGAATGGAAGAAGGAGTGAAGTGGACTGGGCTGGGGAGAAGAGAGTAATGAGGGGCAGTTGTGGAGTGAAGTTAAGATGGGTGGTCTCTCGAACTCGCAACATTCAGGAAAGCAACCAACCCAGAATAGGTATTTAGATTTGCTGGTGCTCCAAGATGGATTTCAGCATTGTTAGGAATCGTATGCCTTTTGGGACTGAGAAGGGATGGGCATGTATGTATAAAGGTAGCTTGCTTACTTATTTTGTGAACTGAATAAAAGTTTATTTGAGGATGTGGGCTGAGAGCTGGGATGGTTCTTGAGTTTTTTTATACCTGCAGTTATCTTAATATGTATAAAAGGGGCATAACTTTTAAAAGCAGTTCCATGGAAGGCAGGGAGGTTACTTAAATATTTTCTACACACTGAACTTCTGTCATCATATAATTTTAATTCAAAAATTATTTAGCATCTGTTAGGTCTGGATGTGTCAGACACTGGTGTGTTTTGGGGTTGTTGTTTGTCTGTTTTTAATACCATGTGTCTCCACCCTGTTATAATTAATATCTTTAAGAAGGATATTTGTCCCTCATTAGTGACAGGAAAGTCTGAATTACTGGCCCTGTCCTTTCTTTTTTTGCACTTGGGAGAAGTTAAAATGCCACAAAGCTAGGGCATGAGTGGAGATATGAAAAATAGGTCCTATCCCTTCCATAGCCTAAATTGCCAGTTAATTGTACTGATCATATCCAAATAGTTTCACTTTCCCCATTCACTCCACTTTAAAACTCCTGCAAATCTTGCTAGTCATATTTTCCCTTGCAGTTGTTTCAGCATCATATTTCCCCCCCACTTCAATGTGAAGTCAATTGCCGTGACATTAACTCAGAGCAGTAGCTGGTAGGATGGGTACCAAAGAGAGTTTTGAGCTAATCTCACTAACATTTTAATTTATATTTAAATAAATGTAATGTACTTAACTAATATAGTAACATTAATTATGTTATGTTAATAATTTATAATATCTCTTTAGAAACTACAACATATTTCTAAAGGCAAGAGAGACAGAAAGCTGCCAAAATAGGAAAATAAGGATTTTTGCAGATTTTTTAGAACTTATCTAAGCTAACCAAGAGATACTATAGGCAGATATTGCAGGACTAAACTATATCTTCTTTGGAAGCTACATGGAGTCATTAGGCTTGGTCACCTAATCCACAGTATAGCAATGCAATGGAATCACCAGTAGAACTGATTGACGTTTTTCCATTGCAGCTGTTTTTCAACAGAAAATTTAGATTTGAGTAAAATAAATGTTTTATGAAAAAAGAGTGTTTTCTGCAGGAAATTTAGACTTCTAATCAAATAGCAGAGTAACCAAAGAAATTTAACTGAAAATTTTCAGACAAAACTCAAAAACTTAATTTGGACATGTTTGAAAGATTTTTTAGACATTTCTGATCAAAATGATATGGTTTACCATTTGTAAATCAAAATACTTTGTCTTGGTTCAACCTTAAACCAGTTCCAGTATAGGAGAATTCTTTCTTGCAATACATTTTAAGTGCTTTTTCTAATCTAGTTTAGATGTTCTAAGCAATGGGATTTCCACCACTTTTCTTGGAGATTATTCCAGTCTAATTGATCTATGAGGAAGATTTTTCCCGCTATTCAGTCTATATTTTCTCTTCTGGTAGTTTCATCCCTTTATGCTTAATTATACCTCTCAATAATCCCTCTACATTATTGTTTTAACAGGAATTGTAGATGGCCATCATGTCACCCCTTAAATATAGCTTTACTCTGGAATGTGTGGATAGCCTTTCACTCATGCCTCCTAAGTGAATCCCTCCAACCCGGAAATCATTTTGTTGCTCTTATCCTTTCCAATATGTTTGTACCATTCTTGTTCTTAAGTACCCAAAGCAAATTTAGTATTGTATTCGATTTATGGTCTTGCCTCTTGACTGTGAGTTGAAAAGATTGGTGGTAACTTCAGCGTCACGCAAGACTTCTGAATCCAATCCTGAAAGTGAAGTATTCAATTTAAGTATATACAATAGCTTTTCTTTGTCACAAGAGCTGAGATAGCATCAGGAAAAACAATTGCTTGAAAAAAAGAAAAGGAGAAACTGAAGGGAGAAGATAGAAAACATCACTTGACAATAGGAATTAGGGTTTGTCTACTGGGGAGAAATTGCTCAGATATGCTGGTCAATTTCCCTGGGTTAAACATGTCCATTAGAGGATGTTTTGCCTTGGGAAATGGTTGGAGCGCTATTGATAGAAGCATTCATTAGGTGATTTGTTAAAAGAAAAAAAAAAAGAGAGAGATTACTGTAATGGAATATTCTTACTCCAGTCACAGGGATAAACTAGATACTCCAGTTTTTCCCCTTTACTATGTGTGTTGTCTCTCAATATGTATCTATCTCTATATAGATAGATAGCTTTTATTTATAGTTATACAGACTCTCTCTCCCTCTCACAATCGCTCTGTCTATAACTCATAGTTTAAACTCACACTCTATGTTCTTCTCAAGATTTCTCAGCATTCCTTTGCATTTGAGCCACGTTGACAAAATCTAATTAGAAGGATTTTCCTGTAGTGATAGCCTACTGTGCTATATATTATGAAGTCCTATTTATGTGTCATGCTCCTGTTCTTAATCTGGGATGCTTTATTTCCATGGAAAATAATAGCACTGTTCGGTCTACTTATAGATCAGAAAGGAAAGCCCCTGTCTGAGTACTTTGTTTGAGCAGCAGTGCTCTTAAACACAATTTTTGTCATTGATGAGAGATAGAGTAGCGTTGCTGTAATCTCTTACCACTATGCTTGTCAGTTTGAGCTAGTCTTACCTCACAGTATTAAGGTAACTGACTGGAGTTTTGCCATGATGTTAGGCAAATTTATCATGGAGCTCTATCATTTGGAGGCAGATCTTCAAATTAACTCATGTCACTATGACAGCTTGTGTTTTGTTATCCATTATAAAGACAAATTTAGAATCTGGATGGGCAGCCAAATCCTATAAAATGAATGATTTTTCTCACCCATAAGAGACCGTGCTGGATGTATACTCAATCACACAGTTTCTGTATTTTGGAAGGATTTGTGGCATTACTCCATTTTCTCTCCTTTTCCTACTTGGGGCTCCTCAGAAATCAGTTTTTAATTGCATGTGGGTATTGTGAAAGAACAAGAATTTGTATGTTAATTTTATAGTAGCATAGAGATAGGTGATGCCAACAGTCCCTTCTCAGGAGCTAGTGTTTATTGACGAGCAAAGAGTTTACCATCCCCCATCCCCACCCCATCAACCTATGCTAGCACATTTCAATATGGGTTTAAAATGTGTGTACCTGTTTCCCACCTTTCTTATGTCAGCTCCTAAAAGATACAGAGATGGGATAGAATTTGACTGTTATTTTGCAAGTAATATTTTGGGGGCGTCTGTGTATCCCTCTGGGAGGCAGGATATCAATGTTCTCTAGCTCACTATGAGAGTCATGCCAGGATATGGTAACTCCAAGTGACACTAGATCAAGGAGTAGCTCAGAAAAGTCTCACTAAGACCAGTCATGCGATGAAATGAAAGCGTGTCTCTTAACTCTGGCACTCAAATACACTGTTGCTGTTAGCAAGAGTTGTGGGTTTTTTGTTGCTGATAATGCATATCTGTTTTGTTACAAGCTTTATTGGCTTGATTTCATTTATGGGAAGGAAAGAGGTAAGTCACTAGGAAATGAGTGTCTTATTCAGTTAGGCCCAATGTCAATGTTCTTCTGGGGAGTAGTGTAGGAAAAGAAGGAATCCCCTTTCTAGGGCTTTTAATTGATTTCCATCTCCTGTGAATCAAAATGAAAGAGTACCAGAGCTGTTCACTGATTTAATAGTTCACAAGTGGTGGTCCAATATAAACAAGGAGCAAAAGAGACTTATGCTTGTTTCCTAGCAGAATTGCCTTCTAAACCCGTTTTAAAATAAAAAGCTCTTTTCAGAGCCTTACTTGCTGAGTAACTAACAAGCTTCAGATTTCCAATGGTGTAACAGAGATCAGGGAATCTGTCCTTGGATTTTTTCCATAGCTGTCCTAATGTTTGATTAGTGGGTGTGCATTTATATCTTGTTTTACCTTTGCAGATGTACTATGAACTGGAACATGTTTTGTATGTTGCAGTATAATACTGAGGGAGGTACTAATTTTGCATTAGTCAATATATAATTATATAAGCAGGACACTTTATTCAATCACATAAACATTCTCTCAACTTTAATTCAGCTTTAGATAAAATCAGAGTTTAGCAGGATGCTTGTGTATGGCCATTATAAATTAGCTCCTCTTGCTGTGATTTATCTAACTAAAATGGTTTAGAATCCTTAAAGGCATGTTTTAATATTAGTTTAATGGAATTTTCCCTAGGCGATACAGTTTGAGAAGGAGTCTATATCTCATACAGATACACTTCAGAAATGTCCACCTGAGCAAATATTGAGTCTGATACTGCAGTGGGATTTTGAATTTGTGTGGGATGCAGTTTCAGGCACTTCTTCACAATCCCATGCCATTATAACAGGAGACTCAGTAGAAGGATGCAGTGGCAGGTGACAATAAATTATGCATTTTTAGCTAGGTTTTGCCTGTACCTACATTCCAAAGCAAGGGTTGGTGTGAAAATGGCACAACCGCAGGAGTGTAACCCTGAGAGGCAATGTGTACTTCAGACACCCCTCTGCAATGCAATTCCTATGGTCCTCTAAGATGGTGCTGAGGCAGAAGTAATCATTGTGGGGAGCATCAGAAATGGAACCCTGGTCTCGTCCCCACACCTGGAATCAGAATCTGGGCAGTTCTAATGCAACTAGAGTTAAGGGTCTTACTCTCCCATATTGCCCTGTGTAGCAATATGGGAGAGTAAGACCCTTAATTAGATCCAGCCATAGTATAGCCTGTAATATAGTTTCTCAAAACTGCCTAATTTGGGGTTCTTACTCTTGCACTGATCAGAGCAATAGGACAAACTGGCAGGCCTATATTTACTTGGCTCCAATAAGTTTGTCTTACAGATCTACAGTCTAATGTGTGGCAAGGGAGAGATGGAGTACATAACGCTGTAGCAAAGTGGGCTTCCAAAACCCCCTCTACACTTACCAGGGAAGTAAACCCTTGTAAGGAAGAATCCCCTAACTGTGTTTTAGAGGGTATGGAATGCCCTAGTTGTGGGGGAATCTAGAAGAGTGAGGAAAAATTTACATTTTCTCTGCGCTGGTTGACAGGTACACAGGCTGCTGTTGTGAAAATCTGCAGGGGGAAAATGTAAACACAAAGCAAAATTCTCCAACACTCTACTTCTTCTTCCCCAACAATAAAAAGCAGTACTGGGAAATAGAGAAAATAATAGGAAAATATAGTGAAATAGAGCAAACAGAGTGTATAGTTTCGTTTTGTTTTTCAAAGCCTTCTTCCCTCTTTCTGAATTCATTTTCTGTAAATGTCTAGATTGTTGTGTGTGGGGACTGCTAATTAGTTTCATGGTGCTTCTGAGTGGGGTTTTAATTCTGCACACGCTAAGAGAGGCTGGGAAGATTGGGGCTGGCAAGTTGTTTGCAGGCAGATAACCAGTGAGATGTGGATGGGCAAGAGAGAGTAACAGGGAATGCTTT
Source organism: Dermatemys mawii (assembly GCA_007922305.1). Lineage (NCBI taxonomy): Eukaryota > Metazoa > Chordata > Testudines > Dermatemydidae > Dermatemys > Dermatemys mawii. Next base: position 7,444,157 of record ML677343.1, on the reverse strand, counting down.
GCAGTTTGAAGTAGCAGGGGACGGAGAAGAAGTTAGGCAATGAACAGACAGGGCAAGTAGGACTTCTATTAAGGCAAAATCTCCTGTGGTTTTTGACTCTCTTAGGATATGGCTACACTACCCACCAGATCGGCAGGTAGCACTCGATGTATTGGGGATCAATTTATCATGTCTTATCTAGATGCGATAAATCAGTCCCCAAATCGACTCCTATACTCCACCTCAGCAGGAGGAATAAGCAGAGTCGGCGGGGAAGCATCCGCAGTCGACTCGCCACTGTGGGGACGGCCAGATAGGTCGACCTAAGATACTGTGACTTCAGCTTCGCTATTTGCGTAGCTGAAGTTGCATATCTTAGGTCAACACCTGCCCCTGCCCCACAGTGTAGCCCAGCTCTTAAGTCCATTTAAATTCTTAAAGTGGCATTGAATGAAAGAGGGAAAGAGTATTTTCAGGGGTGTAACTTAAGAGCTTCTACTGAAAAACTGAAATCTTATATTCTGCACAAGGCAGAGGGCCTTGACCATAGTAGTGACATGTTCATTAACAACCTTCGTTCTTCCTTTATCTTAGGTGCAAGTGGGAAATACACCTCAGGACCAAAGAATTGTGGGATACGTTTCCTGTACTCATTTGCAAGCTCTGGCAGGTATGGTCTGGATTTCCTTTTCTTGATGTTGTTCTCATTATATTTCCAGTTCTGTGCCAGAACTTTCTCTAATCAAGTGCAAGAGCAGCATATTAGCAAAACATCTTTCCCTCCCCTGCATTTGTAGCAGTGTCGTGCAAGTAGCAAGGGGATGGAAAGAGAGAATAAGATACCCGTAAAAGCCACACATCATAGATTCTTCGGCCACTTCTTACACTTGCACACCAGTAAAGATTTTAGTGACAGCATGTTGGGACCTGAACCTGTGCAGCTCTGAGCACCCGCTGCCCTCTGTTAGCTTAAAAATCAACCGTGCTCAGTACCATGCAGGATCAGGCCGATAGATATCAAAGTAACTCCCAAGCATTAGGTACAATGGAGAAATAAACCATTTATTTTCTCAAGCATCTGTTGTTGAACCAAAACTGTCACTATTTTTATATATTACGCTTAAACTCACACTGCTGCACCAAGAAGAATAAAAAAAATGTTGATGACAATACCATAATTGGCCAGGAATTTTCCATCAAAATGTTTGAGGCAGAAAATAGTTTTTGCAAAATTGAAACTTTCTCATGGGAAAATGGAAATATTTCAGTTTTCTGTTGAGAATATCTAAAGAAAATACTTAATTAGGGTCAGATTAACCCAAATCAAACCACATTTCTGATCAGGCAGACACATTAATGTTGAACTGAGATGCCACAGTGCCTCATGGTAATTGCCTATGGGCCTGGCTCCCTGGCCTGTAGAGGACAGTAGCAGCATGAAGAAACCAAACCCCTAAGGGGAATTGGGGTCATGAGATTCCTGAATTCAGCAATTCACATAGACACAGATTACTGTCAAACCAACTCTACACAAAATATTTTGACATTCTCAAATCAACGTTTTTCTGAATTCTCCAGTCCATGAAAAATTTTGAATTTTTCATCCCAACTTGGGGACAAAAATAAACTTTGAAATACCAATTTTCTGATTTTTGACCTGCTCCCATAACAAGATGTTTCCCAGAATCCAAAAGTACAGTGTTTTCTGAGACTCATTCTAACTCACCAGAAAATCATAATAAAAATTTATAAATAGACTAACTTCCTGCACCCTGAAAAATCATGCTAAGTGAAGCCGGCCAGTCATCACAGAGAGCAGTTCAAGTAGAAATCAAAAAGTTGGAAGAAGCCCAGACTCCCTGCCTGATTTTTGCTTGCCATTTCCAACATAAATTGTTAATAAGTTTATGCTCTGTTTAGAAAAGAACAGCCATACTGGGTCCATCTAGCCCACTATCCTGTTTTCCCACAGTGGCCAATACCAGGTGCACCAGAGGGAATGAACAGAACGGATAATCATGAAGTAATCCATCTCCTGTTGCCCATTTCCAGCTTCTGGCAAACAGAGGCTAGAGACACCATCCTTGCTAACCAACCTAAATGTTGAGATGTTGTAGTTGGCTTAGATCTCACTGTAGCCGTATAGACGGTCTCCCCATCTCTTGTAGCCATATCAGTCTCCTCCAAAGGCCAAGCCTCTTGTGACAGAGAATCTAAGTGGATCATGCAATGTATTTCCACCTGCTGTCAGACAATTGCTCCCTCTAAACATCAAGGCATACTCCCCTGGGGCACAGGCATTGCCTTCAATCTGTTTTAGACACATGCTGGTATCTGAGATCTGCAATATGGAGCAATTCACTGACCTTTCTCAAACATTTTGCCCTTGACATGGCAGCTAGATCTGACGCTGAGTTCGGGAGAACAGTTCTGCAATTGTTACTTGATTGATGCAGCTGAAACGCCACTTTCCCACCATCTAGCGGGATCCAAACTGACACATAGTTGAAGAAAAAAATATGTTACTCATCCTACTGTAACTGTGGTTCTTCAATACGTTGTAGTCAGTGTGGATCGCATGGCTTTCCCTCTGTCCCTTCTTTTCATAGTTCTTGGCTAGTGCAAGCTTTGAATTATGAGGAAACAGAGAGCGTTGCAGCCGCCCCACCCTTTGTGCCCTCATACAAGAGCACAAGGAGGTAAAGGGTGTATGAATGGCCCCATTGAACACTGCTGTTCAAAATAATTCAATTTTGCACCCATAAGGAACATTGACACCTACAGCTGGTTTCATGCTGCCTACAACATCCTAAAGAATCATAGTTACTAAAGGGTAAGTCAATATTCCTTATCAAAATAAGTTATTTGTTTGAAGTCTTTTTAATTTATTACATTAACTAGATTCTAAAGATTTGATTTGTACTAGTTCATAATACATTTTGCAATATCAGCAATTCAGATTTGGAAAATAACCTGTGAGAATTAGCTGCCCTATCTCTAAAACCAAAAATGTCTGGTCCAAGTTAGAATTTATAGTAGTTGCAATAATAAAATAAAGGACAATGTCACAGACCTTTACTCAATACACAGGATCAGACCCCAAGTTAGCAGGAGCTCTGTGTGTGCCCACAACCAGCTGTATTTTACTTAATGTGGCTATAATTGTGCTTGAAGTAGATGGGAACAACACTGCATCCCTTTAGAGCTGCTCTAGGACTACTGCAGATATGGCCTTATGCAAAACATAGATTTATTATAAATAGATGAAACCTTGAACCTATGCTCCAGGCCAGAGCATGTTCACATTAACCTAGTCAAGGACAAATAGCACACATTTTGTTTGGTCAGTGTTTCAGCAACAGTGAGACAATTTGGAAGAGATCTGGCAATCACTATAGTAAATTGAAGAGACCGAATAGCTTTAAAAAGAGATGTGCATTTTCAGCTCTATTTTAATAATGTAAGATTCTTCACTTTGCTATTTTTATCTCTGTATTCTGGTAACATTTTGATCTGAGCACTCGTTTTCTGGAGCCTAGGTTTGTAGTTGTTCTGAGTCCTGCTTAGATTCTTAGCTTCCATTTATCCCTTGTCCCTTTTCACCACCCAATAACCCACTCTCTCAGCTAGGCTTTGACACCAGTGCTGTCAGAGTGCATAAAATATTAGAGGACAAACAAACAGAATGGGGAAAAACATGTTCATTTCTGAGAGTCAGAGCATTAAGCTTCTTTAAAAAATAAGAATGTAAATAAATGTAAAGTAATGCACATTGGAAAAAATAACTGCAACTATACATACAATATGATGGGGGCTAATTTAGCTACAACTACTCAGGAAAAAGATCTTGGAGTCATCGTGGATAGTTCTCTGAAGACGTCCATGCAGTGTGCAGTGGCAGTCAAAAAAGCAAACAGGTTGTTAGGAATAATTAAAAAAGGGATAGAGAATAAAACGAAGAATATCTTATTGCCCTTATACAAGTCCATGGTGCGCCCACATCTTGAATACTGCGTACAAATGTGGTCTCCTCATCTCAAAAAGGATATACTGGCATTAGAAAAGGTTCAGAGAAGGGCAACTAAAATGATTAGGGGTTTGGAACGGTCCCATATGAGGAGAGATTAAAGAGGCTAGGATTTTTCAGTTTGGAAAAGAGGAGACTAAGGGGGGATATGATAGAGGTATATAAAATTATGAGTGGTGTGGAGAAAGTGAATAAGGAAAAGTTATTTACTTGTTCCCATAATAGAAGAACTAGGGGCCACCCAATGAAATTAGTGGGCAGCAGGTTTAAAACAAATAAAAGGAAGCTCTTCTTCACACAGCGCACAATCAACCTGTGGAACTCCTCGCCTGAAGAGGCTGTGAAGGCTAGGACTATAACAGGGTTTAAAAGAGAACTGGATAGATTCATGGAGGTTAAGTCAGTGAATGGCTATTAGCTAGGATGGGTAAGGAATGGTGTCCCTAGCCTCTGTTTGTCGGAGGCGGGTGATGGATGGCAGGAGAGAGATCACTTGATCATTATCTGTTAGGTTCACTCGCTCCAGGGCACCTGGCATTGGCCACTGTCGAGAGACAGGATACTGGACTAGATGGACCTTTGGTCTGACCCAGTGCGGCCTTTCTTATGTTCTTAAGAAGTACCCTTTGTATTTCTACTTTTGTATGTTTGCATCATATTTTCAGGCTTATCTGTCAACTATATCAAACACAACAGAATTACATTTAAGAGCCTACTTGTCCTTCAGTTAGTCATATTAATTTATGTAATGAAATGGAAAACAAATGCCTAACAGTTTGGCACAGCTGTTTTCTGTTAAGTGTATTAATTGATTCAGAATATTTCACCTTTTTAAAAAAGAGTAACAATAGAAAAAGAATAGATCAGTGATATAAAGATGTGGCATCTAGTAAAAAGACACATTTTAAAAGGTTACCATTTAATTCAAATAATAATAAACTGCTGAGAGTAAGTTGGACCCCCTTCTAGGATATATAAACGTGCACACAACAGCTTTGATGTTTGGATAAGATGTAAAATGGAGGAATCTGAGCACTTATGGATATTCGAGATACCATGGCACTTATTGCAAGAGATGTCCTGGCCAAATTCTGTTGTAAACAGTTATATATCTTTTTATACCTGAAATTCACCTTTTTCATTAAAATGGAACTGCATATAGATTTTTTTCATTTACTGTCATGGAACTGTTTTGTAGTGTTCCTGTTATTAAATTGCTTCTTAGAACCATTCCAGAAGTAGCTGCATTTCAGTGGTAGATGGAGTGTTCCTTTAATGAGGCTTGAACTTCTTACTTACCTACCTACCTCATGGGGGGATTATGAAGCTTGATTGGTTCTTTCATGCCTGTAAAATGTTCTGCAATCCACTGATAAAAGCTGATTTAAAAGTGTGAGGTATTATTGTTTGGAAGGTGGGGTAATCATCTTCTGACTTGGCTGAAATCAAAGACCTTATTGCAAATGTAAGGATAATTGTACAACTAACACTTCAGTTGTTAATAATCCCGGAGTAGTTTGCATGTCACTATTCATGTGGACAAGTGGATCTCCAAATTATATTATTATTTTATTTGAAGATGCTTACTGTTTACAAGGTAACTATAGTCCTGAATGAACTCTGAGGTTGACATGTTTACAGAAAAACAAATCAACCACAAAAACCCAAACAAATATTTAAATGTTCAAGGATGCAGGCTGAGGCATTTTAACACAGGATATTTTTGTTAGCCAGTGAACAGACTGTACTCCAAAACTACTATTATTGAATTATAATTTGTAAGTAGTCATATTTTAAATGAAAGAAAAATACAAATATCAAGATGAGCCAAGTTGATAAAGGGTAAGTTTTATTAAAAACAAAAATATTAAAATCCACATTTCACTTTTCATTTGTTCCCCACTTGTCACCAGGCTTCACCCACTCCCATGTTTTTACCACTTTATTTCCCTTTTCAGAAGAGCATAGTTTTTCCCTACCAAGGCCATCCTCCCCAGCTTTATATTAATCAATGGGAGCTTTGCCAGTGACTTCACTGGGGCCAGGAACTCACCCATTGCTTTTCAAAAATAAATGGGAAGGAGAAGCTGTGATTTTCCACTAGAAACACACACATGCTATTTATTCTGGGCAAAAGGCCTAGCCTGGCTGATCTGGAGGAAGTGGGAGACAGAATCCAGGGGGTTTAAATTTTTTCCCCCTTTCTCTGGTTTGACAGTTTAGTTTTTGTTGCTCTTTGGTATTTCCTATCTTGTTCTTCCTTGTAAATGGTAGAGTTGAAGGGATTAGGAAGCATTTTTCTTGCCATCTGTCTTAATGTGTGATTGCTTGCTCAATAGGTTTATCAAATATCCTCATATAGAAACCAATGTGCATATATAGTCCTCTAATTTCCCTTCTGAATACTAATAAAAACCAGTGACCTGGGTATAAAGCTGCACTTGTCCCCTCTGTGCTCACCATCTTTGGGATTAGAAAGGCCTATCTGGTAACTGAGGTGAGGAAATATTTTTTATTGAACCAAGTTCTGTTGGCAAAAGAGACAAAACCAACAGAAATTGGTCCAATAAAAGATCCTGCCTCACCAACCTTATCTCTCTAATACTGTGGGACCAGCATGGCTACAACATTGCAAATATCGGGTAACAGGCACATTTTCAAGTCCTAGAGGACATGCATGCTATGAAACTCATACTTGAAGTTCTTATCAGGATTACCAGTGCAGATCTCACAACATATTTATCTGACGAGGTCTCTTCCTTAACCTTACACCCAGGAGTGGCTGGCGGGTGTTTTCCCCAAGCCAGAAAAGCCCAGCTTTCCTGTCCTCTTGATGCACATAAGTGAACATCTTTATATTATGGCTTACTTACCATACATGGCTGAGAAAAAGCAGATATGTATTTTATAAGCACAAATAACCCTCAGTATTAAATAATTACCATCTACATACTGTGTGATCAGTGAAAGCAGATGTCTGAGATAGTCCTAACATGCCTGGGATGTTTTAAAACACTGAATAATATAACATACAATCAAACTATTTCATTATAATGAGTGATTCTGGGCTTGTTGTTCATCATATACTCGGAGCATAACATTGCAGATCAAATCTTCATTTCAGGTGGAAGGAAAGAAACATTCTTTCTCACCTTGACATGGTTATCATTTAGAGGCTAAGCCAGTTATCTCCCAGAGTTCACACTCTAGTTCCAGAAAATCAAAGATCATCATCATTTGTTATGAGTATCATGCACAGCTTGTTATTTTGTGTGTGGCAAACAGAACAAAAGCGAGAGGGAGAATACAGTAATAACTATTTTAGGAACAAATTTTCTCCCTCTCACCCACCACCCCACCTAGTCGGACTTTTACTGGCTTTCTTAAAGTAATTACAACAACATTTGATTTTGATAAAATCTGTTGATCAAGTCTGTCATTTAGGTTGGAACTCACAGCAGTGTTTTCTGTGTATTTCCTCAGAAGTGGCTAGCATACTATTGGGAACTAAAAAATAAATAATTTAAAAAGTGTTCTCAGTGATCTCCAAAATGAATTAGCTATTATATATACTCTCATATACTTTTGTGTCTAGTTCCTTTATTCTACTCCGAAACCCTAGGAGTAGTTTAGTAGCTAATATGGATGATCAGAGGCATTCCTGCTGTATCTTATTCAGCTGAGGAAATGTTTCCAGTCAGACAAAAAATCCACAGATGCCCAACTGGAGTAGAAGCTGAGCACAATTTTCCTCTCCTTCTTTGAGTGTCCAGATGTATGGATCCACCATTTTTTTCCCCAAGGAACTTCATTCTTCAGTGATATGCTGAATGGATGAAGTATTATTGGCAGCACAGGGCTAGTTCTAGAAAATGATAAATTATCTGAGAAATCAAGCCACAGCTTGATTTCTCAGATTGGGTACCCATTTTTTGACATTAAGGTCTGTGCTTCAGTTGCCCTTAAAAGGAGAGTTGTGAAGCTAAATCCTTCAGTGTCTGTGTATTATGCAGATACTAAATAGGACTGGAAGGGACTTCCGGGATCATCATCTGCAGTCCCTTGCTATTGCAGGAAATAGTGTCATATAATCCTGTTCATAAATTTATCAAGCTTCATCTTAAAACTGCCCCAAAGTGTTGTATATGAAAATGAGAGAGGCCAGAAATGTCCAAGAAGACAATTGCTAGGGTGACGTATATACTGTGACAGTATATAAGTCACCCTAGCAATCCCGAACAGGCTCAAATGCTGGTTCTAAACAGACGCGCTTGGAATCTGCTCATAACATTGGCCCTGCACAACCTTGGCATAGGAAAAAGGAGATGAGGAACTGTTGAAGGAATGTAGATGGAATATATCGGCCCAGAAAGTCAAAGGTGTTAATGCGATCCTGCAGCTGTCCAACATTAAACAGTTTTAAACAAAGTTTGACATCCAGAGACGACAGCCTGCTAAATACTATGGCAAACACAGTTAAAAATCCTATTAACCTTTTATTATAGATACAGAAAATGAAGAAAAAACAGTTAAAGCATTTGAAATGTAACATATTAAGTAAGGCTTTCATTTTAACAACATCCTTTGTTCTCTTTCCCTTTCTCTGGAGTTAGTCTTTAGAAGGAACAAACCCCTTGACAGTCTCTTAGTGGGTATTCTTTTTGGGAAAAAAGAAGAAGTTAATTGAAATGGGCTGGAGCTACCATTTGTTGTTAAAGTCTGATCCTGTTTCCTAGAAAGCAAAACGAGACAACACACACACAAAAGCAAAAGAAAGAAAGAAAATGCAGGTTCTTTCTCTAGTGTTTACTCGCAATTGCAGCTTCACTGCTGGAAAAACATGAGCACAGCATACAAGCTTTTCAACCACTCCAAGAACTGGCAAATTTATACCAGCATCAGGCTGTTGAGGGATTGCTTTTATCTGCCTTTCTGTTCACAGACTTACTTACAGTAATGTTCCAAAATATGCAGTTGTCAGGATTGCCTCCCCACTCTGAACTCTAAGGTACAGATGTGGGGACCCGCATGAAAAACGAAATAACCCCCCCAAGCTTATTTTACCAGCTTGGGTTAAAATGTTTTTCCCCAGAACACAACTTCTTCTGTATCTGGACCTGTACGCTGCCACCACCAAACTCAATTTAGGGTAGTTTGGGACCCTTCTTTCCCTTTCCACTAACCCCCCAAACTTCTTCCTTCCCTGGGAAGCTTGAGAGAAAACAAACAAACCTCGCCTGCTCCTGCGAGATGTGCCCGATCCAAAACCAGGATCTTACACAATGGAAAACAAGCAGTCAGCTTCTTAAAAGAAAGATTTTAATAAAAGGAAAAAAAAGAAAGGAATAAATCTCTTATAACCATCAATAGAACAGCATCTACCATAATCAACTAAAGGATTCAGAAACCAAACCTCTCCCCTGAGGCAACTTTCTCCCACTGTTGATATCTCTGCTGAAGCTTACAATATCAAGAGGCACCCAGCCAACCCCCACCACTGAGAACCGTCCAAGTGATAAAAAGAAGGTAAACTTACTGACTACAGTACTTGATAGAATCTATAGTTACAGTGAAAGACATAGCTGTGTTCATCCCATAGCCAAGGTGAACAGAGAGAGACCCAGAGAGAAACTGAAACTTAAAATCCTTTGTCTCCTGAGGAATTTCTCATTGGTCAGTTGTCCACCTCTCAGGTTGCCTTTAGCTTAACCCCTTACAGGTAAACAATAATTCTAGGCTACTTCACACTTATGACAGCAGTCTTGACCAGCGAAGCCAGACTCTTGTTAGAAGATAAAAGGTGGGGGAAGAAAAAAGACAAAGTCTCACAATCCTAGTGGCAGTCAGGATTCAGCCAGAACTGGTGGAGGTGGTAAGGCCATCCAAGTCCCTCTGTTAGCTTGGTCTGGTAAGGACAGCTCTTGGGATCAGGATTATGAAGGCCCACTGATGTTACAGTGGATCTCAAGGATAAGTGAGGACGGCCACTATGATAATGAAGCTTCCTCTTTCCCCTTCTTGAGTCAGCAGTTGTCCCAGTTCATTTCCTCTAGAACAACTTGGATCTCAAAGCCTCTTTTATTTTAAGGTCCTTAAAAGGGAGCAAAGGGCAGAATAGTCCATCCTCCCACTGTTTTGTCCACCAGCAGGCTTAATTTCTGACACCAGTTTTGGTCCATTGATTTCTGGGTTCATGTTGTTCTTGTTTAATCTGGCAAGCTCGTAACACAGTCCTTGAATTACATCAGTAGGTCTTTGTTTGGACTGATTCGGTCTGTCTCTTTTTTGCACCTTTTCCCACCAACATTTGTTGTTATAGGTTATTATAACATTTTATTAATTTTCATTCAGTTTTCACAGAAGAGCTCACAATTAGGGTAAACCAATTAGGTTGTTTGCGCCCACTACTCCAGCTGGAAGGCTGTTCCAGAACCTCACTACTCTGATATTTAGAAACCTTCTTCTAATTTCCAGTCTAAATTTATTCCTGGCCAATTCATACCCATTTGTTCTTGTGCCAAGACTGTCATATTGCTTAAATAGCTCTTCTCTATCCATGGTGTTTACAGTGGTGCATGCAATAGTAAAGCCCCTAGGGAAACTAATAATTCTGTAGTCTGAGGAGGGTTTGAATGGTTAGCAAACCTATATCCTCATATCAAACAATGAGTATAAAATGAAATCTTGACCATTCATTCTGAGCACCAAATGGAGCAGAGGTCCTGTGGACAAAATAGTTTGCGATCATGTAATTAAAGACTGTATCATAATGCATATGCAACCTTATTCTAGAATTTAACTTATGAATGCTTTATTTTGCAACCTTAACATTATACAAATTATATATAAAAAAACTACATTTAAAGGGCGTGTAATTCACCCCTGTGCAGAGAGCCAGCAGAAGGTCTACAAACCATTTAAGTCCCACTTCAACCTTATTTCAAGGACTTACGCAGTGTATAGGCCTTGTGCAAGGCCTGTGCACAGAGGGTGAATTTTATTCATGCTGTCCAAATCAATACAAATGCTCCCCGACTTATGGAAATCCGCACTTACAGAAAAAACTCCATAAGCTAAAAAGAGGAGGGTTGGGGTTTTTTGTGTAATGGTCGGAGATACGTTTCTGACTTCTGCAAAATTTGACTTATGCAAGGTGTTCCGGAACGGAATGCTTGCGTAAGTCGGGGAGCATCTGTAACAGCCACTTTACATACAAATAGTAAGATAGTCCTTGCCCCAAATTGTTTAATACACACCATGTAGTAGGGGAAAAGATGCAATACAAGGGCTTGTTTGGGGAGAAGCTGGATAGGAGGGGTTAGAGTGGTTTTGTTCTTTTATTCTTTTACTCCCTTTTGCGTATTTTGCTTTACATCTCTAACAACGTCTGTTAGCTGCATGCGAGGTATGCAGCATTCTGAGTATCTACCTGTAAAGTTTAATATTGTTTTAAGCACATTCCCTTGTACTCAGGCTTTTTCACTGCATGCTTCCCATAGGAGACACTACTGTTCGTTGTGAGCAACTTGATCTTCTTCAAGATTGGCTGGCTGATTTCCGAAAATCTACCTCCTCCTCCAGCACAGCCAATCCAGAGGAGCTGGTGGCTTTTGATGTGATATGTGGAGATCTCAACTTTGACAACTGCTCATCTGGTGAGACAAGCTTTTCCCCTTCTTCATGAATACGTAGCGTCACAATGAGCTACTAAGATGTTGTATTGTCTCCTCTAGCTGTTTTAGAGCACTGATCTGCAATTGTACATGCCTTTGCAATCACATTTAATTAAGAATAAACTGCTATAAAACTTTTAAAAAAGTATCTATTCATTAAAGGGGGGATTTCTAAGGCACAAAGGGCAGTCCTATCATTTGTGCCTTTGACAATCTCCACCAAACTCTAGAAGAATTAGACAGGTAGTTCTTACTTGCTCTGCATTTTTATTGTCACTATGGCACCTATGTACCCTTTCTTTCTAGTTACTAATATATATCAACAGGCATATAATCACTGGGACCTGTGGAAAAAATCTTATAACACTGTGTAATTAAAGACTGAATCATAATGCATACACACAAGGGGGCTGAATTAATGTTCTGAAGGCAGCTTTAATTCTGGCATTTACTAACTTTAAGGACTTGACTTTGCAACCTTAAAATTCTTTTAACTTACTTTTTGGAAGTTATTCCATATATGGAGGGAAGAGGGCACCATTAAAAATAGACATTTATTACCAACAGATGTTAAATTTACAGTGGAATTCTGAGTAAAGACTATCTCGCGCACGAGGATAAAGTCAAGCATGGTACAGTAAATGTTATTTTTAATGGCATCAACTGTATATGTTTGTATGTATTTGCACAATGTGTATAGGCAGTTACATAAATGGAAGTTAATTTATTTCAAGTGGCTCATCACTATGCTAGCTGGGCATATTACAGAAATTAAAAAGAACGACCACCACAGCAAGTGACACAAATCAAAAAATCCATCCCAGCTACTACCATTACTGTCAGTTAATGAGGGATCCCCCCCAAATTATGTTCTAAAATTAAGAAATTTTCTAAGTAAAAAAAGGCTTGCATTGTCTTTCAAAAGTAAGTGAACTTGGACTCTGGTGGACTGTAGGAGAGAGCAAATTCCATAACCAAAGGCTGTCTACGAGTGATGTCCTGCTGCTTGCTCAAAGGAGTTTAACCCTGTGCCCAAACAACAGAAGCTTTTCCAGAAAAGTAACTGCTCTGAAGAGTATAGGGAGAGGGGTCATCTGAGACAGCCAGCATTATAGATACTAGCTACCACCACCAAGCAACAGCTTAGAAGTCAGCACAGGTAGTGTATATTCGTGTGTGCATGCCCCAGTTAATAGGCAAGTAATTGCAAATTGCTCTTGCTGAAGTGTCCAAATGACCTCCAATGGTAGTCCAAATAGACACACTATAGCAGTCCATCCTGGAGATGGCAAAAGGCATGGAGGCTACATCTGAGAGGAAAGGTCACAGCATCTGAGCTACCAGTACTACATGGGCATACAAAGATGGATCCACTAGGACCCTCAGAGTGTGAGCCAGTGAGACGAAAGGAAGGAACAATGATAATCACCGTGAGTCTCTTAAAATGTTCTCTGTTGTGCAGATTCTTGGTTTATATTGTGTTTTTAGTTAGCTAGGTTAGAAATAAATTCAAGCTACAGTGTTCAGATTGGAATCTAAAGTTTAGGACCAGCAGGTTTATGGATTCTTAGTCACTGTTCAGGCCCATTTGCGTAGTGGAGATATTAGGGTCCATAGGGAATTTATCCCTTTTAATGAAGCTGGGTGTACCAGTTATGTCAAAGAAAAAGATACCTCCTGTACAGTCCAAAATAACTACTATCCTCTCATATCATGTCTTTTGAATGTGCTTTTCTTTTGAAACTGCTGAGGAGAGCGAGATTGTGCTAATCACTACTGAAGAGGTTAATTAATCTGGTTTGGGTAGATAGTTTTCAAATGAAAAACGTCAAAATGTTGAGTGCCCCTGCATTGCCTGGTCTTCTCTCATTAGTGTTAGCACTTGGATTCTCAGGAGATGAATAACCCACCATACTCAGCTTTGGATCAGATGCTCACAGTCAATTTAGTTATTGCATCACCAATTCAAATGAACCCTGAAGTTGAGTAGAAAAGTACCTGAAGAACAGAACATGAAGTTGGCAGACACTCTGAGTTGGCATCTGGAATTATGAATCAACATGAAAGTTGATGAAAGTCAAGATTTATTGATCAGAGTTTATTAATAAAGCAAAAATGTCCTTATACTTTATTGGCTCAGGGGTTTTAACTGAACTCATACAACTAATCAGAATTCAGTTATTTACATGTTTTTATAGCTTTGCTTCAGATCTTAAAATTGTTGATCTGTGATGAGATAAATAAAAGATGTTACCTGGTTGACAATCTATTTTTATACTTGGGAGCCTGGGGTACAGTAGTTGAGTTTTTGTAGGCATGTTTGCATAGGAGTTTAAATTATTAAACTTAAACCATTGTTAAAGGGGATGCTATCAAGGTAAAAGCTGTTTTAGATGTGTTGCTAATATAATTAAAATTATTAAAAGCATTTAAAATTTACTTTTGCAAGCTATGCAGTTTACTATTTTGTGCTTTTGAAATGAAACTTGAAATTAAGTTGATCACTTTCATTTTCTATTTATAGTCAGTCTCACTTTTTGGTTCTCATGCATTAAAATAGAACAATGCTGTAGTGTTTGTGTTTCAAACTCTGCAGGGGAATATTTTTAATTTAAAAAGTCACATATCTTTGCTAGGTAATGTACTTTAGACGGAAAATGTAGGTTTTGTATTTTTAAGCACTAATTCTTGATATTTACCAATTTTTGCACTGTAAATAGTCTGGAAGGTTTTAAGGAAAAATATATTAACCGAATATTTTTAGACTTGCCAGCTTTCTTTACAAACTGTGAAACTGTAGAATAGTTTGTTTGCTCCCGTGAAAATCCACTTCTAACTCGCTGTTGAAAGTTATATCATTAATCCAGCTAACATTCGCAAGTTCCTTGGTCACTCTATGTTTTAAGGTCATTTGCAGCAAATCATTTGTACCCTAGTACCAGAGAGTTATCACACTTCTAACATCAGTACATTAAATTCTTAATTATCAGGAATTTTATTATAAGTCTGTCTTTAATGTCAGGCCAATGTAGTCTGACTGTGATGGAAATCTATTATATTTTAAACCTTTTGCTATGAGATAAAAAAAAACGTTCAATGAGAGAAGCTAGACTGTAGCTCTCAGCCATGAATAACAACAGTTGCTGCATGACAGTGGATTAATCATCACAGAATTTTATTTCATTCCACGGCTTCTCTGCTGAAAGTTTGTAGGCATATGAAACCCTGTGACAGAGCAAAACTTGGAGAAATAAAATTGCACAGATTTAATCTGGTCTTTAAATAAAAATACCTGAAGAAAATCAATAACCTGCTGAGATTGGAGGGATTTGGTTTAAGTGTACCTGTCAAGTCTTAAATACCCTAGTTTTCTGATCCTCTGCAATTCCTCCAAGATGCCACTACTAATTTATTACTGTCTCAGCCCCAGAATCGTCTTGTTGTTCTAAAGACGGCAACTTTCAAGGCAGCTGAGACAATGCAGGTGCAAGCATTGAAATAGAGGTATCATTCTTAGCTCAGTAAGAGACACTGAACAAAATGCAAGAATGGGATCCTGTGGCCCTATAGCTAGGGACAAAACCGATATGGTGACATAAGAACCTGTAACAGCCTCAGGGGTAGTGGATGGTTAGTATGAATATGGCTACACATTGATTATTTGTGTTGTTTCCTTTTTCTGACCCCTTCTAGTTGGAACTGAAATTGTCACACAGCATCATTCCTTGGCAAGAGTGATGTTGCTCTTCTGTAGAAGCAGGTCTGGTTTGCTCCTGTTGATGCAGAGCAATGTCTTCTTTAGGTGATACATCTAGCTCAAACTTCAAAGAAGTTTCCCCTCCCTCCTTTTGAGTGTGTCCATTTTCATACACATTTATGGATTTTGTTGCCTTGACAATAGACTGTGACAAATAACATCATTAGTTCCAAGTGCAGGCACTTGTGAATGTTCCAAGGATCCCTAGAGGGAACTTGAACTGTTGATAAGAAATTCTAAAATGGTGGAAGTGCTGCAAAGAAGAAAATTGTCAAGGGACGCTGCTAGTTTAATGGGTTTTAAAAAAATTATTGGATTTACAGCAGTGTTGGTATTTTCATCTTGAGGGTTTGATCTGACAAATACTACTAGATGTGAGATGTACTATAATAAACAGTATACCCTGAATTTTAGTTCTCCTAGTTCCAGTGCCAATAGTACTAGTTTGTTATTACATTAAATAATCCTAGAGGCATATATTTGCTATTAGATTTGAAGTAGATAAATTGGTACTAATTGTATTCTGACAGAAATTAAGCATTGAGAATGCATGTAGTATGCTGGTTGTAATTTGGACTACTTTAATGCTCAGGATAACAATATCATAACACAGAATATCATTTCTCTGTCTCTTTCAGTCAGTTATGTAACCTAAGTGTTTCGTGAACTGTGCATCTTGTGAAACAAACAGTCATACCACAAGCTTCTAACTTCAACAAATGCACTGCAGAGACTATATACATACCCAACTCACTCTATGTATTGTCAATATGAACCCAGCAGGTCTAGTTCTGCACTGCCTAACATTTAACACCTACATTGTGTAGTCATTTGCATCAATACATAGTGCAATGGAGAATCAGGCCCATTAATTACGCACAAAAAATCAGATGGGCAGGATTTGGCAATGAATCACTTCGTTGTTGTTTACACGGTTTCTTCTGTTTTAAAGTAATATATTTTCCAACAGTGAATCTTTGTCCTTAGGTGGAGTTTTGTTGGCGGGGGCAATTAGTTGGAGAGTTCAAGAAGTTGAGAATAGTATATTATTAACTAATTGTATATAGTAGCACCAGCCAGCTCCAATGACATTAGGGCTCCATTATGCTGGGTGCTGTAACAATGCATAGTAACAGTAAGGGCCAGATTTTTAAAAGGTATTTGGACACCTAAAAATGTGGATAGGTGCCTAGGCAATTCTGAAAAATTCCCACTAGGCACCTAACTCCCATTAGGCACCTTTAGGTGCCCAAGTACCCTTAAAAATCTGGCTGTAAAGAGTTTAGGCTCCTAATTAAGACAAGATGAAATAAGACAGTATAACAAGGGAGTGGAGGCTTGGGGTAGAGAGGACCAGGGATAGGAAAGTGGCCTATTTTTCATGATTTACAGTTTTGGAGGATTTAAAGTATACAGGTAACATTTTTAATGCCATTAATCTCAAATGGCCTAAAGTCTTTCACCTTTAGGTCACCAGTTCAAATTCAGCCCAGGTAATTAGTGCCCCCAGAGTCATCATTTGCTATCCGTTCAGTGGGCTAGTTGAAATGAGTTGGTGATATTGACCCAGTTCCTCAAATATGTGCTGCCACCACAGCTGGTGGTACGCTGTTGGCAGTCTTGAAGAGACTAGAAATTGAAAGGGCGTGGAGACTGGTCCCCCCGGAGAGGGGTTATATAAATTACCCAGGCAAGGTGGGAAATCTAAATTGTCATTGCCTGCAATCAAACCTATTTTGAAGATAAATAAGGAGCATAAATTCTTTCAGCTGTTGACTTAGCACTAAACTAGTGATGAAAGGGAGACATTTAGGAAATACTTTTGTCAAATCTGAGGACTAAGATTTAGAGAATTTATGAAATGGGGCTCATGGCTAATAAGAATCTTGACTACACTTGGGATTTTGGGTTGTTGTTTTTTAAAATTCATTACAGAATATTACTAATATCACCTTAGAAACCAAAATGAAATCCGATTCCAAATTAAATTAGTGCTGCTGTAGTCTTGACCAGAGAGAGTGCTTCAGAGTGATGGGAGGACAAGCTGAGGACACAGACTGAAGAGTCAAGTTTACCTTTTGCACGGTACCAGTTTTTGCACTGTATTTTAAAGCTTGTACTATGTGATTGATTTGCCTTTCCTTGGACTTGTTCTTTCCTTGCAGAGGACAAGTTGGAGCAGCAGCACTCCCTGTTTACACGCTATAAAGATCCATGCCGGCTTGGTCCTGGGGAGGAAAAACCATGGGCAATTGGTAAGGTTTTGTCTCAAACTGTCAGAGGCAACCTATTATATTCTTATATGGCCCTGAGACACCATCTGCAGGCAGCATATGATATAACTAAAGGGCAGCAACAACAATTAAGTGGGGACTAAATATTTACAAACTGGTTTAAAAGTACTGTCCTCAACTGGTGTCATCTCTTTTGTAAACCTCAGAGTGCTTCATTGTACTATAAACCGTACCCCAAACGCAGCCCCCACTAGAATTGAACATGGCATCAGTTTATAAGACTACTCAAGTACCTTGCCATAATTTAGCAACTTTAAAATTAGTTTTTAAAACCCAGTTGAACCATTGTGGTTTCTCTGTACTCCAATTCTAATTTCTCAGTTGCACCAAGCTATTTGTATGTAAACTGAAGAATTCAGTTTATGATCTGACTCTTCCAGCCCTATTAATTGCTTATATTATAAACCAGTGTTTGTGACAAAGTAATTAAACAATTCCATTGGCACTATTTTCATTTTCACATCCAGTTCAAACTGCATACTTTAGGAAAAAAATTATTCCTGGTGTAATTCCACTGATTTCAACTGAGTTACACTAGAGCAAGGGTCGGCAGCCTTTCAGAAATGGTGTGCCGAGTCTCCATTTATTCACTCTAATTTAAGGTTTCACATGCCAGTAATACATTTTAACATTTTTAGAAGGTCTCTTTCTATAAGTCTATAATATAGAACTAAACTATTGTTGTATGTAAAATAAATAAGGTTTTAAAAATGTTTAAGAAGCTTCATTTAAAATTTAAATTAAAATGCAGAGCCCTCAGGACAGATGGCCAGGACCCGGGCAGTGTGAGTGCCACTGAAAATCAGCTCGCGTGCCGCCTTTGGCACCCGTGCCATAGGTTGCCTACCCCTGCACTAGAGATTACTTTGCCCACTGGATTTCCATGAAAAGCTTTAAGAACAGGAGCTTTTGGGATTGGGAGGAGGGTTTCTGGCAGTTGAAAGGGAGTCTCACCCCAGCTCCCTACTGTTGAAGACTTTTGCTGATTGCCTATATACACTACACCCTGCCTCCCTGCAGCCAGTTTTCAACATATCAGGGCCTGGACATAGCAATGAGTAAGGAACACTGAGTGTACAGCTCTGCGGTAGGGAAGGAGGAAGAGAAAAAAATAGACCATGACTGCAACAGACTAGTGGGGTGGGGTAGGTCAGGTCAGATTGGATAGTTTGCCAGAAAGGTTTAAAAAGCCCGGGGAGGAAGGGGATGTTCCATGCAGGAGGCAAGGGAGAAAAGACACTGAGAGATCAGAAATAGGGAGGGTGGAGGAGCTGAGTGCAAGCATTCCCATCCTCATTGTAATTAGAAAGGTTTTTTGCATTTGCTCTGAAATGGAAGGATTCCATTTGCTCAAAAGCATTAGCATGCATGGGCAAGGTACAGTCCCTGAAGGGAGGATGTCTCTTAAACCAATTGCATTTGGTTTGGACAAAGGTGCTAAGTGATATAAGATGCTATCAGATCAGAAAGAAACACTTTCTGATTCCACTCCCTTTGCACAGCTACAAGTAATTACACAAGGGTCAATAGATGTGCTGAACTAGTCATGTGTTCCGTTTTGTTCACAGGTACCTTGTTAGATCCCGAAGGATTGTATGACGAAGAAGTGTGCACTCCAGATAACCTACAGAAGTATGTACTCAGTCTCTCTTTCACTGTTTACAGACAATTAATTGAAAAGCTAGTTTGTCATTTTCCATTTAATATTTTAATTTGGATTATAAGAGTCTAAAATTTACTATCTGATGGCTGTTTGGTGGCCTTCGAGAAATGTGTTGCTTACCTTTGATTTGGCAACAGCAGCAGAGGCACTAAGGATTTAATTTACTCTAGAAACTGTACTGACTTTGCTTCTCTATAGGTGGTCCTGCCTGACGCACAGGAATACTGCGAATGTAGCATAATGTAAATATGCATAAATAATAAGAGGTTAAAGCACTATAATATTACTGCCCAAGCCAGAGAGGGGAGTCATGCTGTCTTATGGCCAAGTGGAAGACTTCAGATTCTAGAGACGTCATTCTGACATCTTTAACCAGCACTAGATTTACACCAAAACGTTTAAAAAATGAAATGAAGGTTGCAAGGTGGCTGGGAGGTTAGAAATGAGACTAAGTAAACTCTGGGTCTAACAACCTTGACTATTGGGGAAGTTTGGATCATGACTCCAAAACCTGTGGCTATTAACCATATTATCAAAAGAGGCCTGCACTACAAAATTCAAAGCTGGCTAATAGTCAGTGAATTCACACCTCTGTATACATTCAGTTTGTTGGAACAGGACAACAAAACACAGTTCTGAACGCTACCAGACTGGCTATAGCACAGCCTGTTTGAAGATCTCTCCATAGCCGACCAGTCCTGTGGACTTGGTACTAACAACGAGGGAACTAGTTGAATAAAATAACTGGCCCAAGAACAACAACTCAACCCAGACTAACCCTGTGATGTTATGTAAATGCTGTCATAGTAGTAGAAAGCTCCCATAATTCATTGCACATAAACAAACCATGAATTGGGGATGGGGAGAGATGATCATCACATCAGACATGCCATGGGGGGTGGAGAGGAGAGAAGCAGAGTATCAGCCAATAGTGCTGGTTGTACTTGCAGTTTATTTTCATGGCATGTTTGATTTAGCTGTATGTCTTGGGCATATTCCAACTCACTGCTACAAAAGACCACTTATGAAAGGCTGACAAAACCTGAGGAGACATTTCTTTAAGGACTATACGAGACCTTGGATAATATACTGTTGAAGCAATTCTGGTGCTAGTTTAGTACTTTGCTGAGCCACATCTTTTACAGACAAACATGTGCCTGTCTTTTGGACATCTTGTCTTCTTTAGTAGACTGTATAAATCATAATGATAGGTACAGAAGATCCAACTGCTGCATGGTATCAAAACATGCTTTTCTCAGAATTTCTGGAAGCAAGTCTATAAATGAAATATACTATGGTGATAATAAGATTGTGAGAGTAGTTGGTTAAATATGTGAAAGAAGGGTAGTCATGAAACTTAACTAACTTAAAATTTAGTTGTATGGAACTTACAGATTTTAAAAGGTAAAATCTGTGTCTAGCCTATATTCAACAATTTACAAGCTGTAGACTGTTTTAGGAACACCTTATTAATCAGCAGTTAGGAGCAGTAATTAAGGGCAAACTTCTCAACAGGCCTCTAAAATCTACAGATCTATTTACATGTGCAGATATGCCTGTGCAGGCCAAATGACCCCCCTCTTACGCATACATTTGTAGGCACATTCATTCAGATGTACAAGATGCAAAAGTATCCTGTACTAAAGGCATTTATGCAAGTAAAAGAGGGGTCTAATTGGCCTGTACAGGCAAATCTGCAAATGTAAATATGCATGTGCACACAATTCCCCATTCCAAGCGCAGGCAGGGAGACTTAAAAACTGGAGTTCCTAAAATTTTTTTGGATTAATTTTCAGGAGTCCTTTGGGACAATTTGTCATTGAACAGATTTACTGTTCCGCTTAAAACAACAAACAAATTTACAAAAAACCCTACCATAAAAGAAGCTATTTGCATTTAGTAATAAAGATGGGTCACATTGATAAATGTTTTATAAATGATTAATACTTATATTACATACATGAATAGGTGAATAGTATAGATGGTTATAAACAACCCACTGAACTCTTAATTTATTAGCCATTTATTCAAACATCGGTCATTAATTAACTATTTAGAAACTCTTTATGTACAACCGTAATATAAAGCATGACTGGAAAAAAGTGTTCAGGAGTTTTGTTACAGGATTAAATGAAAGACTTCTTACCTGCCAAGATTAACATCAGGGTTCTTCTTCTCCTGGAACACTTAGCAATTCCCTCACTTTCTGAAGCCCTCATCCAAAGCTTATTGAAGTCAGTGGGAATCTTTCCATTGACTTGAATGGACTTTTAATCAGGCCTTAAAGGAGGACAGAGATTTTCATTCATAGCTTTTCTGAAAGTGATTTAAGGCTCTAGACAGGCCATCCCCCTTAGGAAGGGAGCATTGGAACTTGGATTCAGGCCTTGGCCAGTGATTTGCAGGTACTATTTATAACAACATTTATGTGTAATTTTAGAGTCCGCATTACATTAATGATTTTAGATTGATTAGGTTTTTAAAGCATTTTAATTAACTTTTACAACGCTCATTCATAACTGATATAGTGGTGAAGTGCATAGAGACTCTAAAATGGCATCGTCATCATGAAGATGGAGAGGAACTTCCAGCTGTCCAACTTATATTGTTAATGTAGATGGCAACCCAGAATGGGCTTAAAATAGAAGCTTGCAGAATCCTTCAGTAATAAAATTTGACACTGATATAAACTCATCCAATTTAACAAACTGTTTATATTGGCATAGGTAGCTCTGGAAACAGTTCAGCAAATCAGAGTCAGTGCCAATCTCCTACAATCTATTAATAAAAATCACAGTCCATATCATTAATTGCTTTAGATGAGTCAATGAAGGTACAGCACAGACCTTTAATAAAAGGATAAGTAATGGGAACTATCATATGAGCTAGAACGAGCTTGACCCCCTGATTAGCAGAATATAATAAGCATAAATAGTGAGCAAGCTGTTTATTAACTAATCTTTCTGTAAATCTGGGACAAGTTAATAAGGTAGATATTGATCTTTTACAACTTGGACTCCACCTCTGAACAATGGTGCAATGTAAACAAACATACTTCTATTTTGAAGAAGACTTAGCTGTAAAGCTGAACTTTTAGTTTAGGGCAAGTCCTTTCTTCTCACAGGAGGTGAAATTTACCCTGATGTAGAGGGCCAACACAAGGTCATCTGCATCAGTTAAGCACCACACAAGGTCTGTGGGGGTGGGGTGGATCATTCACTGGTTGCACAGAAGAACCGAGACACTACACTGGAACAGGGTCTCCATAGTACAGTACAAAAGGCTCCATTAGGGATGAGTCAAGAGACAGGATTCAGATCTACATTTATGAAGATTCAGTGGTCCCAAAGCAATGTGTGTGGAGAGAGTGTGGCCACAAGCTGGAACAGCAGCAGCAGAAGGGCTGTGGGCTTGCAGTTTCCTGCCCCGCTGGGTTGTGGGATGGCTAACCCAAGCTTTGTGAAGGTGGAGTGAAATTGACTCCAGAATGTCAGACACCAGATCACATTCTCTGACTCATGTATCATACTTTTTCCATGCATTGTTTTACTGTGTGGATTCATCAAATAGTCTGATATTCAGTATTAAAAATGAGCTGTGCTGAATAGTTGTGACTGGCCACTATAGTCACATGGTATTGTTTCCATGCTCTAATTGGAAGAGTCATAACTTTTGTAATAGGCAAGGTTTCAAAAAAGCCACTTGGGCGTGTTAAATCTCTCAGGAGAAAAGATTAGGAAGGTATTTTAAAAACCCATTCTCCTTCCTTTGTCCTAAGTCTTATCTGAGGCATCAGCTCTATAAAGTTTAGATTGTGGAGTACTGTATATCATATTGGCCAGGCATAACTTACTTTGTTCACATGGAGTAGTTATGTGCTACTTCTGTGGCATGGAATACACCCTCTGCACCTGCTGTCAAGCAGCATCCTCTCACACAGAAGTGATATGAATTTTACTGAGAATACAGGTGCATGCAAATTTAAAATTCATTGTCCTGAGATGAAAATTCCTTTTCCATAAACATTTGTGTAGATGACTTAATCACTGAAATGGTCACAGGAAGTGAATATAAAAGGGATGCAAGTGCAGCTTAAGTAAAGTCATCTGTTAAATGAAGTGACTGCACAGATGAAAACTGGGTTTTTTTTCTCCCCAGTATTGGTCCAGCTCTGCGCAGCTTTTGCTCAACTTTGTTATTTAATTTGCGCTTACCATGTCTGTGTGGGCTGCTGCTTTTCAACAGAGGTCAACTTGATTATAGCCAGATCACTTTCTTGAATCTAAATGAGACTTTCACGTTTTCAGAAACAAGCTGTAGAATGAACAGGCTGACTCTCCATGTAACAGGATCAGAATGTTCTAAGAAGATAATTTACACAATTAAATTACATGACAGTCCAAATATGAAACATCTTATATGAAAGAAAATTTCCCTTTATAAAATGGTTATTAAAAATAATCTGTCTAGGCTTAGATAACTATCAGAACATTCATATTTAAATTAACCAGAGGAAACAAATGACCTGCAATACATTTATTTTCCATAGACTTAATGCCCAACCATAACATGTTATGGTAGATTATTATCTTGTAAAGGTGGGGAAAGTGCTTCTTGTAAGAGTCAACATTAGCCAATTATAATTTGCATTTAATCCCAATTTGCCAAAAAACTTAAGTGTTGCAGTTCTTGCCTTGTCCCAGTTCAGATTCTTTTGAAGGAGGGAATTTTGAGAGATGATGATGATGAAACTAGGAACTATTTCTCTTCCTAACTTCAAATCATTTCATAAGTGTCCTGTGCTTGTCACCTTTCTTTCTCTTTCTCTCTCTCACACACTTAACCCTTTCATGATCATCGTAAAAAGTCAGGACATCAAAATGTCATTTTTTTCTCAAGATGAACTTAAAGGCTTTGTACCTGCTAGGACCCAAGTTCATGGCTTTGTGTTTCTGCTGCAACAGTTGATGATATAGCTTAATGATGTACTCCACTTTTACAAGGGAAACCACAGCTCTGAGCTCAGTTTCTGGCAAGTAAATAAAGTAAATCATTTTCAACTACTTGGTTTTGAAAATCATTTGTTTATACATTTTAGCCCAGATTTTCATAAGAGTGCATGCACAAAAGGATGTAGATATCTGCATGCCTAAATGAACACTCAACATTTCTATGATTGCACATGTTGATGACCAGTTAAGTTTGATAGTCTGTGTATGGATTTGCTGCAGGTATCTGCAAATGCAGTAATTGTATATACAAAATTCACATGGTGGATCTTTATGCCTATATTCTACTTTCCTTCCCAATGCAAAACTCCTACTGACATCAGGGTCAGATCCACACACATAGTGGAATATCAGTATTGAGACTCATTGTGAGAACATCCAAGCAGAATTGGCCCCTCAGTCAGCTGCAGATTAACATAACCTTGTGCTGTAAAATGCATGCCTGAAACAAAGGATTTCACTCCGCTAGTGGTTACATTGTAGACTCCTACGGACAGCACATAGCACAATGTTGGGGTGGTGGGGGGAAGGAGAGGGGACTGTTGCAGTAAACATACTGACGATAGTTTATTCTACACATAGGGATAGAGCTGGGAGATATTTAACAGGCTTGTATTTTTTGTAAACCAGGGTGCTGGAAAGTGAAGAAGGGAGGAAAGGATACGTGGTCTATCCCACCAGCAAGAACCATTGTTCAAGTCAAAAGGGGAGGAAGGCCCCACTAAAAGGCAGTGGGAGGAGGATTGACTACATGCTTTACACAGAAGAGGGTATCTACCTGGAATGGAAAGTGGTGAGTTCTGCCGTGAAGTGAACTGTAATGCAGCATGTCACAACACCAGTTTGGCCCTGCTGTACCACCCCAAAGTGCTTGGATGGCACACGAGGCCCTGCAGATTAGCTCATAGGGCTAAATTCAAACTCACATCTCCAAAGGAACTCACCATTCAGACTCTTTCTCCTGCTTCTGTCCTGGGAGGTCTGGGACTTCTTGGAAGTGAGAGAAGGTGGCTTGGAGGTGGGGTGGGGTAAAGAGGTTAACCAGCTCCTCAAGTGCTTAAGCAACTTAAGATAATGTTTGCCAAACTTACATGAGCATGGGCTCTGTTCAAGAACGCATCAGATTTCAAAAATAGGCTCAGTTCAAATGGGTTTGATTCTAATATCTCATATAGCACCAATAAGTACATCCTCTACTCTACCTTATTTCATGTTTATATAGTGACTAGCATGATGGAGTCCAGGCTTGCTAGACTGTGGTGTACAGGCATGTCGCATCTTATGCGAGGGTTCCATTCTGCGGTTTCTGCGTAAAGCGGAAACCGCCTGTAGCTGAAACCCCATTGACTTGGTTGGTATTATTATTAGCTACAGTAACACAAATAATGCTGCATATGGATTCTTGGAAAGCAGAAGGATGTTACAAAATAAAAATGGGATTTTTTTCCCTCCAGCCTTAAATTTGGCAAGAGTAATTTGAGGGGGAAAAGTGTTCTTTATGCCTTCAAGCATTAAATTTGATGGTCACCAATTTTTGAACTTTTTGCAAAATCTCATAGAATGGTATGCACCATGGATAGGCCAGTGTAACACGATACGACGATAGAATAAATAATTGTACTTCTAATACACTATGAATCTGGGAGATCCTCAAGGTAATTTTAAACCTGCTATGTGATGCTACAATGCAGAGCTGATAAAGTTGCCTATTCTTAAGGCTGCCCAAAAGTCTCATTATAAGGGCACTGAATGTGGCAGAAAGGGAAAAGATGTGATCGCATACTTAAATATCATCATAATGTATGCACACAAGGGAGCTGAATTAAGTTTGCATCTAGTTTTTTGTGAAATTATATAGTTGGTGCAGATAGGGACATGCTGTGATGCCCACAGCGATACGCACAGTATCCATAGTGCATACCATTGGCAGTGGTGAGGAGTGGCAGCACTGGTAGCCCCACTGCCTGCTCAGGCTTGGCCTGGCAGCCCTTCAGTCATGTCTTTGTGGCCAAAATTAAGTGAGCAGCATTGGGACCACAGTGCACAGCGGCTGCAGCACTTCTCAGATTTTAGCCTGTGGCTCCTTTGTCATGATGGAGGAGCTAAAAATTGAGTGGCATTATGACCCCTGCACACATAATTTAGGGGCCGTGGGGCCAAACCTGAGTTGTATGGTGACACCTTGTGCAGCTGTCGCAACATCAGTTTAGCCCGGCTGTACCACCCCATTTGCCCCATCATGAGCGAGGGGCCATGGAGCCAAATCTGTGTGACCGGCACTGCTGCTTTGGGGCCAGCTCCTGCACTAGGGCTCCCTGCCACACATGGAGCCTGCCCAGCCTCCCCCTTCATCTAGAAGATGGGAAGTGACACTGCACCTGGGCAGGCCGGGCTGCAAGGTGGGGGCCGAGTGTGGCACAGATTTGGGGGATGAAGCATTGGGATCAGCAGCTGCACTGAGGATGGCTGCATAGGGATAGATGGTGCATAGCGTGGGGAAAAATTGTTGGGTCATCCCTGGAGACATCAGTAGTTAAACTTGCTCCAACACTTCCCATCAGAAGTTTTGGTTTTGGTTCCTTATAACTTTGCCAAACTTCAATCAATTTGGGCTGAAGTTTTACTTTGCCAGATGTCAGCCTGAGTGAATTTTTTTGAAGAAAAAAAAATAGTTCATCTCTTTTTGAGACTGAGGTTAGGGGGGAAATACTTTGTTTTGTCCAGGTTAAAGGATTTGCATAACCATTTTGTTGACAAGCACTAGTTCCTCCATGCTTTGAAGCAAGAGTTTGTAATTTGACCATGGGGTGAGGGGGAAGAAGTGTTAGGGTCAGGGGCATGCCTTTTGCCATCCCTGTGAACAGCTATCCAAATTATGAGCCTCTGAAAGCCTCAGTTCACAGATGCTCACAGACTCATTAAAGTTTGGCAGCTAAACTGTCTGCACTGGACATGCACCACCCAAGGGCTGTAGGTACCGAGCAGGACTTTCCCTGCTATTGTTCTTCCTGGCTGCTTGGAACCGTTGTGACACAGGTCCAGAACTGGGAGCAGGGGAGTGTCTCCTGTGCTCTGAATATCTCAGTGCTCCTGCTGCTGAAGCCCAGGCAGCACAGAAGAGAAGGAAGAATCCTCTTGACTTGAATTCAGAGGGGTCAGGAAATGAGGACTGGGACAAGGACAGACTGGAGGGCCAAGTGGCAGAAGGCTCTGTAATAAACTAGAGTACATGCCTCCGAATCTGGAATTGAAAACAGTATTCCTGAGTCTCAGTATTCTTCTACAGCTACAACTAGCTTTGATGCCCACTGGCAGAATGTGTGCCCTCTAGTGGCTGGCCATGGAGTTTGTCAGCTTACTAGTGCTATCATGCATTCCTCAAGTAGCAAAGGTCTGTGACATAGATTAACAGTTCTAACCCTGCTGATATCTATATGGTTACACATGACAGAATTTGTCCTTTGTTGTTTGTTTTTTTTAAGGACACAAAGTTACCTTAAAGAAGGTTGAGGTTGCTAGGCACTCCAGAGTTAGAAAATGCCAAAATTAAGGTTGTCTCTACAGCCTTAAATTCAGCTTTCTCATGCATATGCATTATGACAATCTTGAATTACATGAGCACATGCTATTTTTCCCCAAAGAGGATACCTGTCTCATCCAGTAGGTGTGTATGTATTACAGGTGTAACCTGTGCACTCCAGCAGACAGAACCACGCCCCCAGAGCACTGATTATACTCTCCCCTGGAGCTTTCTGTGGCAGCTCACTCCACCTCTATCACAGTGGAGCCACTGTCTTTTGGGCCCTCTACATCCATGGAATCAGGGAGACAGATTTTGTGCTTAAGAAAGTAAACTGGGAGGAGATGTAGATAATCTAAGCCCACTGTATTCTGAATACACTGCACTGATTTTTGCACTCCCCTTTTGTTCCTTTGCAGGAAGTGGAAGAGTTCAACTTTATTACACAGTTAGCAGGTTTGACAGACCACCTGCCAATCGCTATGCGTCTGATGGTATCTACAGGGGAAGAGGATTCTTAAAACTGACCAGCTTAGACAGAATATTAGAAGAGGGAAGTTTCAATTTATGACCTATATTTGAGGATAGGAAAGAACTTTTCTGGTACCACGTTAGGAAAGATGACTAGACCTGACCCAGGCTACCCCCCACAACTCAACTGTCTTTCATGTTCCTCTCAAAATGTACCAGCATCAGAGGATATAAAGGGAAGAAATTGTGTGGGTTAGGACCAGTAACAAACCATTGTTACAAGTTGGTCAGACAACAGGGCAGGGCTGTATCTCAATGCTTTCACTGTGGACCGAAAGGAACCAAGATGAAAGTCCGTATTCCTTTTGAACCAGTGCCATTCTTACTAAAACATGTTTTTATACTAATATATAGCACAATTTAGTTTGTAATCCGTCTGTGAGTTAGTGCTGCTCAATGGATTTTTGCATAATATCTTTGTAAAACTAAGCTAAAGCTTTTTTTTTTCGTTTCTTTTTCCAAGCCTGTTAATGTTGTAGTAGCATGCCTGCATCAGTAGCATGCGCCCGCATTGCATGCCACTCTGAGATAAATAGTCATTAAGATACCATGGGGGAAAGAAGAATAGAAATGGGAATTCAAAATCAGAAACTAGCCAAAGAAAAGCATTCGGGGACTGGCTAAAAATTTTCCAATCAACTTGATGAGCTTCAAAACAAAAATCTGTATCCATTTGGCTGATAAGAATCTCACTTTTTCAGAGTCCTCTGTTTAGTGTCTGATTTTTAATCACACTCCTTAAAGTTTAAGAAGCCAGTCCCACAATCCTTACTCCAACTATTCCCATTAAAATGAAGAGTTTAACCTGAGTAACAGCTCCAGAATACAGCTCAAAGTTTGCTATCCAAAGGATATCACTTTTACTTTGAGAAAGAATATGGTCCACTTTTTAATGTCATAGACTTCCTTTCCCACATTTAGGGCAGTTCTGATTTACAGTATATGGTAACACAGAATATTATGGTCATTTTGAATAGATTCACGTGGTACCATTGATAATACCAGAGTCAATTCTCTGCCTTGATTGGATACAATGAATAAGAAAGGCTTGTAACAAACATGGAGACATGGGAAAAGCAAACAAAAGTGACGATTTCAGAGAACAGATGAAGAAAGCAGAGCGTGATTGACAAAAGACTGGTTAGGACATTGATTTTCAAAGGAACAAAAGGTGGTCGTGGGATAAAGAAAGAAAAAAAGGGGAACTGAAATGTGAAGACCTTTCTAAAGGAGAACTCTCCTCCTGAACTGAAAACAATTTTTAATGTATGGAACACAACCCTGCATTCTTTGTGCCCTCTGTCTGAGTTTTGACCAGCTAATTTGTATATTTTTGGTGGTGGTTTTTTTCTTTCCACTCCACAAATATGTACATCAGCCCCTCTGTTAGCAGTAAGTTCTCTCTTTATTGTCCCATCCCAGTACCTTACCCTTTTCACCTTCCTACCTCCCCGACTCATGTAATTTAAAAAGGGGATTAATAACTGAGCTTCTTGATCCTTTATCTATTTAGGGACATAAAATGGGGCAAGAGCAAAGGAGGGGATGGAAGCAAAGGCGAACACTACACTAAAGAAATAGGCTTTTGTTCCTAGGGAGAAGAGTAGTCTACTCAAAAGGATACCTCTGGGCCCACACAATCTGCTAATTACCTGTTTGTTACTCTTTAAACCAAGCCATTCTTCCCTAATCTCAATCCATTTTTACAGTGTTTGCCCCCTGCTCTATATATATTGCTTTTTAAAGGAAAAATAAATATTGAATTCACATCTCATCTGGGCCCAAATATGCACCAGTTTAAACAAATAATTTTTAGCCAACCTGATAAACATCTGTGTGAACATTTATTGTGCTTTAGTTTAAACCTGCTATAGACTTAAACTAAACTGAAATAAGTCTGTTTAAAACACAAATGAGTCCATGCAGATTCTTGCGTCAGTTTAACTACCTAAATTTTAAAACCAAACACTTAGTTAAACCTGTGTCACTCTGCATGCAGAGGAGCCCTTAGTGTAAATGAAAGAAACAGACTGATATCAGTGACTAGAACCAGACAGGTGCTAGCAAGTTTTCCCCTCCCACAGGTCTGCCATTGCACCTCAATTTTGACCCGTCACATTCCTCAATTTCCAGTTCTGGGCTCCCTTGAACACATACTGCCTCTCACAACTGAATTGTGCCAAACTGCATGTGAGTTGTGACATACAACAAATGTAGACTAGAAAGAGACCAAAATTAGCATCATCTTGGTCTTAACAAGAATAGAAACCAAGTGCCAAGAGGTAGAAACCTAATGCACTACTTATTTCCCTCTGTAGCTTTCTCTGTGTACACAGAAAGCACACATGCAGTTCCTGGTTTCTTAGTTCTGCACTTAATGCAGAAAGACTTTGAAAAAAATGCTTGTAATCCTATTTTCTATCTTGCTTGTATTTTATTAATCTTTTTTTAAAAAAAAACAGTACCAATAGCAATTTGCGTACTGCCCAGCAGCTATGCTGCCATATTGCTATCAGTAGTAGAACTAAATCTGAGGTACAGTATTTTTAATAGCTTTCCTAACAATGTAAATTAGTTTGATATCAAATTCACTGAGTATCAGTTACAGTTGCTGAATTTATTGACACAGTGTGGGATGTAAACATAAACAATTACTGCCAAACAATGTTATGCTATTTACAGTAAAAACTAATGATGTCTAAATTACTTTCAGTTTAGTTCTGTAAAGTCATGCTAGCTCTAAAACACAGGCACTTTCCTTGCTCTTTTGGGATATGATGAGAGATCTTTTCAATTCTGAAGTAAGCAGTTTCTTAGATTTTTGATGTTCTTAATTTTTCAGTGCTCTCTGTTTTTAATGGTTGATTAATGGATAGTTGTAAAACAGTCTATTTAAAACAAAACAAAAAACACCAACTAACCCATATAGTTAGTTGTTACTAATCTTATGGATCTAACTTTGCAAGAGGATGATGCTGGGAGGTACAGTATTGTGACTCCATTGTACAAATGCTCTTTGCTTTATTGCATCGATCGTGTGCCTTCTGATGCCTTGATACACTTGAGGGATTTAGAAAATACATTTAGAAGATTGTAGAGCACACACTTCCCACTCCAGAGGACAGTGTGCCACATGAAAAAGGAACAGAAACCATTTTCTCCACACTGACTCAAAAAGAATCACTCAGTAACTCTGTTGGCAGAATATCGATCAAAAAAGTCTTAGAATCCAGGTCACGTGATGGGATATTTTAAAAAAATAACTACCCCAGGAAATTAAGACACAAGCAATTCCTCTAAAATAAATTTCAATCTGATTAAGGACAGTGTGACTAGCTCCATTAGCAATATATGATTTACCAAGAGTTTGAGTTAAACCTTCAACAGCTATTCACTCTATTGGGCATAAGAACTTCAGGTGTCTCCAAAGAGTGGGTGATACTACTACTTTGTGTTTAATAATGTAACATCATTGAACATCAGTTCCAGTTCTTTATGGGATGACTGTGGACATTTTAGCTGAAGAGTCACTTAATGGCTTTTTAAAAAGACATAATAATACACACACATGCACTGAAGCTTCAACTTCTGCTTTTATTACACTCAATTCTCATGTTACAAGTAGTTTCAGAAGAACAGGGGAATGTTCCTTAAATGAGTATAAACTAAGAATAGCATTGTTAAAAGGCCTAAGAGGATTAG
This sequence comes from Dermatemys mawii, assembly GCA_007922305.1. NCBI lineage: Eukaryota > Metazoa > Chordata > Testudines > Dermatemydidae > Dermatemys > Dermatemys mawii. The sequence goes on along the minus strand of ML677343.1, from coordinate 7,412,002 downwards.
GCACCCAAATCCTACTGGCTTTCAATGGAAGATGGGTACCTAACCACCTTAGGCCTTTGAAAATGCTAGCCCAAAAGAATAGTGTCTAACCTTTCTGGACTCATTCAGATCTGGTTAATCTGTGCATTGTTTGTTTGCTGGCCTGGGGCTATGAAAGGCATCACTGGACTATATGCAATCAAATGAGATACCATGCTACAGCCTGCATCAAGCTCTGATGTGACGACGTGGCTGAATTCCACAGTGTGATGATGTACTTACAATAGTTATATTTTGGCTAATGTATTCCAATGGAGTTGGAATAGTATGCAGTTACACTCAACTTAAGCAACCATTCAAGCTACCAACAAAAAATGGGCTGCTCAAAAAAGGTGATCTAAAGACAAATTGTACTCAATATTGGCTTCAAGAAGAGTTGCAAGTACTCTGCATCCTTCTGAAATGAGTGTTGCATCTGAGGTTAATTTGAGGAGAGGATGTTGCCTAATAAAAATTCTCTTTTACACCTCACTGCAATGTCTTGTCCCAGCAGCTGTGACAGCCAGTCCTTGACTCCCACCTGTTGGATAAAGCATGAAGATTTACTATGGGGGCCTGCAATTATTTCCCTTTAAAAAGGCTCTTGTCCAGTGATTCAGATTAAACAGATCTGACTGTCCTCAGGTTAATATGTGCAGCTCCCAGGCCACTTTTGTTTGGCCTGAGTTCAGCCCAGCTCAGAAAATTATTTTTCCCCCTCTCTTGCTGGGTCAAGAGGGATGCGAGAAGAGGAACGCATCGGAGTCAAGAGTGTTGAAGAATTCCTGCTCTCCTCCATCACAACGAGGGTCACTAAAATAGGTATTAAGATTGTCCATAACCATCTTGTTTTAAGTATGACTATTAATCTTGATGTTTTTTAAATATTGTATTATGCTGAGGTTTAGAAACCCAACATAAAAATAACTTTTTTATTTCAATGATTTTTTTGGTATTGTGTCCTTCTGGGACCTAATGTTTTTATATGGTAAGCACACACCTGACATTTTGTTATAAATGTATAAAAACCAAGAAACCAAACATGTTCATTGTTTTCTTTGCCTGTAAGAAAACCACAGTCTTACGCCTGATAAAAACCAGATATTTTGAAAAAAAGCTTTTTTTCTTTACTGGTGCTGAAAGGAATTAATGGTTGATGCAAATAAGATAATAAAATTTCAAGGCTCAAACATTTCTCTGTGGTCCACTTATTACTTTGGTTTCAATGTATTGGAGTCTAAAAATATTAATGCTGAAGAGAGTCTAATTCAGCTGATAGAACTATGATTCTTTATTAAGTTTTCCTATGTAGTCTCATCATGTTGTCACTACTTATATTATAGTAATAGATACTCTCCCCAACTGAGATTCCACAGTGCTAAGCACTATACAAACACATAGGAAGACATTAGTTCCCATCACGAAGAGCTCTGCAATCCAAACTACTAAAGGAAGTGAGAAATAAAGTACAGTGGATTCCGGTTAATTGGACCACCAGTTAATTGGGGCAGCCGCTTAATTGGGACACATCGTGAAGAATGGAAACAAAGCGTTCCTTTTTAGTTACTTCGGGTAATTGGGGCAGCAGCTTAATTGGGCCAAATTGTTCTGGTCCCGATGTGTCCCAATTAACCAGAATCCACTGTATTAGTCCTGTTTTACAGATGGAGGGATCAGTGGTACAGAGATTAAGTAACTCTCACATCATCCCCCAGGAAATCTAGGGTAGAGCATAGCACTGAAGCTAGGTCTCTCAAGTCCCAATCCAGTGCGCAAGCCACAAAACCATCTTCCTTCCTCTTTCTCTAATAAATGCTAATTGCAAAGAAAAACTTCACAGAGCTAGTGTTTCTTGTTACATAATTGTAAATCTTGGTGCCTCCATGACTTTCATCCAACCCCTGAGCTAGTTAGTATAGAGTCAAAAAACAAAACAAAAAAACCACCTGTGCTTCCAGTCAACTCAGTTAAAAGTAATCAAAAAAAATACCTGTGTTCGGAGTTCAGTCTGTTGAGTCAATTCGCTTTACTAAGAAGAGACTCCACTATGGTGTTTCAGTCCTTTTTGACCATTCCCAAAGGCACCTGAAAAGAACCCACAGGGGCCCTACTAGATTTTTTTTTTTATTCTACGATCATAGAAAAAGAACTCACTAGACCACAAGCCAATAAGAATGTGTACAGTGCATCCATTTCTTTTAATTAGCTAGGAAGGGACCTTTTCATCTTGCAAAACAGGAAATCAGAGACACTGGCCCTGTAGCTTCCTCCCTTATTACCTCCTTGATCCTGTCTGCACCCTACTGTCACTGTTGCACCTTGGGTTGGCAGGCAGTTTGACCATTGCTGTGGTGAACCCTTGGGGTGTTCTTTGACATCCTTCTTGGTCTGTACCTCTTCACCACCTGCAAACTTCGCTCTTTATCAGTGGTAGTGTTAGCCCTCAGATATTACTGTTTTGCATAATAGGACCTAAAGGTCCCAATCAAGATTAGGGTCCCACTGTCACAGGCGTTAGGGAAACATAGATACAATCTCTGTCCCACACAGTTTACAATCGAATTAGTTAAAGACTTCTACAGCACTGTGTGTGTAAAACACTGACAGAATTAAAGCACTGCTAAGAATTATAATTCCCTCCTCCCAAGTTTTTAGTTTGGGTAATTATGAGTTTATGCACAGCACCCCGAGCTTAATAAAAACAGGGGGTTGCTTTATGAAGCTATACACAATTAGCTTCCATTAGCTTTTAAATGCCAGAAGCTGGGTATGGCTGACCGGAGCTGGACCACTCAATGATTGCATGTTCTAGTCATTCCAGCTGAAGCACCCAGCATGGGGTTGGTTAGACCATTGGTCTGTCCCCGTGTGGTCATTCTTATGTTCAGTTATCTCATCATCTAAAGCACACAGGATGGCTGTAACCGTTCAGAGCACATATTCTCTTCAGTCTCTAAGTTGAGAGCCTGCTTGAAAACTTATTTCTTGCCAACTTCAAATGGTCATGATTACAAAAACTGAGGGCAAGGTACCTCCCACATGCAGGTTTGCTGAAGACATACACCTGCTGTCACTGTGGCAGTGTTCAAAAGTTCACTCAATCTCCCTCATTTCCCAAATGAGCCTCGGTTACGGATTAGCTCACATACAGTTTTTGTTGTTGCATTCGTTACTTACATACTCCTTCACTTCCATACCCTCTCCCGCCTCTCTTTCACATCAGTTGGCTTTGGGTCTCAGAATTTAGCCTCACTGGAAATGAAAAACATTGACATCTGCTTCAGGGGCATGTTATTTAAAACTGGAAATGACACAAAGCATCCCTTTATATACTGTAAATACTCACTCATAAGCCAAATATTTTCGGTTAAAAAAGTGAATCAAAGAGCGGGGGGAGGGGACTGGTCACCTTATAAATGAGCCTACAAAAATATGATGATTTTAAGCTCTACTGAATTACTGCATTGACTAGCCAATACATTGTCATTTGCTGTAGCTGGAGCGCCCACAGGCATGGAGCTCCTCAGCTCCCTGTGGCTATGGTTCACTGTTCCCATTGGCTGGGAACGGTGAACTGCGGCAACAGTGAGCTGAGGGGCTCTATGCCAGCCACTTCCTGCAGTTCCCATTGGCTGGGAACGGCGAGCCCCGACCACAGGGAGCTGAGGTAACCCACCAGAAGCTTACCCCGGTGGACTGGGAGCCAAATTTTGCCAATCCCTGAAAAATAGGGTTGGCTTATGAAAGGGTGATACCGTTTTTGCTATTTTTACCTACCCATGTTGGGGAGGGGGGGAGAAATCGTCTTATAAACAAATGGGCTAATGGACGAGCATATACAATATATTACTTCTGGGCGAATTCTGTGCCAACAAATTAAAAATTCTGCACACCATATTTTAGAATTTGACAAAATATGCATACATGACAATATAATCTCACCAGTTTCAATTATTTTTGGTCATTTATTTCAAACTACCTGTTAACAAGTATGTTTAACAATACAGACAACAAAAAAAGAATCAGGAAATGTTTTTGGACAAATAGATTCCTTACTAGGCGTATTAATACAGAACTCTAAGTAATTCATTTACAGAACCGTATTTTCCACACCCCTCAGAAGCAGTTCAAAGGCTTGGGGGAGTCGGTAAAGGAGGAGCTGAGTCATTCAGTCAGGCACATCTGCCCCTGTCCTTCTGCACCCCCTCCGTGTGTCTTTCCACCTCCTGTTCACATGTGTTCCTTCACCCTCCTCACTCCACCATTCTCACATGGCCCTGGATCCCCTCTTCCATCCCTGTATCCTCTCCCCATATCTGTGCCCCCCCCCAGCCACTCCCCTGTCCCTTTGTGTCCCTGTTCCTCTTCCTCCTGTCCTCATGTGTCCTTACTCAGCCATCCATTCCTTTGTAGCTCTGCACCCTCTCCCCCATCACCATGTGGCCCTGCTTCTCCCTCCCCACTCCTCTTCAGCCCCTACCGCAGTCTGTCCTCCTCAGTTAGCCCTTATGAGCCGCTGTCTGACCACCACCACTCCACAGTCTCCTCATAACCCATCTCCTGATCTGGCCTGACAGGTGCTGCAAAGAAGGCAGGCTCTCTTTCTTCCCTAGCTGTCTGGGAGCTGCTGCTCTGGTCTATCACCACAGTGCCTTCTGGTGGGAAAAAGGCAGAACTGCGGCAACATTTCAACAGAACATTCCCCCCAGGAATTCCTCCAGGAGTCATATATAAAATGAGAGTAAAATCCCAAAGCACACTAGCTCTAATTTATGGTAGAATTTTGCATTGTTGCTGTAGTACAACTGTAGTTCCTACCTCCCATTTTGGCAGGTTCCTCCCCCTGCACACACACACACATTTTTCTATAAAGACCCTCACTCTAAAATCAGTAGAATCTGAATCTGCAAAAGGAACAATTCTAGTTCACCCTCCATACTCTGTGTGTAGAATGGGTGGATAATTCAGGCCAGTTCACTGCTCACAAGTGTGTCAATCAACATTAGCCGTAGGCATAAATTTTGTGTTGTGGATGGCTGCTGACTGCAAAATAGGAAATAGGCCAAGACCATTTCACACAGACCACAAAACACTCTCATAGTAATCTCTATTGGGTTATGTTGCAAACAAACAATCACCTAGGCTGCATCTCCCCTTACAGACCTCTGGAGTCATCCAGTTCCCCCCCACCCCCGCTTAAGAAGAGCTTTTTAAAACATTTTAAAAGTGGATACAATTGCTCAGCACCTAAATTAGCAGAGCTTTGCACAAAAACCAAACCTAACACTGTGCAACTCATGACGTAACAGTTACGTTAGTAGCAGCCAGTAAACCTGTAAACTCAACCTCCAACTGGAAAAGCAAACAGCAGACCCATGTTTGCCTCTGACACTTTTGCAAAGCATAGCAACAGGAAATGTCAGTCTGATGAGCTTGGGAGGGAACGCTAATGCATTCTTCACTGCTGCGCTGTTATTAGCATAGTGAATATCGATGTCTCTGACTGCTTTTCATCTAGCTAAAACGGAATTTGCCTCACAGATACATATGCCAAGCACTATATTAGCTAGTAATTGATACAAATCCATTTGCTATAACTATATGAAATGCAGGGGTTACTACTAGCTTACTGCTGTATTGTGTCAGAGGTGCTATGCTGCTTGCAAATAATGGTGAAGGATACAAGTGCATTTCCAAAGAGGAAAAAGATGACAATTTAACCTTGTTAAACCACTGACCTATGTGAACACTAAACAGGATAACGTGCACATGATACAGTGCAATATGCCAACTATGGGATGAGCATGTCTGTATCAACAAACAGCTGCAATAATGATAGAAGAGTTTTAAATTATAGGCAAAAAGACAGTGACACCCCATATGAGAAAGAAAAAACTGTGAAGACTTTTAAAAATAATATAATGGGTAAAGCACAAAACAGTGGTTTCATGATCACTACATAAAATAGCCAAGGGTGTCAGTAGTTCAGGGTACAGATTTTAAAAACTGGAACTACAAATATAATGAAAATTATAAGCTATGTGCCTAATGTTGCCTCAATCATTTTTGCTTCTGTGTTGTAATCCTTTCCCGCACCCTTCATCTGCTTTTGTCTGTTTAAAACTGCAAATGCTTCAGGGCCAGGATCTATTCTCTTACAATTCTGCACTCTACTTATATGATAAAAGAATACAGTCATTCTAAACAATTGTAGTTACAACTGCAGCCCTATCCCCTTATGCTGGGATCCCACTGAGTGCTTAGTACGGGCTAGCTCTGTACGGTCTAGCTGTGTTCTTGGATGGGAAACCTCCGAAGGATAGCTAGGCACTTGTAGAAAGTGATGTATTCATTGTTCAGTAAGTGATGTATTCATTGTCCATACAAGCATGAATTCTGAATGAATCCTGCACTGGAACATAAGGGGTAACTTGATGGTGAAGGTGACATCTTTTACATGGGATGGAAGCGGAGATCCTGACTATTTTTTGTTATTAAAGAAGCCAAGGAATCACAAGGGTTTGGAGGTGTTGTTAACTGCAGCCTCCTGGCCAAATTACAATTTCAGTAATATTTTTGCTACCTAAATTCTATTTCAGCTGAGTACAGTATTCTTCACTTCTTGGTTTAAACTAAATTGTGTAGTGTTGCAGTGTACTGTTAAATACCTGATGCATGCCAACCAAGAGGTGGTTGCATTTCATTGGTGGTTAAAGTAATCTCTTTGGGTGAAATGCTGGCCCAGCTGAAGTCAGAACTCCCACTCAGTGTTCGTATATCAGATGATTAAACACAAAGCCCTTTGGGATCCCAAGGGATGAATGGCAGGACACATACAAGACACCAATTAAGTGAAATCTATCCTTAGTCTAATAGGATGCCAGCAACTGTACTCAAAATACTTTGCTAATGATATTTACTGTTTTCCAATGTACTCAAACTAATCCTCTGTACTAACCTACCTCCAAAATAAAGTTGTTTATAAAAATGACAGTTCAGACTCTGGTAAAAATCTCTTCTCGGTTGCATATAATTTCCCTTTGCCATGTTTGCTGGGAAAGCTATTTGTAGTCATGGTACACTCTGCTTTCTAAGAGAGAGGGTCTTGTAGTTCACAGCAAGAACCTTATGCTGTAGTAGTTGCTTCTTTAACTACTTGGGACAGGATTGGAGGAGAGGGACTCTTGGCAAATAGGAACATTATTGCTTACCTCAGTGAGGAATTCTCCACTAATCCTCAGCTGGCCTTGTGTATATTTCAACCTCACCTTGGAACCCTTTCCAGCTCTGCTATTCTATGGCCTGACTGTTCGCTCCACTCTTAAATGCCACATTTACACATTCTAACTTATGTGTTGACAGAAACAACAGTGAATAAATATTGTATTGACCAGTCAAAATATCAGGTTTCTATTCATTCAAAGCACTCAAGTGTACTGGATTTCTGCAGAACGTTTCACATTTCAGCTGAATCAGCATATCTATTAAACCTTAAGAGGAGCTACGCCCACACAAATACGTCAACAGGGGAAAAGGCCTGTTGGTGTGCCCTGAAAATCATTCATTTAGAGAATTCCCAAACTAATGGCCAGTCAAAGACATTCCAGGGAAAAAATTAAAGAGGAGCCCATATGCATGCATCTTCTTGCTGGGGAAGGAAGGGAAGTGTTCCTCCTGGGCACAACATGGTAACAGTTTCTTTCCATCACTCTTGCCTGGTTTGATCAAGAAGGTGAAAATAGTCTCTACTTTTATCAAAAGCCTCCTTTTCGTTCTTGGTGGATCTAAATTCCTGGTATAGTTTGGTTGCATCAGATGCCCATCCAGAAATAAATTGTTGATGAAATCACTGAAGTATGGATTTCTTTACAGCGGCCAGAACTTTATTGCAGACACTAATGTTTTTTCTGAATATCTGATTCTGAGTCTTTACCCACAAGACACTCCAACTTGGATTGGAAAAGATCCTAGATTGCTTTCTGAAAATTCCACTGAGGTTTTTGGAGACTGCTTGTAGATGGAATTTGCATGTCCCTTTGGATCAGGCATGGTTGATGCTGGGATAGAGGACACTTATCAAGCACTTGATACTATATGACCACCATAAGGTGTTGTCTAGGTGTAGAAAAGGAAAGGTTAGGAAAATAACTCAAGGTCTTGAGGTCACTGTAGAAAGTGCATGGCTGCATAGAATCACATAGAAGCTGCAGGCCAATCATCAATGGCCACTCCTCTAGCTTTACTTTATCCATATCACACTCAGGGCATCCTGAGTGGGAATTAAGTGAATTAAAATTGCCACAATAGTCTGAAGGTCCTGAGATGGCGGGTATGACAACAGTAGGTCAGTTCAAAGTTTGTATGATAATTGGAAAAAAAAATCAGGTCCTTCACTTTTATAGCCTGCCATTCAATGACATCATTTGGATCTGATGCTGGAATACCTTCCCCAACATAGGATGCCATTTTGTATTGCCTGTGATGGAAGTGAAAAACAACAGCAAAGCCAAGAATTGACAGTTGTGTCTGAATAGTAGTGTGTGTTTCCTGAAGCAAGATGACATGTGTTTTGTATTCTAAAGCCAGCTGGAGGAGGACATCCCTCTTGGCCACTGAGATTCCCTCAGTATTGAGGTGCCACACTTTGAGAGCTGATCCCAGCACCAAGATTTGTGATGATAGCCTTGGAAAGCTTCCCTATATGGCCCCAAACCCTGATGCTGCCTGAGAAAGGAGTTTTTCCAAGAGGATCTGATAAATCAGTGCACCACCTTACTGCACTAGCAGTCCCAGTACAGGGCTTTTAGGGGAAGGTACAGTTCCCAGCACAATGGGATCCTGGTCCATGAGTAGGACTCCTGGGTGCAATTTTCTAATACAAATAAAAAATTTAAGATAGGAGGGAATTATTTGTTGCTTTTATTTATCAGCTGGCTGAACTAATTTGTTATCTGTATAGGGAGATACAAAAAGGAGAACTGCCACCTGCACCCAGTGTGCAGTGGGCCAAGCAAGTGCAAGAAAGTGGCACTCGAAACTTCCTGCTCTGGCTGGGATCGACCCAGCTCACCTCTGTTGTAGGAGAATTCACAGATCCTGTTGAACTCCTAAACATTTTATTACAACACCTAAAACTTCTTGTTTTTCAATTGGGAAAAATGAGCCCTAATGAGGGCACAAACCTCTAGGAACGTTCAGTGTTGAGTTTCCTAACTACCTTGGAACCCCTCCAGTTGTGCACGTTTCTGAGAAGAACAGCAGAACTAGTTCTGCTTATAGAAAGTACAAGTCTAAATATGTTATTCAAATGGCACCTTTTGCTTTACTATAAAGTTCTTGCTATTGCTAATAAATCTTATTTTTAAACACAATTAGTTTATCTGCAGTCCATTGCTTATTGGGCAATTTTGTGCAAACTGCCCCAAAAGACAGCAAAATCCCTCAACTTCTAAGAGGAGGTAAAGGCTATAGGGTATGTGAAGCCCTGAGTCCCACTGAGGAAGTCAGTGTAAGGGGCCTAAACAGAGTTGTCTTTTCTCATCTCTATAATAAATGGCTTTGGATGTGTGAAGACAGACAATGTCTTCTCCCAATGACTGATGCTACAACAGGGTACTGCCTAAAAACATAGTTAGCATAGAAGGGCCAAGCTCTAACTTTAATCTGTGCACAAGCCTCCCATTGACATCAGCATGAACTCCACTGTGGATTGAGGAGTATGGAGTTCTGCATTCATGCTCTACGCCACAAACCATCATTGAAGGAATTCAGCAGTCTCCACAGAATAAGTCCTGAAGCCCTGGTCTAGGACCAAATAGATCCTCAGCCATTGTAAAATGGCTTTGCTCCATTGAAGACAAAGGTGCAACATCAATTTACACCAACAGAGAACCTGGCCATAGATATAAGAACAGCCCTCTCCATCAACATTGTCTCATCCCCATGCGAGTCATACCACATCTTCTCCTCCCATTACTGGTAATATCTAGTTATCATCTGAATTATATCATTACAGTTGGCATGTAAGCAATCAGGACATCACTGAGCAGACAGTGCACAAATTTAGTGAGAGACAGTCCCTGCCCAGGAGAGTTTACAGTTTAAATAAAGACGACAGACACGGAAAGTGTTATCTCTATTTTACAGACGGGAAATAGAGGCACAGAGAGATTAAGTGATTGGCCCATAGTTACACAAGAAGTCTGTGGCAGATCCAAGAACTGAACCCTAGTCTGATCCCTAGTCTGATGCATTAACAAATAGGATGACTTTGTGGTTATTAAAAACTAATGACAGTCTCTCAGATTCTGACTCTTCATTTCATCCTTCAGAGTGATGATGAGTTTTTGACATTTATTTCTGTGTAAATGCTTAGATCTGAGAACATGGGGCCCCTAGGGCTGGTGGGATAGACTAGTTAATACAGAGGTTGCCCTTGTAATTTGCTTATTCTGCTGTGCAATATAAACTGTGCTGATAGTATTTCTGGGACAGTTCTAGGTCAATTATGGCATCACGCAGAAACAAAATTAATGCACCTATGGAAGAGCACAGGGGAGGGGTGTCCAATTCCCCAGCACCTTCTTACAAGACAGCGATACATGTTTTAGAATGCTGATTTGTAAGGAGGTAGGAAGTGAGCGTCTGTGAAAGCAAGCAGAAGCATCATACTGTACTGGGGTCACACTGGTTCTGTCAAAAGAGCAAATTTGACATCAGTGGAAGATCCATGCTGTATGAAAGTTCCCCAGAGCCTTTCCCCTTTGAGACAATTTGATCTCAATAGAACACTCCAGCTATAAATAAATTAACACTACAAAGAAATTTTTAAGAGAAAAGAAAAACTTGTATTAAGTTTAACCTAAAACATTTAACCACAAGACAATTCACAGGTCACCCTGAAACTCTGACCTTCACGCTTCCTGTTCAAAGACAGAATTTCAGACAATGAATATACAGTAATCTGCAACATACACTACAATACTAGAATGAATGAGATTTTTCATTCTGAGCCAAATGCAGCTTATTTGAATGGGGACTCTGTGTTAGCTTATTGGCATTCTAGTGCCAGTGGAGGCAAGGATGGTACATGCTTTGCTATAAACCCCCATCTATTCCCCTTCACCCCCAGAAAGTTCATGTTATTCTGGTCTGGTGCAGCTCCAAGGTAGAAACAAACATTTTTAACATGTAACCTTGTCTGTAGGCAGAGTGTCTTTTTGTTGGAGGGGAATGGGAGTACTACACCACCTTACCTTGCTCTGGGATACTTCTTGGTTTGTGCAGCACTAATTAGTCTGGGGGAATGACTTAAAGGAATATTGAAAAGTACAAATACTCTAGCTCCCCCCAACCCCAGTGTAGGCGGTCACATGTTTCATCCAAAAATTGGATGACAAATGACACCACCACCACCACCGCCCATCATCACTGCAAAGCAGCAGCAGAGCTCAGCAATGTACTCTGCTCCTCTCACCTCCTAGGAGAAAGAACTCAGACTCTCGTGCTCTCCCTCTATCAGAACTATGTTATGAAGTAAATCCCAATTTCAGTGAGGCATCTAGCCTCCACATGTGCCACCACCAATCTTAATGCACAGAGCTTCAACACACCTTTATGGTAGGAAATAACTCAGTTAACCAATAACTTAATGGGTCCAGGATTTCATCCTAGCACTCTTACAGCAGCAACATCTGCCTGGTGATCCCTATACAAACTATGGACAAAAGGACTTCATGCACTGCCAGACTTGGAATCTGGAGAATGATGTCCCGGTTTCTTGGAGACCCTGGGATACAGGTGGCATATGGGAGGACAGTGGACATTTTATCAGATTGGGGAGAAGCCACGTAGAGTCATCAAGCCATAGGAATGGATTTACAAGCAGGTACCTGAGGTCAATCCCATTGGCACCCTTACCTAACACACACTCAGGCCAATATTGTCTCAAGCTCTTTCTGATGGCCAATAAACTCCTGTGGTAAAAGGGACCAGGATTGGTTATGTCTTAACATAATGTACTTGCTCCCATTCAAGTTAGCAGCAAAGCTCCCATAGGATGCATGGGAAAGCAAGATTAACCCAATCTCAAAGAAACTGTGCTGCACAATTGACTCCCCCCCCCTCCCTCAAGTCCCCTACCAGACCCCAGGCCTCACCCAAAAAGCAAGACATTCACTCCCCAAGAACTAGGGAGACTGTGAAAACATTAGCATTAATATGCATGCAGCATGATGCATAATTGTACAGGGGTTAAATACTGCAGCCGTAAATACTGGTGCCTTAAAACAAAACCATCTTCAGTCCTACAAGTATGCTCAGTAACTGACCTAGCCCAAACACTATGGCTTAGACCTGCTTTCAGTGGTTTTAAATGCATGTCTAAAGGAAGAACTGAGGCTTTCCTCCAAACTGGGCCCTAAAAGAAACCTCTTAAACATATTTTCCCCCATGGAGAGACTGAACATACTCAGTAGCACATACACCTCAGAACATTTTCCTTCCCCTCACAAGCTTACCATTGAAAGGCATGAGACAGAGGTTTCATTCATGGGATGTATGCGGTCACAGGAGGTGTTCTGCACAGATGTGCAACAAGATCAGTAAGGAGAAAAACTGACCAAGTAACATTCAAGTTGTTGATTACACAGCCACCCATAGAGGAGTTCTAAGGTCAGGCCACTGCCCTGTCCTTAATTCCCCCTGCTTGGTACAGTGCCCAAGCAAGCTGGGCTACCCACCAGCCATGACATGGAGTGGGACATTATAAAGGAGTAACAGGTGGCCATATTAGCAGGGAACTGCCTTGCCTTTCTCAGTTTGAAAAGTCACAGCGTGTGTGCGTGTGTGTGTGTACACACGCACATGTGCACACACCCATCCCAGGGGTGGGAGAGTGCAGTGACCCAGAGGAGAGTAGTCTCCTGTTGGCCTGGGGCTGCACTCGCTCGCTCTGACCAGGGACAGCAGCTACACACCCAACGAACGCGGACGTGAAGCACCAGGCCCAGCTGTGAATTCAAGCACCACCTCAGCTTTATCACAAGGAACTGGCACCTCCTCTGGCCCAGTCAGGGCAAAAAGCCCCTTGTCCCTCTCTCCTGATGCTCCCTAGAAGCGCCACAGACTCCCATGAGGGACAGCCAGACAGAGGGCAGGTGTACCGTTAAACTGGAGCAGAGCGAGTGGCTGCTGCTGGCATGGGCTCTGTCCCCCCCATTCCCACACAGTGTGTCCCCCCCTCCACGGTTACGAACCCAAAGGGGAATTAGCTGAGGTAAAAGACCCTTCCCCCATTAATGTACCTACAGAGCTTTGCCTGCGAGAGGCAGCCTCCCCTACCCAACCCACCCCAGAAGGGGACTGCAGCCTCCAGCAGGCTACGCACCGACCTGTCCTCACACCAGCCCCTTTCAAGCCTACCTGGTGAGGTCTGCGGAGGGGAAGGTCGGCTGTTCCCTCCTCCAGCCTCTTCAGCGCCGCTGGCCCTCGCCAAAGCCTGGCCAGCCTCAGAGTCCTGCTGCCCCATAGGCCGGTGCCGCTGCCTGGTTCTCAGAGGCCGGCCCACCTCAACCCTGCCTGAGAAAGTGTCTCAAAATGGTGGCCTGTGCCAAGCCCCGAGAGCCTGGGGGAAGGCTCAGCCAATCAGGGAAAACAAACCAGGCAGCCTGAGTTCAGACCCTGGGGGTACTTGTCTGGCTCAGGAAGAGGCCCTCCCTCACCACAGGGCCTTGCCTGGCTCGGGCAGAGGCCCTCCCTCACCACAAGGCCTTGTCTGGCTCAGGCAGAGCCCTCCCTCACCACAGGGCCTTGTCGACTGGCTGCCCCTAAAGTCAATGGCAAAGCAATGTTCAATAGGAGCAGAGGGGAAGGCACTTTAGGTCTAGTGCTGTGGGGACAACACAAGGGCTTGCATTCAGCTGGTGGCTGGCAAGTGAAGGAGACAGTGCTGTTTGGTGGTGTAATCAGAGTTGCAGTGCAGTTTTAATGCCTGTGATGTCAGTATAAGAGGGGTAAAGTGCACTGTATTGAAAAAACTGTTCAAGTTGTAGGCTGGCACCTTAAATTTCAGGGTTTATTTTTTCCCCTCTCTATAGGGAAGTGTTTGTTGGGCCTAGCAAACAGTGAGGCCTGTTCCAGCAAGAATACTTAGTTTTTTATCTATCCTTTCTGTATATCATTAACATAAAGCTCCAGCATTTTGCAATCACCATTGCTTGGAGATGGTTGTTTGAGGGAAAGTTCCTGTTAAGATTCCTCACTCTCCTACCTGTCTGCTCTATCCAAATGCTCATTTCATTGATTCTCTCCTAGCTTGGATCTCCAGTAGAAGCCCTAGAGCACTCACAATAAATAATACTGGGCACTTCTGTTGCCTCTTTCATCCAAGGATATCAACAACCTTTATAATCATTCATTCACTCAGCCTCACATTGTGCTTGTGAGGTAGGAGGGAAATTATATATATGGCTCACACCATCCACAGTGGAACCACAGCAGCTTTAACAGCTCAAACACATGCCAAGAGGGAAGGCAGGGGGATCTTGATGCAGGATCCCTCCACTCTCATGGGCCCCAAAGGCATTGTGATTTCTTTGCTTGGCCCTAAGACTGTGGATGGTTCCTTGTAGGCTTCAGTAATGGTTGGTGAATGCTTGCTCTAACTACAGACATAGAAGGTACTCTAGGCAAAAAGGTAGATGAGGAGTCCTTAATCTACACTAAGTAGGATGTTATTGCAATACTGTATGCAATCTTACTTAAGTGAAGCCCAGTTCCACAAAAGACTGAGGGGGAGGACAGTCCCCTATTACTTGGGGCAATTGCAAAGCAAGGCCCTAATCTTCCAGCTGAGTCCACATGGGTGCAGAGGTCTGCCCAATGAGAGGCAGTTGCAGAATCTGGACCCAAATCTTTGCAGCCAGGAGGGTAATCATCTAAAATCATAATTATTACTGTTATCCATGGAGACAAGGAGTTGCTGGACCCTGTCATTTGTGCCTGAAGCTGCTGAAAAAAGGCAGATCATTTCATGCCACTGGATCAAACATCAAGCCCTGTTGTTAAATCCTTGTTTTCTCTGGATTTTTCTTGGCACAGATGTGAGATAAACACCAATGATTTGCTGCTACCAAGCTTCCCTCTGCTGAATCTCACAAGTTGCAGTATTGTATGGACATTAAGGGAAGAAATGATTAAAGCAGAGCAACTACAAGTCAGCATGAGTTTTTTTCCTGATTCTGTCATAGAGGTACATGTCCCTGAGCAAATAATTTAAGCTCTAAGACCCTGATCCTGCAATGAGCTCTGCATAGGTGAATCACTATGCTCACACAGAACACCCTTAGTTTCCTAATCTGAACAATGGGGATAATAAAACCTACCTAGCTCTCAGGGGCTGAGAGTCTTAATTCACTAATGTGTGTGAAGTTCTTGCAGCTCTCTGGATAGAAGGTGCTGTAAAGCATACAAGGACCCAAACACACACGGACCACTGTCTGTAATGGGATATTTCTTATCATTCTTCACATTTGATGGAGGCTCTTTTTATCTTGCTTATCTGTTCATTATACATTAGTCCATAGCAGTCTTGTTTGCAAGGGTAATGGTTTGCAATGGTCTTTCAGTGCCAGATTTTTTAAAATTAGGGGCATGTATATATGGTGTGTCTAATTTAGCAAATACCTCATATACACACAAGCCAGACAGCCACCTTATACAACTCTGTCCCATTATGTACTTTCCTGAGGGGAGAGGTGTGCCCAGAACATCTCCAAAAATACATTAAAAAAACAAACACTAAAATGGATTAGAAAGTGAAATTTCAGCACCCCCGTGGTGTCAGTCTCAGCTGCTCTAATAAGTGCTGAGTGTTCCTCTTACTAAACATGGAAACAGATTTCAGAGGGGTAGCTGTGTTAGTCTTATCAGCAAAAACACTAAGGAGTCCTTGTGGCACCTTAGAAACTAAAAGTATTATATGGAAATTAGCTTTCATGGGCTATGGTAAGGATCACAGTAACACTTATATGAAGACTGAAAGGAAGAAAGGATGATCTTAGAGCAGATCATTACAACCTGAAAAGAAAGTTAAAACTGAAAAGTGACTAAGTTGCTACACCCCCATGTATCTTCACATCCAAAATACTCACCTCATACTACCTGTTCATGATGATTTTGGCTCACAACAACATATCTGAACAGAAATCATGCTAAACTTTCTCCTAGTACCGCCATGAAAGGGTGACTACTTAAATACCAAGCCTCCTGTATATAAAAACGTAAGTTATAGTTCTCCCCGGAGGTTTCTACTGCTGATAGCATGCAAGCTTGGGCATGTCCGAGCTGGGATCAAACCTGCTGCCTGTTGTGGCAGGTCTGACTATTGTCATTATAAAGCAATCGGCTTGGTCTGCTTATTTGGATGCTGCAGCCCAAAGCAGCTCTAGCTTAGACACTACATTATTGCAGTGCTGGTGTGAGATCTGGGAATAAATGGGAGTTTGAGCATTGCTGGTGGGTAAAGTGTGCTTTTCTACTAAAGTGGCTTATTTCTTGGTGTGCCTCATGGCATAGTACAGAGACAGAAGGAAATGTTTTTTCTTAAAGACACATACAATGTCAGGGAGTGACAGTCTTTCCGTAGCAGTGGTTATTCAAGCAATTACAGGTAGTGCAGTATGATAACTCCACCTGGAAGGGTCCACAGTACAGGAAAGTTAATACAGCTGTTGGACATGAACATGTTGCATCTGAAAGCAGTCATTTCCCATCAAATCATTTATATGTTCAGATATCAGAACAATTATATTAGGTACACAATAAGCATATCTTGATGGGTGTTGGATGTCAAAAAGGGAAACTGTGCCTCAAATTTATGCGTCAGATCACATCATCCACTTTGTAGGCGTCTGCTGCCATACCAACAGAAGGGTCTCATGCAGATCTGCCAAATCCGTAATTATGTGCATATCAGTGCATGTCTAAATATATTGGAGCCATCTGCAAACAGTAGTGGTGTTGACCCCACCTTCCCCCGCACTGCAGCATGAAATAGGCTCAGAAAAGCTTGCTGCACGTGTCCAACTGGTGTGGTCCTTTACCACAGAGGCTAAATTTGCAGTGCTCCTTTTTTCAAACTGCAGCAACATAATTCTGCAAGAGGCAGTTTGAAACTTTAAAGTGCTTTCCTTATGTGTGAATGGTGCTCAGGTTAACTTCTGCAGCTTAGGTATGTAGTACAGTTATGCATATTTTAGCTTTTCCCATTACAAAGGCTACATCTAGCTCCTGGTTTTAATGTACAGCTTGATTCTGGTGTATCCACCCCTGTTAAAACCCAAAAATGATTTTTTCAAATTTTAGCTGATGGCCAGAAAAAGTCCCTCTTGGTCACTATGTTTACCCAGGGCCAAGCACAATGGATCACTGGCCTCCCCAATACAAAGAATAACCAAATCCACTTCCAGTAGGAGTATAGATTTCTTCTTCTTCACTAGTCCTGCAGGAGTTAACTAATTTGACTCTAGCAAGAATAACTCAGCCATCTCCTTGTATAAAACTTATTTCCCATTTTTAAGCTGCCCTCACTCTTCTCTTCCTCCCAGAAGGTTATTTCCCCATCTAGCTGTTATTTTTAAATTATTCATTTTTGCTGTACTACTACAAGTCATTGTAAGTCAATCTTCTCCCATACTTATTTTTATTTTACACTTTTAAAAACCAGCAAATTCTAGTAATTTCTACTGCTATCCTTAGCTCCTCTATTCCCTTTAGAGCTTTGTAGATATCTAGTATATATATCTTTCCCAAAACAATTAAAAAAAAACAAAACAGTCACCTACTTCCTACCATCTCTTGCAAACTATGATCCAGATCATCAGTTGGTATAAGTCAACATAGCGCCACTGTGACACCAAACTGTAGATGTGGCTCTATGCATCCTCCTGGTGACCTCCTGCTACATTTATTGACGATGCTAGAAATAACATCTCTCTTTCCCCTCCCAAAAAGAGAGGCACCTGAATAGCAGAGTATTGCTAGGTGACCTTATTAAACTTTATTCAATACAGAAGTATTTCTATCACACACACACTAGTTATTTATTAGGTCACCAAACTAGATTTGCTTTTGTGCCAGAAATATTCAGTGTTTAATTTCTTTACTGCTAAACACAGTAGCGTACTTTTTCTTGATTGACTAGAGTAAGAATAAGTCAACTACTTATGTGAACTATTTATTGATTCCATTGTGTCCATGTCTCACACACAGTTATTGCCCTTTTCCTCTGCATTGACTCTGCTTCCTGAAATTTTTCATCATTAGCAATATAGTTTCATTTTATATTCCTGCTTGCAGCTTACACTAGTGGAGAAGAATTGGACCCAATATCAATCCTTGTGGCATTCTGTTTGTTATCGCCACATTAAACTGTTCCAAAATCAACTCCAAGGTATTAAATAGAAGTAGTAAAGGAACTAGTTTGGCTAATAGATTATGTACATTTCTATAAGGTATTCATGTAAATTTGATGTTAGAAAGCTTGCAATGTAAAGACATCTGAGGAATTCTTCCAATTCTAAAATTCCCATTACTCCCATCCAGTTTTTTTGTCTGCAGCAGCTTTCAGTCCACTGTTGGGTAAAGGCCTCTTAGGTACTGGCTGAATCCAAACATTATCACAAAATACTTTATCACCGACAACTTTTCTGTAATGAGTCTTAACCCGCAAAAGGTTTCTTGGGTATCTTTAAGTGGTTTTCCCTTTCCATATTTAAAGCACTACCTCATGAATTTTCCCACATATCCCATCACGGGATTTCTACCAGTAGAGTCTGAAGTCAATATCCCATATTCTGAATACAAACAGTGGCAGGTGCTATAAAAAACAGTAAGGTAAATAGATTAATTTTACTGTCCTAGTAAGGGACTAGGAAAATTAACAGATTAATTTATTTTCCTCTGTCAAAGCAGGATGTAATCTGTTCATCCTTTAGGGTGCTAAATTAATGTTTAAGATTTAATAAATTTGCTTTAGATCCCTGAAATAACCTCAGAGCACTTCCGTTCTCATGCTATAACAGGCAATGGCAGATGGATTTATAGTCCAATCATCATTATGCCACCTGGCAAAACCCAGAAGGTGCTTCTCTCTCTCCTTCTCCAGTTGCGTACTTTGAAAACAAAACCAGATATGCTTGAGGTAGGTTACAAAGCAGTCAGCTTGATCACAATAAAATCTTTGCTGTAAAAAGGAAACATTATCACCATCTCTCCATATATTTATTATAATTTAGGAAAATGTCAAGTAAAAGCAGAATGTTTTATGATAATGGTTTAAAACTCATGGCAATCTCGCCTGTCTTTGGGTTAAAATTTATAGCGTACGTGATAGCACTAGGGAGGTCAGTCAGAGTTTCTGGTTCAAGTGCAGAACTGAAGAAATAGACAGCTTGCTTGCAGTGAGGATTCCATTTGCAATTGCCCTGTAGAAAAAAAAGAAAAAATAGTCCACAACTCCAAGAGACTAAGCAGTTATACCCTGATCCTCTTAAAGAAAAACAACTCGTCACCAGTCCAAACACACAGATTAACGTTAACCATTCTCTCACCTTTCATTACATCCCTGTCAACTCTTACAGGAGTGATATATTTTCCATTTTCCCAGCTGCAACATTTTGTGTTGCACAATGCAATGTGAAAAAGGAAACAACACACTGGTCACAGCACACTTAGGGTGGAATTAAGATAGTGAATACTTATTGTTCTTTTCTCTCAAAATGTTTTGCTTTTATTGAATTAGGCAGAGCAAGAAGAATTAATCATAACTTCAAACTACAGATGGGTCTTGAGTGGTGAATTTTAGCTCCAGAGCTACAGGAGTGTTTGAGTTTGGTTCTGACCTCTCTGTTCAAACTACTTTTTTCACATCTAAATAGACAATTCTACTGGCATTGTACTCATTGTAGTATTATGTTAAACTATATAAAGTGTAGTGAGCAGCTAAATCTAATAAAAGGCAGCACCAAGTAAGAGATAACAAAGACTGCGTGTCCAGGAGAGGTGGATTTTTCACTGTGTTAATTCTATAAACCTTTTCCTTCCTCTTAAATGAACTTAAGAAAATACCTTTTCATCTGAAATCTGCACAAGTCCTGTGCTGACTGAGATATTAGCAGTCAGATGATATTCCATCCACAGAACTGCTCCATGGCTCTTCCCAGTCCTGGAAAGAGACAAGTAAATTGATTCTTTCCTGATAACTTCATAGAACACTTGTACCTAAAAATCAACGTGTCTGTTTTTTGAGCCCAGTATTTGTGTTTTATGGTATTCGCCCAATCAGTTGCTTGGGGAGCAGATGAGTAGCTGAATGGGTCAGTCATGGGTGGCAACTGTATAACAAACTGCTGACCTGTAAATCTGACAAAATGCAGGGAAACTATATTGGCTGGAAGAGATAAATACAGGACCAAGTCTGCATTCTATCTTCCACCAAGCCTCCTGGTGCCTCAGGAGCAATTTCTGGCAGTGTGGCTACAAAAGTCATGCTGCCAGGGAACACAGCTGGTGCTGAAGTACAGGGAACGCACACAGATGAGTCTGGCTACTCATGGATTTCCACGACCCACAAAGAACTCCCACGTATCTGTCAGCTCTGGGGACAGATTTTATGATCTATTCTGTCAGGTGAGGACAATTCCTCCCTTATCTGGGGATCCCCAGAGTCTTCGCTACCAGAACTTTACCACAAGAAGGTATGATCTGGGCCACAAGTACCCATAAAATATATATCACACAGAGAAACCAAGTTACAGTCACTTACATTAGCATGTCACAGTTTTGCATTTAAATTTGAAGAATAGAAGTCCTGAAGTAATGGAAGTTAAAACCAAGTTTTCTTGCTTACAAGTTTTTTGCACTAGTTACACAGTATTCCAGAATTACAGCCTACACTGCATAACTATTTGAAGAGGAATGTTACTTCAATTTTAGAGACATGTGGCTAAGAAAAGCCAGTTGAAATGTCTCAAAATACATATTGCATATAATATTTAAGTAAACGTGAACTAGCTACCTACAAATATTGATAATTACAGCAAAGAATGTTATGTGTTTACAGCTAGTAAAATGAAACCACCATAATTTGGAAGATAAACTATGTGCTGGTCAGAAAAAACTGATTAACCACAGAACAGATGGCTATATTTGGAAAGGGTAAATAAACATCCAGATCTTGGTCTGGTTGACTTAACCTATACATTAATTCAATCAAACTGTTAATATTTAACTTATGGTAACATATTCTATATCCATTTGCTCATATCCTCTTTAATAACAGTGCTATTTTTAATACAAGTCCATTTTCCAAGAAATGATATACCTCTAATCTCTGTCCTAATTCCCTTTTACTTAGGGTGACCAGATAGCAAGTGTGAAAAATCAGGACAGGGGTAGGGGTAATACGTGCTTATATAAGAAAAAGCTGCAAATATTGGGACTGTCCCTATAAAAATCAGGATATCTGGTCACCCTAGTTTTACTTCAGCTGACAACTGACAGATCACTACCCACAAAGGTAGGTAAAGTCTAGGTTTGAGGGTAGGCAGCAAAAGGTTACAGTGGGGTGTTGTTCTGAGTTTTTGTGGCTTTTGCAACTTCTGGGCTCACTTTTAATGCTATTTAAACATGGTCCTGGATAGTTACCTGTAATAATGTATAAAGCTTTGAAAAAACTCATTATGCTTCTCAGACAATAATTCTCACCTTAACAGATTTACAGAGCCGTCTGTGCTGAGAGTTTGTTGTGGTACTGTCAGTCTGAAGTCAAATGTCATAACCTCTTTGGGATCAGAGAGTGATTTGCAAGGGTATTCCCACAATGGGTGAGGCTCTGCCTCTTTGGACTCCCTAAAATTCAGAGAATTCTGAAGAAAGAGAAAAAGCCTGATAAAAACAATCAAGTTTGCATTTGACAAGCACACTCCTTAATCAGGTTTCAGAGGGGTAGCCATGTTAGTCTGTATCAGCAAAAAACAATGAAGAGTCCTTGTGGCACTTTAGAGACTAACAAATTTATTTGGGCATAAGCTTTCATGGGCTAAAACCTACTTCATCAGATGCATGGAGTGAAAAATAAAGTAGGCAGTATTTATATTAAAGCACATGAAAAGATGGGAGTAGCCTTACCAAGTGGGGAGTCAATGCTAAGGAGGCCAATTCAATCAAGATGAAAGTGGCCTATACTCAACAGTTGACAAGAAGCTGTGACTATTACAAAAGTGACTGGGTCACTTTAAAAAATAATTTTCCCTTTGTTGATATTCACCTCTTCTTCACAAGGACTTTTAAAAAAAATAAAAAATAAAAATACTCCTTAACCAGTTATGCTGGGTACAATGTATGATGTGGCTAGACTACAACAACATAGATAAGCACAAAGACATCAACCTTCAGAAGATTTCAACTACTATAAAGAACATGCATAAATCTCTTCAACAACCCAGGCAATTGCAAACGCATCAGACTTGTTCTTCCTTCTCTAGACTTGCTTCCCATAGAATATCAAGTTAAGTTTATGTCTGTCCCTATCTTCAAGGCTCTCAATGGCCTGGTCCAAGTCATTCACCTAAAGATCACCTAAAGCTCCAGCATGAGGATTGTGGTCAATAACTCTGGTCCTCAAGCACAACAGAACTTCATAATCACAAGGGTAAAGCTTATTTTAGACAGTAAACAGCATTCTTGGATGCGAGTTGGGAGCTGGTTCCACAACCTCAATCACCTTCTGTCCCAAAACCAAGGTACACGTCTTTGACCTGCATTCTCTAGCAGCATTTCCATAAAAGTTTTAAAATGTAGCATTCCAAAATGCCATTGCACACACAGTTCTCCCCTGGGAAGAGGATAAGAGAAAGAATGACCCACAAATTGGTTGCCCCTACTTTTTTGTTAACTGTAAAATCTGTATTAGAAGAATCTATTTTCCTATCCACTATACTTCATAAAGGTATTGCCCAGTTACTTATACATTCATTTAGTGTCATGAAAATTCTGCTCTTGAAAGAAAGATAAAGCAACTAATGGGACCTACCTACAGAAATGCTTTAATTTAACAGCTATAGCTCCATAGCAGATGAAGTGTCTCTAAAACTGGTCACATTAGAGGGGTCTTTCAGAAATACACAATTTTTGCAATAAAGTTGATTGGTCCTCAGGCTTTCCAAGCTCACCTCGTTACTGGTAATGGGACATGCCAGTAAAGTTGGTGTCAAAGGATTAACCACTACTAGCCACGACCGCCAGTAAAGTTGGAGTCAAAGGATTAACCACTACTAGCCACGTCTCATCGCTGGTTCTTGGAAAGCGTCTTATTCTAAGTAACTGCACTGATTACAAGGGTGTGAGGAAAATAAGTTGTTAAAACTATTGCTAGATTGATTTCCAGCATAAAATGCAATGAACTTTGAGAATACACTTTCAAATCCCTACTTGGAACCAACAAATATAATGTTTTCTGAATGCTGGAAGTCAGCAAAACAGCTTTGTCAGATCAGAGAGAAACACAAGGCTAAAAATCAAGAATGGATTTTTTCCCCCAAGAATTAAGTTATGTCTAACTGAGAATATCACTTTAGGATGAAACAAAGGTTTTGTCACATGCATAGATGTACGACACACATTATGCATTCATATTTTCCACAAAATTACAGCTCTTTCTCCTTGTAAAGTTAAAACTTAGCTATAATGTCACATTCTGCCTAAAGACTTTAGATGATCCCTCTCTTACCTTAATCATGTCATCCATAATGCGAACATCAAACCCTTCACAGGTACCACATGGGCTTCGAATTCGCCACAGGTCCTAAGGAGGAAAGGCAAGTATTCCTTTTAGGGGAGAATTTAATTGTGAACCAAGCTCTTAACTATATACTGAGGCCACTTGATAAGGATAGGAAAAGTATTTTTTTAATGTTTCCAGGTCAGTTGAATCAGAGGATTAATAATGGGACATATCACCTTCAATCTTTAAGTTACAAGACAGAATACAGATCCAGTTCAGGAGCAACCTTAAGTTTTTACTATCTTAGTTTGCTGGTTTTTGTTAAAGAATTGGCCTCAATTCAGTTTCCAGAGGACAAATACCTAAATCTCACGGGGTATCTTTTTGCTGCCTAGACACACAGGGCATGTAGACTGTTCTCCTTTCAGAGGTGGATCCTTCAGGTTGGGTGGGGCATGCTTATGGCTCAGTACGGAAACTCTGCATTTCTTCCATCCATGCTGTTGCATCACTGTTGATTATAACTTCAGTCATCTGGCACTGTTCAATTTAATTTTTTCCTGAAATTCTTATAGGAAAACTGAAAATTTAAAGTGCTGTAATAGTACTTCACCTTAGCCATTAAATTGAAGGAACAAAACACTAGAATCAAAAGTTGAAGCCACTGAACTGGAGGGCTCCACAAGGGTAAAAAAAAGTAAATTTTTTTTACTGAGTTTTCTTTTTCTGGCTGTAAAGTTTGTTGCATGATTCCAGACACAATCGTATTAAGGTCACCTATAAAATTACCTATTCTAGCCTCTTGAATGGATTTAGACAGACTAAAAAAAAAAGAAATTCTGTGGCAGAGCTAATTTCAAAACACTTGCCTGACTGTTCAGAGCAGCATTGCTGCGTTTCACCTAGTAATAAGGACCCTTAACACGTATCACACTGAGAGGTTACTAAAAATCGGATTTTTAAAGAAATGCATATACTGTGTAGTAGTGTTCCTAAAAACAAAGGGAAAATAAATCCTTAAGAATGGACACCATCATCTAAAATAAACCAATATATCAATTCTATTTCTGCAGCATGGAATCTGTATTACAATATGCAACACTTTTAATACAAGTCAAAATGCTACCATACAGATGGATACAACGTTATCCTGCCCTCATACTCTGATTTGCCTACTGGAAATCAGGAGGTAAGGAAAGAGGGTATAATGAAGTCAAATATTTTGGACAAGTAAATTAGGGGAGTGAAACAGGTTGGATGCAGGAATAGTGTTTTGTTTATGTAGTGGACGTCTGAAGAATTTAGAATTAATGCTCGATGAGAGATTGTTGCATATCCTTAACAGTTTTGTTTCAGAACTAAAAAAAATAAAATAAAAATGCTACTATCGCTGAAGGGATGGGTGTTTTTATAGTTCATTGAACTTTTATCACTGTTCAGAGCACAAAATAATAGAACGCCACCTCTAAATGCACGTACTATAAACTTAACAGAGCAGATAATCAAATTGCTCAAAATATGTTATAGTCACAAAAATGACAATATTGCCATTGCTTTAAAACAGCTGGTGTGGCAGTTGTGCAAAGCTGCATGCATATCCACAACCATTCCTTCTGATGTAGGCCCTACTGACTGCTTACACAGGATGAAGCTTGCACCCCATCTTGTATCTAATAATATGGGAGTGATATTTTGAGAAATGTGGCATTAATCAGAATAGAGTATGGCTCTAAATCATTAAAACCTGCATCTCTCAGATAAGACAAGATGCACTTTGACAACTGAATAAAAATTATCTTTCGACAATAAATGCAGCATGGTCATATTAAACCTTTGTAATTTACCACACTACTAAGGGCAGGTCTACACTACCCACCAGATTGGCGAGTAGTGATCGATCGATCCCCGAGCGCTCTCCTGTCAACTCCGGTACTCCACTGCCGCGAGAGGCGCAAACGGAGTCGGTAGGGGAGCGGCAGCAGTCCATGTGCTGCCACGAAGATGCCGTGGTAAGTCGAT
Source organism: Dermatemys mawii (assembly GCA_007922305.1). Lineage (NCBI taxonomy): Eukaryota > Metazoa > Chordata > Testudines > Dermatemydidae > Dermatemys > Dermatemys mawii. The sequence continues at coordinate 7,386,183 of ML677343.1, read as the reverse complement.
CTAAGTGTGCTGACTTCAGCTACAAAAATAGCAAAGCTGAAGTTGCGCATCTTAGATCGATTCCCCCCGGCCCCAGTGTAGACCAGGGCTAAGAAACCACAGAACTGGAAGCACAAGTATAGTTCTGAATCTGGTCCCCTAAGGCTACGTCTTATCATGGCTGTCCCTAGCTATTCTGGGTCCATACGCAGCCCCCCCGGGGGGGGGGGGAGAAGGTCTCCGTGGGGTGTGTGTGGGGCTGGCCCCAGGACTCCGCAGAGGAAGGCGGGGGGGAAGAGGGAGGGCTGGTTGGCTTGGGCAGCAAGGGGGAACCGCCCTCCAGCAGTCACTGATGGAGGGAAGTCTGGCCCTGCTCCAGTCCTCAGGAGAGTGGGGGTGGGGCTGGGGCTTTGGGGAAGGAGTGGAGTGGAGGCAGAGCAGGGGCAGGAAGAGGCAGGGCGGGGGTGGAGCAGGGGCAGGGACCATGGGGAAGAGGTGGGGCAAGGGCTGGAGCCCTATACAACTGTGTACTTTTCATATGGGTAAGGACGGCTCTGTATCTTACACAGCGAAGGAACCCCCCCAGCTGCCTAATGCCAGCTGACTCAGGCTCACGGGGTTGTTTCATTGCCGTGTAAACTTTCAGGTTTCCAGTCTGGGACCTTCTCACCCCTCAGGAAGTCTACACAGCAATGAAAAATCCCAGCAGCTCTGAGTCAGCAGGCCATTGCCCAGCTCCGGGTTTTCTTTGATGTGCAGACGTACCTTCACAGATCAAAAGGTGACCAATTATGGCTTCTTTGTAGTACATAAATCCTATTCTACTCTCTAGAGTCGTGTATATTTTTTCACTGAAGAGCACATCTTCCACTTGGGTTGGGAGAAAAAGCATTTTAAATACCTGGGATTAAAATATTCAAAATAGATTTATGTTTTAGAAGGAAAGGCCAATATATTAAAGCCACCAGCTACAGCATCTTTCATACAATATCTATAGAGAAGGCTCTAAATGAAAGATGTAGGCATTACCACTCTCTCAAGCAACTACTGGCAGTTTTGCTAGCTTCTCCCCCTCTTCTCCCAACAAATTTTTTTGGAAATCTTTGAATTCTTTTATGGTTCCTCAAAATGGACATTACACAACCTTTGCATGTCTGGTGAGTTAATTTTACCCAGCATATAGTTCTTTGTACTTTGCATTATGAGCATATATCAATATTCCCCTAGATATTTGAACACCGCTACCCACTGAAGCCATGAAATTATTGTAAAGAAGACTTTGTCATGTCATGTGCTTCTTTGCTTATTACAGTAACATTTTCCTGCAGCTGCCTCCAAAACCTGATCTCAAAAGTCCTTCAAAGTTGGGACTCAGTTTCTTTCTTTCTCACCATACTTCTCCCTGCAGTCCATTATAGTTCTTACCTTACGGGTTAAGAATCCTAAAATAATTGTAACTGTAGGCTCAAATAGACACGGTGACAAATCAGATAAAAAATACTTGAAGATTGGCCTTCAATGGAACAGTGAAAGCAGAGATAACTGCCACTAAAATCACCTAACAGAATGTTCTGGGAACATGTTAGTGTTCCAGATAAGTTGCTTCTGTACCTCATTCTTTTTCAAATCGAACTTATCTGAAGAACAAATGCCAAAGTTTCATAATATCCCTAACTAAAGTCTGTCTTACGGCATGCATGCTGTGTACTGAAATGTTTCTGAACCTTTAATCGGAACACAAATTGGGCACATGGTGCTTTGATGAAAAACACACACTCAGACAAGCCATTACAGATGTAAGTGTTTGGTCTTCCACAGCATGATTAGCCCTTATTCTACACATCAGATCTATTACTTCAAAGAGTAGCATTACTTCAGAAACACTGCAAACTGTTCTGTATTCTCAGAGCAGACTAGACAGGAGGAGTAATAAGGCCCTAGGAACAAAGAACAAGCACACCAGACCATCAAGACAAAGCTGAACAGTCATTTTAGAAGTCCACGTTATCATATGCTACAGGAAATCTGAAAGTATGAAGACCTCTACAAAAATGTGAGTGCTAGTTTAGCAGAACAAGAAGTTGCACAAGTTTCTCCTGAATTCACAAGGAACTTTTACAAATCATTATTAAAATAGACAACACACAGTACCAACTGAGGATTTGCCTCATTATTTCTTCAAAGGGGAATGAGATGTGTGTGTGGGTGGGAGGGGGGAATATGCAAGGCTGTGTGAACTGCATATAATTTTGACATGTTATTACTAGTCTCTCCCTTTCTTGTGGCAGGATTCTATCACTCAGACAGAGGCAGAATTATTTCCTATGAAGGATTTTACTAGCTATAGTGTTCTCAAAATTTCCCTTCAGTAATAGTTACCGGAAGACAGCAGCTCTTATTGTATCTAATGAGTCAATGAACAGGTAGTATTTCAGTTCAACGGTCACCTATTTACAAGACCACTGTGCCAATCTTTAGTGGATGAGTAAATTAACCAGTTTCAGAAAAACTCATTTTATTCCCATCCATTGCTATAAAGAGTTAGCTCATCAATGTTGCTGCTCACACCAGGTCTTGTTCACTGAATTTCTACTTTACACAGAATGTGACAGTTATGCCATGAGCCAGATAAAGACTGCTCTAAATTAATTATGCTGAATGCATCAAAAGCTAGGGTAATTATGAAGTATCTCTAACCAGCCTTCTGTCCAATAACCTTAGTACATTTGAAAGGATTTAGATCAATAAATGGAACAAATAATTTAGTACAATTCTCTGGAATGGTGGTGAATTTCCCCCTTTTTATGACATGTGTCTTTTGGGCTTTAGATTGGTCTGGCTCTTCTAGGGTTATTCAACAGTGCCAAGTATTAAGAAATTTACATTTAACCTTTTCTTTAACTGCAGCCATCACTTTGATCACTTTTTATATAAAATAGAACCTAAGAAAGGCCTACAGGATAAATGGTTTCTGCTCTCCATTCACTCACGTTGTAGGAAGAAAAGACCAAAATCTGCACACCCTGTGAGGGAGGGGAGAAGAACCCCACTACTATCTTTAGCACCATAAGATTTGTTAAATTACAGAGCTTTCTTGTACATTTTTCATTGAAATGTATCCAATGCAACTTAAATTTTCATAAGTGGTTATGATTGTTGGTGCTTCAATTTTTGAGTGTTCAGTTTGACACATCATTTCTCAGGGAGTAGGAGCTCTGAGAATCAGGCCTTTTCAATAAGTCTTGAGCTGGGCATCCAAAAATTAAGGCACCCAAATCATTAGTCATTTTGGAAAATTTAGGCCATGTCTATTTTAAAGCCATGCAGATACAGAATTCTAAACAAAGTAAATATTTTGACATCATGAGTGTCATTGTACATGAAAAAATATCCAAGGAATATTTACAGTATTAGTTGATTACCAAAACAAATGTGCTGCTTGACACTTTGTTTAATCAAAAAAAGACTTCTGTTTCCAAAACAGATAGCTTAGCAATAGGCTACATGGACCTGCCCTTTATGGATTTGTTCTCAGGAAGTAGAGCTAAAAATCAAATGGCTGGATATGAAGATGAGTGCACAAGAAGCTTAAGGAGATTATCCTATTCGAGATATGTATTTAACTGCTACTGCCAGCAAAGGGAGCTGTGCACGCTTGCGTGTAATGAAGAAAAGATATAACCTTAAGTCTGCAATTTTCTATTGTGCACTTTTATTCTTAATGGAAGAAAACTCATTTTTTATTGTTCTGTTTTGCGTGAATGCAACAAATTAATGTTTTGTAATGTTTATATAACACATACTGAACAGCTGTCAACGGGATAAGAAACTTTTTATATGACGGAGACAAAGGCAGCACTGATTAATAGCTATGGAAAGATTAAGGACCAATACAGATTATTTATGCATACAAAAGACATTATACATTTTTAATGAACTACAGATGTCTTGTCTGAATAGCTTTTCTATCCTCACTATGAGTGATAGGTAAGTTAGTCTAGAGATGTACATGAAGGTAAATAAACACGAGTTGTAAAACAGGGACCAATCTCAGGTATTCCAAGTCCTAGGTAAGTGCAAAAGCCTGGACCATCCTTCCTCTGGTCTACTGTAAAGCAAATCTGAATGATGATCATGCATCTCCTCATTTGATCAACTTGAAAAAGAAGTCACTCCACAATAGATTTTAAAAAAAATCAGAGAAATTACAAGCAACAACTATGATTCCCAAAACAGAAAGGGGAGAGGAACTAGTACATAAGATAACTATTAAGATGTGGTTCCTGATATGAAAAGGTTGAGATTTACTCACTAGAATGTTGCAAATTTAATATTAAAAATTTCTGTAAATTGCTGAAGCCTGCCCTGTCTTAGAATTAAAAATGTCAATTACAGTTTAACTCACAATTTTTCAGAACACAGCACTTATTGGCAAACCAATTTTGATTTATTTCCAATAGGTTCTCTTCATTCTACAGATCAGTTTAAAAATATTCAAACCATTTAATTGTAAAACAAAACACCCCCCCTCCCCCGCAGTTTCAAAGTAACTGAAGCTCTTGGTTTCTGTCGTGCAGAAAGAATGAAAAAAATAGCAGTGTTTCAGTTGTTGAATTGTCTTAAAAAAATGCAGTCTTCCATCCTGAAGTGCTTTTTGCTCTCTGAAGCACAGCTCCTAGTGAATGTGTAAAACAGTGTATACCATGCAGACTGCTAAAAACTTAATTTGTTCTTTCAATAAAAAATAAGTTCAGTTCAAGATAAGGAATGACAGAAATGACAACACACTACCTTCAATATGAGATGTCAAATTGCTCTCATTTTGTTCTATTGTTAACAGCAAGACTGTGATGCTGAAAATACAAGGGGCTCAGATATGATAAACCTGAAATGTAAAATACTGTTGAAGAAACACGACTTGGTTCAATTTTGACTATGTAAATATAAACTGCCTAATTCCAACCATCTCACCTTGAACTCCACGACCATCATGTAAAGGGAAGCAGACTGTGGCAGGATAGTGACACTGTTTGTGAGGTGGGCTGCCACAGCTGTCCTAGCATACAGGAAGTATAGGTTGTGCCATGGTAACAGGCTTGTAGTGAAAAATGGTTCTCCAATGAGGACTGAGACCTTGACAAAAAGGAAAGGCAAAGGCATTTTAAAGACTCAAATAAGCAAGCAATTTACAGAACTCCTAACTTGTCATATTGCAATGCAAGAACGTAAAGCCATCCAAAAGTGAGGCTCCCTTTTCTGCTGCATATTCTATATTGCAGAATAGACAAGTGTATCTGTTTTTCAGAATCCACTGGCAAACAAAAGGTATTTTCCTATAATACTAAGTGTGAGGCAAATGTAATTACAATTCGATGTGAAGAATGTTGTAACTGAATTCTGATAATCCGCAGTATTTGAACTTAAGGATGTGAGCAAGCAACACTTCTAGACAGTCAGTCTTTGACCCTGGGTTCAGGATATTTAACAAAAAACTGTTCCACATAGTGCTCATCCACATATAAAAGTTGTGCCATTTTGGCTTTAAATTAATCCCCTAGTGTGAATGCAGTTATGCTGATACAGATGTGCTAACACCAGTATAGCTTAATCTCATGCAAGTATAAGGTATCTTTATAACAGTAGAACTGCTGTGGTTAAAAATAAATCAGCACACTAACCAACAGTTAATATTACCGTAATACTTAGGAGACCTACTCAGGGATCAGGATCCCATTGTGCTAGATCCTATACAAACACAGAACAAAGAGTTGGTTCCTGGCACAAAGAGCTTAGAACTTAAAGTATAAAACATGAGATGATGGATACTGACAGCTGGAGGACCATAAGGAAACAACGAGTCAATACGGGTCAGCATGAGAGGCAGTGGTCTCAGCACACCAGTCGTCTACCCAGTGTCAAGTTTTTTGTAGTCATCATGGCAAAGGAAAATTTTAAAGGAGAGTTGCGAAGGGGGATGAGGTAGCATTGCAGATGTTTACAGGAAGCTCCTTCCAAGCACGAGACAGCGTGGGAGAAAAATATAAAGGTGCTTGTTTAGAAAGGTAACAAGTGACTGATAGGCCAATCAGAGGCAGGAGTCAACTTCTCAATCAGAGGATAGGAAAGTGGGGGTAGACCACGAAGGGTCTTGAAAATGAAGACAAGTAGCTTAAGTTTGATGCAATGGACGAGGGGGAACCAGTAGAGGAATGTAAAAGGGGCATGGCACGGTGAAATCAACAGGTTAGGAAAATGATCTTTGCAGATACATTCTGAAGGGATACGAGTGAAGACCAGGCCTAATTTATTTTCCAGTGGGACAGAATCTGGACTGCCTATTCACTGCTACACCATGGACATGATGAGAATGGATGACAGCTTTGGCTTTAACAGAATTGATAGGAACTATTCTGTGCTAATAGAAAGGAAGGGTACTTTTCAGGCTGTTTAATATATGTGTATTTAGTGCCAAAACAGGGCAAGTGTTACTTACCTTTTTATCTTCCAAATCAGAAGCAGTCAGTAATTCAGGACGTTTCTCTATTATTTTAATTTTATCTCCTACATGGTTGACTTTAAATATCTTAAAGAGAAAAGTCAGTCATTTATACTTTTTCCTTTAGTACAACTTTGAGTGTTTCATATTTTGACTTTTAAATAAGCTACTATTTTAAACAATATTCTGAAGAAGGAAACCACCATCTGGAAGGTAAATTCATAAACCCAAACTAATTAGTGGTTCTTCTCACTATGTGAGTGTTCAGTAAACAAATACCAGAATACTGACAACCTTCATTTGATATTCACAACGGAAAATACTTTTGAAACATACATTTTATTTTAGCTAAGTAATGATACATCTACAGATACATTTTAATCACTCATAACCAGAAACAAGGTAAGTAAAAACTATGCCACACTAGATATCTCACTGATATCTCATATCAGTTATCTGGCCTTTGTAATGGCCGATACCTGATATTTCACTAAGACAACATGGCAGCTGACTTCAGTAAATGTTCCGTTTCTGTGGCATGTGTACATTGGAGACTTTCTGCTGCTAATAGAAGAATCACTATATGTCTACCCCATTGTAAATTTTTATATGCATCTATACATATAAACACTTCTGTTTAATTATCAGAATTGTATTTTGTTACCAGAACACTACAACTTGGCATCACCATTAGTTTCTCAATTTTAACACTGGAATCATAGGACTGGAAGGGACCTTGAGAGGTTGTCTAGTTCAGTCCCCTGCACAGTATTTTCTAGACCAAATATGTTAAAAGTGGATTTCATCTCTGGATTGCCAGTGCAACCATGACCATTGTTATTTATCTGGCATGCCCTGAATGCTGGACTTCATGAGACTGTGAAACCTATAGGGAGTCCACTTATTTGTTTAAAGTAAAAAGATTAACTACTCACTTTCTCCATGAGACAACGGGATACTGCAGAGTTCTCTACTGTAAACACCTAGAGAGAATACTGGACAATCAGTCATTCTGTTTCGATCACTCAAAATGCATCATACATATTCACTGTTATGGTTTGGTGGGATGCACATAAATAACCAAGTGAACTAAATATGCTCATTTTTAGCTCATGACAGCAATATATGTTTCACTTTTGTCTCTACAAAATAAGATCACTGCAGAACTACAAGTTAAACTCTACTTGCACAGCTGCAAAATGAACACAATTTGACTGTAGTACATTGACATTTGCTCTAGTCTTTCCACACAGGAAAATTCATCTTTTTTTCTTAAAATTAAATTGTAACAGAACCTCATTAATCCAGACTCTGGTTAACTGCAAATCCGAATATCTGCACTACACAGATTTCAGAATTTGCAGTTTACTGCCGCACAGACTACCAAGATTCTCCTACAGTTGGGGTTGGGAAGGACAGATCACGCTCCCTGTAGGACAACAGAGGTGTCATTATGTCAATTCCTGGTCCCACTTCAGTACTTAATAACCACCTAAAACAGGGTTAGGCCACTTACCACTGGCCATAATGACAGTGCTCCACCCCCAGTGGGTCTCACTTAAGTGTGGCTTAATGTGATCCTACTGTACTAGTTGGAAATGCCACTGAAATGCATTACAGCATTTGATTAATGGCCCCTCAGTCTAGACTTAGTCAAAAAATTTCTATATTTGATCTCATTAGTTCTCATTTTTTCTTTTTCAGAGCTTGTTATTAAGCTATAAGCGCTCTCCAAGTCTGGTGCACTTGGGAGATCTTTTCAGAGGAAATGAAGCATATACACCCCCACCTGCCATGCCCAGTGGACAGCTTTACTGCACTCTGCATATCAGATTTGGGCGAAATTGTCACCTGAACCCTCCATAGTTATGCCACTGCTTCTATCATTAGTCATGACTGAAGAAGACACCCAACGGTACACTTCTACCCCTTGGAAGGCCCTTGCTATAAGCCTCCATAGCACCAAAATCAGTTTCTCAAAAACGGAAGACAGGTGCAGCAGCCACACACCAGCCTGTTGTCAGTCCAGGATGAGTCACAAATGAAGCTACATGCACAGCTGAACACCACCAGCAGATCATGGGATAATTTGGGCTTTGAGAAGTCATGAAGAATGGTTGCCAGCCACTTAACTCACTGAATAGTGCAGCCATCATTTTTCTGCCAGACAAAAGCAAAATACTTGCATTCGCCTATTAAAGGACTTGTTTTGTCAGAGATCTGTGCCTAAATGGCAAGATAAAGTTGAATACTTTCTCTCTCACTGCATCTTTTATGATAGTTAGTTTAGGCATCAATTAGCAACAGCATGCAGCTGTGAGAATGTCTGAGCACCTAGGGAAAACCCAAGTGTTCAATATGTGTTAACTAGAGACATCAAAGTACCATTGAAGTGGAAACATTCCCTTCCCCAATCAGGGGGTTACTTTTAGAGCACAATTTTCAGAAACTACTTTATAGACTGAAATTAATCACTGTTCAGTTTTGGGTCATCATCCTTGCTGCTGTTTACAAACAATTTAACTAAGTTAATGTCAACAGTTGCAAGAAAAAGTGCTAGCAATCCGGGTGTTTTGGAATCATGAACTAGTTAGTTTATTGAAGAGTTATTGGAACAGGCTACTACATGGTTATGCTTAGGTTGTCACTAGACTAGAACATAATAATATGTCAAAATCTCAGGTCTGTCAAGTAGTGGGATATAGGGGGGACTATACTGATGTGACTGACTAGGGACTCTGCAGTTTTATTATGCCCAGCCTATTTATACTTACACTGTAGATTTTTATTTCTTAAACACTGCCCAATTATCAACTCTACAGAGCTGCATTATCTATTTTCCTCCACTAATTCACACTCATACTTACAGATTAGTGAAGGTATTAAATAGTTAAAAAAAAAAAAAACTTAAAAAAAAGGAGTGAGAGAAAAGATTTGAGTCTCAATCCACATATAGGTGGATCCCACAGATGGATCATCTAGCAAATAGCATAAAAAACTCATACCTGGGATGATGAGATGTGGCCAGGAATTACATAACAAGTTCCCAGCTATTCAGTCTCTGAGTGAAGTGTGTTTCAATTTGAATGACCCTGTCAGAAAATGAAACTAGTGGGGTAACAACTGCCCAACTAGGTGAAGGGACGGAGGTGGATGTGCAACACGTAGGTAACATAAAATATTTTGAGGACTGGGTGTATCTCACTCACTCCATTTCTGACTAGAGAACAAACCTAGCATAAGAACGGTAAGCAACAAAAGGAGAATGTTCCCTACTCTTCCCACAGTGAAATGAACATGAATAGCAAGAGAAGTAATTCAGAAAGGAAACAACGAGGAAGTGCAGGACACAGTTGGAGCCTTTAGCTACAGTTTGGGTTATAAGTAACAAAAAACAGCAGCTGCTCCCGCTGTATAATCTAGAGTTAGCCTGTCACATAAAGCTGAAGTTCACTTCCATTGCTGATCTAGTGGATTAGACCTGAATGTTACTAAAAAGCAACACTGACAACATCTGTCTTAAAAACAAAGACCAGAAAAAATAACTGGAGGCAATGAAACATTGTACCTGCTCTGCTCCAAGATACTGAGCCAGCAGAGGAAGCAGGCTGCCATCACTGATGCAGAGGCAAATACTGTCTTTTTCCAGCACCTGCAGAAAATAAGACAAGTTGTCATCATTATTCTTATTCCAGATGTAAAAGTTTTCAGATAAAGAATTTCTGCACTTTGTTTGTTGAAACTTAAATTTTGACTAAGACATTCTTCTAAGAAGATAGGGATCTGGGGAGCTAAAAACCAGACCAAACCAAAAGATATCATCTGCTAGAATTTTCTCCAAGCAGAAATTCAGAATATAAGATTTTAACAGGGAGTACCAGAAGTGTTATATCACCCCCAAAGTGTTTTAGTTTCCTCTTGCAGTTACTAAAAGCCTGTCTGTATCTCTTAGTGACTACTCTCAATAGCAGAGTCTCTTTCATAAATAAATTACAGAACTAGAATGGGTTCACATTTGTAAGTCTTGTGGACATGTGCAGTTCAAAATAATTTGATACTAGGTATTTCATGATTAAGTCTGATTTACAGCTGTTTTTCTAGCTTAGATAAAATGCAGTGTGAATTGTGAACAAACCTTGCACATACTCCCTTTGGAAAGGAACATGAACCACCCACTATTGGATTGGAAAGATGCACAGGGACCCCCTGGTGGAGAGAGCAGGAGAGAAAAAGAGTTGATGCCACCATGAGTGGTGGGAAAACCTCACTCACTGTCATCAGAGCCTGGATGTACTGGTTTGTTCGGTTCTGATCATTCAGCTCTCCAAAGCGTGGCCTGTTCCAAAGCAGATGAGCCTGACAGCTACAAAGAGGACTCCCAACATAGGCATCTTTTTTGTCCTCTTCATTTCTAAAACAGAATATGAAAACCCTTGTATGCAATGTTGTTGTAGCTGTGTCAGTCCCAAGATATTAGACACACATGGTGGGTGAGGTAATATCTTTTATTAGTGAGAGAGACAAGCCTTCAAGCTTACAGCTCTGTGCAAGTTTGAAAGCTTGTCTCTCAGCAACAGAAGCTGGTCCAATAAAAAAATACCTCACCCTTCTTGTTTCTCATGAAAAACATTGATTGGGGTATCAGTTATATGCTGCTTCAAATCATTGAACATGTGTGTTCTAACCAATTAGCACAAGGAATACAGATTACAGATGGCAATTTACTAGACATGCTTTCGTGAAGATTTTTTTCATCTGTCTCTGTATTTTTGCATCCAGTGTGGTCAAGCTTGTAATTGGCCTTCATTTTTAAAAGAATGAGCATCCTACTGACTTCTATGGAAGAGACCAAGTACTCAGAAATTGTGGGGGGAAAAAAAAAACCAAAACAGGCTGCTAGTTCAGGTGCTTAAATATGAACAGTCGTCTAACTTTAGGCACCTGTTTTTAAAAATCTTGTCCCCTGTTGTCACTATGACTTAAATACTGAGTGAGTTCCTCTATCTTCACCATGAGGTTGGTGGTCTTGCCAAAGTGTGTGACACTGACACATTAGCTGTTTTCATGCTCACTTCATGGCTTACTTGACTTTCTAATCTTGTAAGAACTATAAGTGATAAGGCCAGAAGGAACAACAGTGATCATCTAGTGTGACCTCCTATAACACAGGCCATAGGATTTCTCCAAATTCATTACTGTTTGAATGATTGAGCTACAGGGTACTGTTAGGAATTGAGAAGTGTCCAAGGACAATGTTCTGTTACAAAACATTGAAGACAGACATGCTAAGTACCAGAGACAAGGCAGGGTCCCTTAGAAGCTCAAATTATGCTCTTGCTACTGCACATATTTCTACTCCAGTCCCACCACGTGGCTCTCTCTTATTTACTAGATGTTTACCCTACGCCATAACTTGAGTAATATTGCTATACATAAATAAGAAATTTATGATGAAGGTGAGAAACCTACAAATTCAACCCTCCATTATGAGACCTGGTGAAGTAAGTAATGACTTTAGTTTCTAGCCTTCATCTTTCCCCAAAATACCCAAGCTTTGCAAGTAGCAGCACAGACTCATAAATTCACATCATTAGTTTGAGCACCAGCTCCTGTCCTTCACGTCTGTAGTTACCTGGCCTTCTGGAGCTTATACCACACGGAATATTCATCACGGTAGGCAGTCAGGTACACATTCTCACCCTGAAGAACTGGTTCCTCATTTGGAAGAAAATATACACACTGCATCCAATGATCTCTCCACTGGAAAGGTTTGAACAACAAAATCCCAGGTATTTGTTTGTAAGTAATTAAAAATGATCTTCATTTAACAACAAATACTTCAGTTTGGTCCAAACAGAAGTTATCCCAGTTCTAGTAAGCATAGGCAGGACTTTGCAATACCAGCCAGTAAATGAATGAGTGTGGCAAACATGGTTCTATTTCAATAGTGCTGTGAAAGAGGTAGCTGCTGTAACTGCAAACGCAGTAAACAAATACACAGAAGATGGCTTATGCCAAATGGAATGGATGTCAACCAATAAGCTTGCTAGATAGCTAACCGCTGTTCTTTAAGTAAAAAAACAACCACCCCAAACCCTACAAAATACCACTTATAAAGTGCAAGAGAAGGCTATCCTCCTCCCACCCCTCATGGCAACACACACTAACCCAGTGGTTTTCAAACTGTTTTTTCTGGTGACCCAGCTGAAGAAAACTGTTGCTGCCCGCAACCAACGGAGCTGGGGATGAGGAGATTGGGGCATGGGAGGGGCTCAGGACTGGGGCAGAGGGGTGGGGTGCTGGTGTGAGGCCGGAAATGAGTGGTGCAGGGTATGGGACGGAGCTCTGGGTTGGGGGCACAGGCTCTGGGGTAGGGCCAGAATGAGGGATTTGGGGTGCAGGAAGGGGCTCTGGGTTAGGACAGGGAATTAGAGTGCGGGTTTACCTTGGGTGGCTCCTGTTCAGTGGCACAGCAGGCATCCTGCTTGTCCCGGCACCGCGGACTGCGCTGCATGCTAGAAGTAGCCAGCAGCAGGTCCGGCTCCTAGTTGGAGGTGCCCAAGTGGCTCAGCGTGGCTCTTGCCTGCAGGCACTCTCTCTCCCCGGCACCCATACCCCCAAGCTCCTATTGGCCGGGAGTGTGGAGCCAGTGCTCAGGGTGGAGGCAGCTCGTTGAGCCCTGTTGGCCCTGGCCTAGGAGGTGGAGCTTATGCTGGCCGCTTCTGGGGTGCAGCGCAATGTCAGAATAGGTAGGACTAGTCTGCCTTAGCCAGGCAGCACCACCGACAGGACTTTTAACGGCCTGGTCAGCAGTACTGACCAGAGACCACAACCCAGTGCCTGGGTCGCAACCCGCAGTTTGAAAACCACTGCACCAGCCTATCAGCACTTCCACATGCTTTCTGTCTGCATTGTCTAGATAATGAAACCAAGTGCACCACATCTTGTCATTTTGGAAATGTTCTGAAAAGACTGTTTCAGACAATGTTTGGGTTTCAAAACTCCCGGTGGAACATTGCAAGGTTTCTAAGATGGCCATTGCCACATCTGCTTTTTAACTTTCATTCAATGTAGAGCGAATGCAGGTAGCTATTTTTCTTAGTTTTTTTCCTTTCATTATTGTCAGTCTGTCTATCGTCTTAATAGTAAATGTATTCCTAGAAATGCAAGTCTATGCTCCGATAGTGATTAATACAAATATAACTCCAACCCAATACTGGCGTATAAATTCACTACTATAACCTTAGATAATATTATAACTTAAAGATTTAGTACAAAGATTATGCTACAAACACAACACACAGGTGAATAATCCCCATCCTGGTTATAATACTAAAACTAAGAAATATAAGTCATTTCAGAAAGCAAGAATCAAGTATTAAGAATTATAACTGAAAGGAGAGAGAATTTATAGCTAAAAGGAGAGATGAATTTCTAATGCTTTATATTACAAAAGTGAAGGTGGTCTTAAAATAGGTGGGGTTTTTGGTTAACATACATTTAATATGCATGTATTTAGAATCTTGCAATAAAATAGAGTGCTATTCTAGTTACTACACTGCAAGCAAGTCACCACACCCAGGTCATTGAAATAAAGAACATTATTGACGGCCTTTATTTAAAATAATTAACTGGAGGGTGGAAATTTATCAAGACCTTACCTGGATATCATTAGAGATGGGTTGTACCCAGTATGGTGCCATAGTACATTTTATCATCCCAGAGGGGTCCATGTCAACATCCCACCAGGAGAGGATCACTTGTGCCATGCCAGATTTTATGGGCTCCAACTTTGTTGTGTAATAGGTTGAGGAGCTGTCTACTTGCTTACTGAAATCCACACTGCATAGAGAAGCATCAACTGTACTCAAATATATTTTAAATGACATATAGTCATTCAGATAGTTATGCAACCTTAAGAGTGTGTGTTTTGGGAAATGCAGCAAGTGGAAGAATAAATGTGGGGAAACAAGGGTTTAAGTAACATTATACAAATGGGACTGATATAGTTTAAAAGCTGTAAAAATCGTTACACTGAAATCAAACCACATACTAAATTTCAGCAGCAGAAAGAAAATAAAATGGGTTGTCAAAAATGTCACTTAAGTATTATTCAAATATTCAATGTCAGCACACCCCAAACTTTGCTTGCCATCAGCTACTTTAGCTGAATAATCTAGGGTTTTCTGGAAGGCATAACAAAGATTTGTTTTATTTGTACTACTACTAAGTCTGTCCCTCACCTGAACATAGTTACAACATCACTGAGGATAGTGAAGTCACTCCGAGGCACCTGGTTTAGCTGGATATCATAGACAGAAGGAACACCAGGACAGTTCTCTATTTCTGAAGGGAAGACAATAATTTTCTCATCATCTTCTGCTTGGATGTGAACAGGAAATAGCTTGTTCCAGGACCACATTCTTTTGGATTCCACTAACTGGGCATATACTCTTGCCCTGTGAGGCACTGCCTCACATCCTTCCTAAGTATTTAAAAACAAAGAGTAAATGCACTCAACAAAGCTGAGTTACTAACATGCAAGGAAAATAAAATAACTTATTTTGAAATGCAGTCCAATATAAGGGAAAAGGTGGACTAAGCACAGGTTTGGTAGCCAGGATTTCTTAAACTCTAATTATTTCCTTCTGAAACCTTCCTTTCAGAAGGAAATTGACCTTCAGCTTTTTGTCTGCTTCCACATCTGTAACACAGAACTAACAAAAACTTCCCTACCTCACATGAGTCTCCAGGAATCAATGTCATGTGATGAAATCTCCAGGAATTCATCCAGCTAAAGGGGTGCTGTGAGGCTTAATGAGCTAATTTTTGGAAAGTAAATACTAATGCCATCCTATGTCTAAAACAACAGACACTGGTGCCAAGCTTCAACTACATTCATGTCTTTATTCTCATACTGAAGATATCAGATCTACCTTAACTTTTGAAGGCAAATAACCATTAAGCCATAATCATCAATATAAATCTTACAATTGCAATGAGTACAGGGGAGAAAATAAGGACTCAAAATAAATGACAAAAGTTTGTGACAAATTATTTAGCTAGTTAGAAATTAATACAGCTGATTGGTTCAGTAATATAACATACGAGGCCAAGTTCAAGCCACATGCAATGTCACAGAAGACAAAGGAATTACACTAGGGATGAATTCAGCACACTATCTACAACCATTTTCTTACCTGTACAAGATATTTGTGGGCATGTTCATAGGATGGCAAAGCCCCTTCTCCTATCAGCTCTGTATCAAATAGTTCTGTTATCAGGATGTTTGCACGACACTGCATGTCTCCATCTAAAAAAACCAAGTGAATACAATGACAGCTAGTGTTATCTTAGAGTAGCAGTTCTCAAACTGGGGGGCCGATCCCCCAGGGGTCGTGGGCCGATTCCTGCAGGGTCACGAGCTCCCTGTGCCGCTGAATAGATCGCTTTCAGCGGCATTTCGACGACCATGCTGCGTGCTTCAGAGTCTCCTCCGAAAAGCCGCCGAAGTGATTGTTTCTGGTTTCGATCGCTTTTCGGTGGACACTTTGAAGCACACAGCATATCCAGCAACCTGCTGCCGGAAGCGGAAACAATCACTTTGGCGGCATTTCAGCAGATACATATGGGTCGCGGCAGCCCACAGGGAACAGAAAAGGGGCTGCCACAGCACAAAGTTTGAGAACTTCCGTCTTAGAGACTGTATGACTCTCCTACAAGGTGCACCACTGAGAGTATGTGGGCTTGTCTATGCAGCAATTCACAGCACTGTAACTGTCTCGCTCAAGGGTGTGAAAGAACTCCCGCTGAGCGCAGCAAGTTTCAGCACTGTAAAGTGCCAGTGTAAACATTGCGCCAGGGCTGGAAGCGATGCCTCTTCTGGAGGTGTTTTTTTAAGAGCAATGGCAGAGTTATATCCAATGGGAAGCTTAAACATTAGATTCAGTGACTTCTTTTCGGGGGCCATATAATTCAAATGAAAAGTTCTTTGTGTTTCAGGTTTCCACAACACATTCCAGATTTCAGAATAGATGAATTTAAATTAAGCTAAATTTGAAAAGTTAAACAGAGTGTCTCCTGGAAGTTTTGAAGTACTTCAGTTAACACTTGTTTTTATTCTGAGTTCTTCTCACCTGGCCCAACTGTGACTTCAGTGGAATGCTTGTTGATTATCTTGATCTTGTCACTAAAGCCATTTTTCTCCACTATCTTCACTGCAGCAATAGCCATAGGCATGAAGACCTTGAAATTATATCAAGAATGCAACACGTACAAGAATTAGCATCAGCATCTAATTACCACCACAAAATAGTCTATTAACTAAACCTTGTTAAAGAAAATCCTTTATTTTAATCATGCTTAGTCCTGTGAAAATGTAGTACATTGTGGGAGTATAATTTTCTAAGGGTAAAATTCACCACCATGCATGGTACCAGCATGAATCCTATGTTCCATTTACACTTTCAAAACAGGGTGGAAGTGGAACATCAGACGTGCACATGCCTTGTACTGCTACTCTGTAGAGGAGTGAACATCACCCTGTATGAAAAACCCACAGTACAAGTTCTCTCTCACTGTGTAAGTCACATCAACTTTTCTAAGCTTTCCAAAGTGTGAGGAAGCTGTGTGGAGAAACTTCAAACATCATCATCTAAAATAAACTTCAGTTTAGAAATGAGAAGTTCCTTACATGAGACCTGCCCAAGACCTAACTGAACTGGAAACCAAAATAAGACTGACACTGAAACAAAGCTGTTGATCTTGTTATAATTTGCACCTAGTAACAGTGTTAAGAAGTGGCAAAATACACTGCTCTCCATATCTACAGCTGCCATGGGAACTGGTTTTTTATTCCAGCCAGAACGTAAGCGTGAAGACAGGGATGGAAAAAACAACAGCTGCAGCACATCTCTGGGCTAAAAATGAATGTGCTTAACACACACACAGAATGTTTTGAAACAGCATCATCAGTCTTTCTAACTAATTTCTATACTATCAAATACTTTGTACAGGGAACTTTAAAATATCTGGTCTGGCTGTAGAACCTGATTGTTTAGGATTAGTCACCAGTTTTGGATCTGACCCATCATTTTCAGAGCAGGTTAACGCACGCCTAAGTTTGCAGCATTAAATAAACTAAAAGGGCTGCTCCTCCTAAATTACATTAACCAAATGCAAAACTTTTGGAGCTACTTAAAATTATTAAGCACTATTCCTAAATTGTGGTCTGCAGACCATGAGTGATCTGTGGAGAGCTGGCTGATTACATGGTGTTTCCAGCTGCTAACTTGCATAAAGAGATATTAAATATGCATTAAATAGGTTAAGAACGTAAGAGCAGCCATACTGGGTCAGACCAAAGGTCCATCTAGCCCAGTATCCTATTTTCTGACAGTGGCTAACACCAGGTGCCCCTGAGGGAATGAACAGAACAATCATCAAGTGATCCATTCCCTTTTGCCAACTCCCAGCTTCTGGCAAAACCGAGGCTAGGAACACCTGACTAATAGCCATTGATGGAACTATCCTCTATGAACTTATCTAGCTCTTTTTCGAACCCTGTTATAGTCTTGGCCTTCACAACATCCTCTGGCAAAGAGTTCCACAGACTGACTGTGCATTGTGTGGAAAAAATATTTCTTTTTGTTTGTTTTAAACCTTCTGCCTATTAATTTCATTTGGTGACCCTTAGTTTGCGTGTTATGAGAAGAAGTAAATAACACTTCATTATTGACTTTCTCCATACCAGTTGTAATTTTATAGACCTCAATCATATCCCTCATTAATCGTCTCTTTTCCAAGCTGAAAAGTCCCAGTCTTATTAATCTCTCCTCATATCGAAGCCATTCCATTCCTCTAATCATTTTTGTTGCCCTTTTCTGAATCTTTTCCAATTCCAATACATCTGTTTTGAGATGGGGCGACCACATTTGCAGGCAGTATTCACAATGTGTGTACACCCTGGATTTATATAGAGGTAATGATATTTTCTATCTTATCTATCCCCTTTTTAATGATTCCTAACATTCTGTTCACTTTTTTGACTGCTGCTGCACACAGAATGGATGTTTTCAGAGAACTATCCACAATACCTTCAAGATCTCTTCTAATTCAGACCCCTTCATTTTATATGCATAGCTGGGATTATGTTTTCCAATGTGAATTACTTTGCATTTATCAACATTGAATTTAATTTACCATGTTGCTGCCCAGTCACCCAGTTTCGAGAGATCCTTTTGTAGCTCTTTGCTGTCTGCCTGGACTTAACTATCTTGAGTAGTTTTGTATCATCTGCAATTTTTTCAACCTCAGTTTCCCTTTTCCCAGATTATTTATGAACATGCTGACTAGGACTGGGCCCAGTACAGACCCCTGGAAGACATCACTATTCACCTCTCTCCATTCTGAAAACTGCCCATTTATTCCTACCCTTTGTTTCCTATCTTTTAACCAGTTACTGATCCATAAGAGGACTTTCCCTCTTATCCCTGACAGCTTACTTTGCTTAAGAGCCATTAGTGAGGGACCTTGTCAAAGTCTTTCAGAAAATCTAAGTACACTATATCCACTGGATCCCTCTTGTCCACATGCTTGTTGACAACGTATTTCCCTCAAAGTATTCTAGTAGGCTGGTGAGGCATGACCTCCCTTTACAAAAATCATATTGACTCTTCTCCAACAAATTATATTCATTTATGCGTCTGACAATTCTGTTCTTTACTATAGTTTCAATGAATTTGCCCGGTACTGAAGTCGGGCTTACTAACCTGTAATTGCCAGGATCACCTCTGGAGCCCTCTTTTAAAATTGGCATCATATTAGCTATGCTCCAGTCATTTGGTATAGAAGCTGATTTAAATGACTACAGTTAGTAGTTCTGCAATTTCACATTTGAGTTCCTTCAGAACTCTTAGTGAATACCATCTGGTCCTGGTAATTTATTACTGTTTAGTTTATCAATTTATTCCAAAACCTCCTCTAATGACACTTCAGTCTAGACAATTCCTCAGATTTGTCACCTAAAAAGAATGGCTCAGGTTTGGGAATCTCCCTAACATCCTTAGCCATAAAGACTGAAGCAAAGAATTAATTTAGTTTCTTCACAATGACTTTATCGTTTTTAAGAGCTCTTTTTGTATCTTGATCATCCAGAGGCCCCACTGCTTGTTTAGCAGGCTTTCTGCTCCTGATGTACTTAAAAAAAAATTGCCATTACTTTTTGAGTTTTTGGTTAGCTGCTCTTCAAACTCATTTGTGGCCTAATTATATTTTTACACTTCCCTTGGCAAGTTTATGCTCTTTTCTATTTACCTCACTAGGATTTAACTTCCGCTTTTTAAAGGATGCCTTTTTGTCTCTTGCTGCTTCTTTTACTTTGTTGTTTAGCCACAGTGGCACTTTTTTGGTTCTCTTACTATGTTTTTTAATATGGAGTATACATTTAAGTTGAGCCTTTATTATGGTCCCTTTAAAAAGTTTCCATGCAATTTGCAGGGATTTCACTTTTGGCAGTGGTATGCCCACACCTTGATTACTGCGGCAGTTCTGGTCACTGCATCTCAAAAAACATACATTTTCACACAAAACACAGTCAACCTGTACATCTCGTTGTCAGGAGATGTTGTGAAGACCAAAAGTATAATTGAATTAAAAAAAGAATTAGAGTTCATGGAGGATAGGTCCATCAATGGCTATTAGCCAAGATGTTCAGGAACACAACACCATGCTCTGGATGTCCCTAAACCTCTGGCTGCCAAAAGCTGGTACTATATGACCTGGGATGGATCACTGGATAATTGCCCAGTTCTGTTTATTCTCTCTGAAACATATGGCACTGGCCACGGTTGGAAGACAGGATACTGGGCTAGATGGACCATTGGTCTGACCCAGTGTGGCATTCTTACATTCTATGCAATCACAAATAGATGGGGAAATGGTACATATAGCAGTCACTCTATTAAGATGTGGTACACAAAATGAAAAAGCGTGAGAACACCTGGTCCAAGAGAAAATGAAATTAAAGAAAAGCCACAATGTGGTTTGAGTGTACAAGCATTTTTCTCAACAACATTCATTAACTCCTCCATGCCGCATATCACTCACAAGGAATACAGAAAATACAGTATAAAAAACCTAATTTCTAACAATGATAATTAAAATTTTTCTGTCAAGTTTAGAAAAAACTGTCCATCTTGAGAAAATTAAAACTAATGTCTCTACATTCTCATAAGGGATCTTTCCATATGGTCTCCTCCATCCACACCCTCATAGGCTATATTATAAAAACTACCTTCAGACAACATGACACACAATGGCTAATGCACCCACATGATTCGTTCTGTAGAGGAACAACTGCACTGTGGCTCTAAAAGCCATATTATGCATACACTCCTACCCGCATACTAGAAGTTGTGCCACTTCCATCTCTCGAACAGCAGGTATATGTATGGTCAACGAGGAATTGCTCACCTCAATGGCATAGCAAAAGTCTGCACCTGCTGTAACTGCCATCATGGACAGGAGTCCTGTGCCAGTCCCAATGTCTAGAACAATTGCTTTCTCACCCCTTTCTTTCACTCTGCTCACTGCCGCACGGATGCCCTGGTAATACTTCACATTCTGTAAGAGACACAGACCAAGGTTAGCCACCCCAATGGAATTCTCTTATACAGTCAAATCTAGAGCAGAGGTCCTGCAGTCTCATGCCATGGGAGTTTGTAGAGATCTGCTTTTGCCTTTGTGGGAGAAGAGTTAAACACCTAGGATCTAAACTGAACAAAGCACCCCAAAATGCAAACAGGCAAAATCACTGACTTTATAATGATTTATAAGCACAGCACTAAACTTTGAGCAAAAAGTTCCCTGGAAACCTATGTTTGGAAAAGAGGAGAATATGATGATTTTAGGGCATGTTGTTCTCTACAACTTTCCTACTCCAAAAATAAAGGGTATATTAATAAATATTTTAGGATGATTCAGGTATACTGAATTATGATATCAACATATGAAGAAAACTGCTGACAATAACGGTTACATTTTATCAGTTTAATGTTGAGTTCTATTGATAGGTTAATTTATGATATAGAATGGAGAATGAAAAACAAATTATAAAAGTTTGGGTAAATGTATAATTGAGTATGTATAATGACAAATAAGATTGACTGGAGGAAAGCTAATGAATGTGTTACATGGAAAGGTATACAAAAGCACGGGAACAAGGGCTCAAGCCAGAAACTGCTGGTGCAGAAACTGAGGCAACCATTCTAAAGTGTAGAAGAGCTTCCTGACACTCCAGAATTCAGAAAATTGGGCCCCTTCCTGTTCTGTCTTGTCTGTTTTATCTGTCATATATATATATATGTATGATGAGAAACTAAGTCATAATGATGCTGTCTGAAAATAAAGGTGAAAACTCGTTGAGCTCAAAATGATAGACTCGTGCCTCACTTTCCCACATTACCCTTCAAAATATAGATATATGTTAGATAATAAAGAAGTGTTTTGATAGGAACATTCATCTGAATAACAACTGTTCCATTTACAATTGACCACTCAGTTATTTACAAACCAAGCATGATCCACAATTAAAATAAGTTATCTGGAACTACACTCCTGCCAACGAAAACAAATAAAAGCTTCCTTTTGAGATTACTACCAAATATTTCCCTTTTTTTTGACAGAAGAATTTACAGCGCCAGCCACAAACTGTCCTTGACAACACAGGTGCTGTATACTGCTGCTGTAGCTCATTCATGTGGGTTAGCACGCTACAGTACTGCACAGATGTGCTGGGCAGTATTAGAACTGGTACAGAATTTTACCCAACATTAAAATATTAGAGCCTTGACAAATATTCAACACTTAAAAGGAAAGATTTGTTTTTCAGGGCAGAATTGGGAATGGGTTTAGGGTTAGTGGCCTATTCAGGGTCTAATATAAAACCCCATTCTAGTCCATATGGTAGCAAGACTAGGGAATAGGTACAAAATGCTTTCAAGTGATGTAGCATGAGCTAGCTTTTAGCTAACAGCTCCAGTGATTTACAAAACAGCCATTCTGTGATTTTACCATAAAGCCTGCAAAACAGACAAAATCCAAACTCTGTGATGCATTTCATTTTATATTAATGTTGTACAACTACTGGAACTGGCTGCATATTCTTGCTTCTTTACAATATCAACTGGTATAAAGGCAAGTTCATCATTTATTTTTAATGCAATATAGCGAGTGATAATTACATGGAATTCAAATGTGAAAGTTCTTTCTTCCCTGGCAGATGGAAGTGTTTCGGATGGGTTTATTTTCTATACTAAGGGACAAATTTCCATTCCCAAGGAAAATTATATGAAGGGCCGGGTAGGGAAGGCTGTGCCTCCCCAAACAGCTTGGCCCTGCACCCTATTCAACCCCCTCCCACTTCCTGCCCCCAAGTGCCCCCTTCAGAACTCCTGACCCATCCAACCCCCTCTTGCTCCTTGTCCACTGACTGCCACTCCAGAAACCCCCTCCCCGAAACCCTACCCCCATCCAACCACCCCTGCTCCCTGTCCCAACTGCCCTGACCCCTATCCACACTCCCTATTCCCCATCCCCTGACTGCCCCCTCAAAACCTCTGCCCCTTCCAACTGCCCCCTGACTGCCCCCGGGACTCCCTGCCCCTTATCCAACCACCCCTCCCCCAGCCCCTTATCATGTTGCTCAGACCAGTGTGTCTGGCTCCATGTGGAGCCAGAGACGTTGCCCTGCAAGAGCTCACAGCCCCTCCCCACCCCGAGCTCTGCCCACACAGCGCATTAAGGCTCCAAGGGAGACAGGAAGGTGATGATGGGGTAGGGGGCCCAGGGGCAGCCTCCCCAGCTAGGAGTTCAGGGGCCGGTCAGGGCAGGCTCACAGGCCGGATGTGGCCCCCGGGCTGTAGTTTTCCCACCCCTGGTCTAGACTGTGGCAATCTTAGTATGACGTGTGGTTTTATGTAGTATTTTGGTATGGAAACGTGATAGCATATTTACCATGACTAACATCATACATAGAAAAAGCACATTATTGAAAGGATCTGGCAAGCTTTATTTATCAAATTTGTTTTCATGTTTCAAAAAGGCTACAAAAGTAAAAAAAAAAATAAAACAAAATAAAAAAAATAAAAATCAATCAACCCTATGCAAAGAAGGCTGAAACACCAAGACACACATTTAAGCAGAAATAAGCTCTTCCTACTACTCAAGTCCTCTAATCCTCAGTACATACTGAAACTATAAGCATTGTTTATTCAGGTTCCTGACTTGCGTACCATTCCTCCAAAGACTTATGCTCCTAAGATTAATACCACTGAAGTCAATAGGCCAACTCATGCTTAAAGTCTTTTTAGGATCAGGGTCTCCATGTTTTCACTCTGTTAGTTCACATCCATCCTTATCAGGAAAAATGGTTTTGATGCTGATAAATAAACAAAGCTTCAGCTGAATTAGGCAAATTTATTAATAGCCTACAGTAGTTTGTGTAGGAGTATCAGTTGAGACATTCTGCTGAAGATATTACTAAGCAGGCCGGGTACATTTTAAGCAAGAAACATATACTACTCAGATAATTTTATAATTTAGATTTTTGTAGAATGGAATTTTAACAGAAAGATGAAAAGTATGTTATTCCCCCTAAAGGATCCACAGTGCCTGGCCAGAGAACACTGTAATTACTTTGAGAGGCTGTTGTGAAACAAGTGTGTGTAACTCAAACTTGAAAAAATTCTTATTTAATAGTGTAGAAAGTTTATGACTAACAGCTGGCCATTTGTGAAAAGATTATGTGTATGCACTTAAAGTATATTATTTAAGTGATGAATTTTTCAAAACTGTGTTTGTCAACATCTTTGATTAACAGAACTATACAAACTAATCTGCAGTAGCAGGATTTCAGCTTACATGGGTGACAGCAATCCTCCCCCTATAAAAATTAATATAAACACAAGTAAACTAGTAAACAAAGTTCACAACAGAAAGAAACTAAAACTGCCTAAGCAGTCCCATCTTTTACAAAAATGGAAATCTTTGAAATGTCTTTTTTAAAACAATGCTCTTTAAATTTATAGTATATAAAATGACACCACTAGATTGTAAAATACTAGATTGTAAAAACATTTCCCACTGAACAGAACGGAAATCTATATTTACAAATTAGAAGTTTTTCCATATACAAGAACAAAACCAAATAACACAAAAAAGGCAGAGTTCACAGAGGCCTTGTCCAGACTAGGATAGATGTGTGACGTTAAGAATGTTATTAGAAGACTAAGGCACACCATCTTTAACATGTGCTAAACAGGCAGAATTAAAGCCTAAGGGCAAGTCTAACTCTAGGTTTGGAACATATTAAAGTATATAAACTGCATACTAAATTAAGTATATAAACTGTCAGACACATAGAAGAACATAAACTGTTGGGCAAAAGTCAACATGGTTTCAGTAAAGGGAAATAATGTCTTATTAATCTATTAAGAGTTCTTTGAAGGGGTCAAACAAACATGTGGACAAGGAGGATCCAGTGGACATAGTATACTTAGATTCAGAAAGCCTTTGACAAGGTTCCTTACCAAAGGCTCTTACGTAAATTAAGTTGTCATGGAATAAGAGGGAAGATCCTTTCACGGACTGAGAGCTGGTTAAAAGACAGGGAACAAAGGGTAGGAATAAATAGTACATTTTCAGAATGGAGAGGGATAACCAAGGGTCAATCCAAGGACCAATCCTATTCAACTTATTCATTAATGATTTGGAGGAAGGGATAAACTGTGAGGTGGAAAGTTTGCAGATGATACTAAACTGATCAAGATAGTTAAGACCAAAACAGACCGTGAAGAACTTCAAGAAGATCTTACAAAACTAAGTGATGGGGCAACAAAATTGCAAATGAAATTTAATGTGGTTAAAATGTAAAGTAATGCACACTGGAAAAAACAACCTCAACTATACATACAATATGATGGGGGCTAATTTAGCTACAACTACTCGGGAAAAAGATCTTAGAGTCGTGGATAGTTCTCTGAAGATGTCCACGCAGTGTGCAGAGGCAGTGAAAAAAACAAACAGGATGTTAGGAATCATTAAAAAAAGGGATAGAGAATAAAACAGAGAATATCTTATTACCCTTATATAAATCCACAGTATGCCCACATCTTGAATACTGCATACAGATGTGGTCTCCTTAACTCAAAAGAGATATACTGGCATTAGAAAAGGTTCAGAGAAGGGCAACTAAAATGATTAGGGGTTTGGAATGGGTCCCATATGAGGAGAGATTAAAGAGGCTGGTACTTTTCGGCTTGGAAAAGAGGAGACTAAGCGGGGGGGGGGATATAATAGAGGTATATAAAATCATAAGTGGTGTGGAGAAAATGAATAAGGCCAAGAACAGTGAACTGCTGCCACTGGGAGTTGCGGGCGGCTGTACAAATGCAAACAAACTGTTAGCTCACTAGTGGACTACCCTGGTGGGCCACGTGCAGCCCGTGAGCCTCCGGTTGCCCACCGGTATTCTAAAATTTTAGATTGCATTCAAAAACAAAAGTTACTCTTTGGACGTAATTCTACATTTGTAAGTTCAACTTTCATGATAAAGAGAGATTGTATTACAGTGTTTGAATGAGGTGAATTGAAAAATGCTATTTTTTTTTGCAGCACAAATATTTGTGTGCATTTTATTTTTTTTATATAATATATATAAATACACTGTACACTTTGTGTTCTGTGTTGTAATTGAAATCAATCTATTTTAAAATGTAGAAAACTTCCAAAATGTTTAAATAAATGGTATTCTATTATTGTCTAAACAGTGCAATTAATCACAATTAATTTTTAATAGCGTGATTAATTTTTTTAATTACTTCACAGCCCTACTTCAAACCATTGTAACCTTGGAAGGAGAAAAAGCAGAAACCAAAAACCAGGGTTGCTACCTCCTCCCAAATCAAGTTTTACCTTGGTGGGATATGCAAATTTTTATTCACCCTTCCAATTTGATCAAAGGCCATGAAGAGCTTTTGATGTAGATAAAATAGGATTCCTGAGAAAAACCCTGAAAAATGGATCTCAAGCCTATACAACAACTTCAGGACTTTACTCCTCAGACCAAAAGTCTGAAGTTCAACAAGTAGGAAATGGGTATTATCCAACTGTTCTTCCTAGAAATTAGAAGTGTCATAAAATATTTCACCGCAAAAGCAAACTGATGCAGTCCCAGAAACTTCGAATTGATTTGGAACCGCAGCTTCTCTTCTGTTCTACTCACTGTAGTCATAATAGTGATTATTTTTTTAAATTCAAGTGTGTACTCTAACTCAAAGCTTTAAAACTGGTGGTACTGTCACACAAAACATTACCATGGCCATCCACTCTTTTCCAAAGCTTCAGTGTCATTCTCCTCTGTGATCTGAAACCATTAGTCTCATCAATGGAATTCACAGAAGCCTGCATCACATATAATTCCTGGCCAATATCCACAGAGATATTTTTTGATTAAATTACACTTCGGGAGAGAGTTTACAGCTCTGTTAAGCCAGATGCAGATGGGCATAATTCTTAGCTGAGGCAGAGTTTGACAGTTCATTCTGATCTATTGCTATCTACAAAAAAAATTTTTTAAATAAATTAAAGGAATCAAATTACAAAAAGAAAATAATACATAAACTACTGAGTTATGAAACTTCCCTGAACTCTGGCTTGTGAACTAAGTTTTTTGTGGGGGTCTAAAAGCTAAAAGAGAAAGAAAGGACTGATGATCCAGCACTTTGAAACAGCAGTTTATACCTCCCAGAGACATGATTTCACGGTCTCTGCAAAGTCAAGCAGACATTGCTGTATGGGTTACACTCATGTCGCATTTTGGAGGTTTTCTTTGCAACCATACCAGCTAAACGGTTTTAAAAATTAAATCAAACTTTGGATAACAATTGAGAAGCCTGTGCGCCTCCTTGGCTAACCTATCATACGCCCACCCAAAGGAGAGGAAGGTATAAAACATAACACACCCTTTAAGGAACACTGCGTTAAATATTCAAAACACCACCTGCAAGTTAGTTTCCCTTAGTAGAAAACCAGGTTTCAGAAATTCCATCCTCTGGAAATTTAGCCACTTCCAAAACTGGAAGACCCATGAGACGAACATGGAAAGCTGAATGGTCTGGATGGATGGATAATTCTTAGGGAATCTTCAACATTATCCATTTGGCAATTATGCATTTTCTTGTTCTTAACTGCATAATCCATGGGAGCTGCATATATTCTCAATCCCACAACCACAAAATTTCCTGCAGAACCCACAACTTGCAGCAGAAATATGCTCCAGAATGTAAGCTTTCATAGTTGTAAGATGATCTTCTAAACATCAGCTGAGTTTAGCTGATTCAGTTTCTTCCTGAACCTGCAAATAGCATGAACCAATAGTTCCGAGAACTATAAATTGACTGTTAACTTCAATGAGAGTGTTAATTCTGAAACTGAATGACGACGTCAGTGCTTCACTATTTGACTTCTGAGCATTGCATCACAAAGCTCCAGCAAAATGCTCATCTCGAAAACCCAGACCACTTTCTATTACTTCTTGGATACTAAAGTTCCAAATAATCAAGACCTCCAGCTTCATCCTTAAATTCTCTAATACAGTTACATATTTTCAAATCAAAATACTGCAGCATATGAATATTAAAGGGAAACAGAAGAAATTGAATGCAACATCAAATAAACTAACAAAGGGGACACACTTCATTGACTGTATTAGGCAAAGTCTACACTACCACATTACATTGCTCCTGTAGTGCATCTGGTGAAGATGCATTATGCTGATGGGAGAGCGCTCTCCCACAGGAATAATTACTCCACCTTTGCAAGGGATGGAAACTATGTCAGTGGCAGAGCAGCTTCCATTGACACAGCCCGGTGTGAACACAACTTTAAGTCAATGTAACTTATGTCGCTCGGGAGGGTGTCATTTTCACTTCACTGAATGACATAAGTTACATTGACTTGAGCAATAGAGTAGATCAGCCCTGAGTCATTTTCCTACTTTTCTCACATTTTTAATTTATCTGAGATTGCCAAGGAAGCTTCCAGTGTTCTGTACTGAATACCACAGAAGTCAGGTCAAGTTTACTGCAGACTACGCAACTTTTAATTACGGTATTTATTAGAATAAAGAAACTGCCTTCCCGACATCTTACATTGCCTGCTTATTTCAGTGAGGTATTTACACCAGTGTATGTAAATGGGAACAGAACGGCATCCCCAAGTATGCTGAACATATATACTCCACTTCCATGCACACAGAGCCAAAATACGTTGCAATAGACCAAAATAAATAAGATTGATAATGTTAAAATATACAAACAAGAGAACTACCTAAATTGTTCTTCATTTTATTCTTAATTAAGCAATGGTATTCGTAGTCCAACATGGCCAAGTACAGTACATTGGCCCCAGGACGACAGGACAAACCTGTATGAATAATATGTTTTAGGGTTTCTGGTAACAGGTGTGAATCTAGAGAACAACTTAAGTGTTGCCTGGTTTTCTTTGGAATCATATCTAATACATTCATACTTTGTCCTTTAAGTCTGTTGCAGAAGTGATGCATTTTTTCCTTACAAGTAAATTACTGTATGTTTGTTCATTTTTGTCACTATATTCAGAAAAAAATTCTTGCCAAAATTTTGGCTTATTTGTGTTCATTCCTTTGAGAGGGTCTGAGCATATTCAGATTAATGCTAAGAAGATAAAGCAAAGTGCTGAAAGGCCATCTGTCCAACTGTAGTACACCTTATACAGAAGGGAGTGAATGAAAGTGTATTTCAATTTAAAAAAGGTTACAATTTTTAAGGCTTCCTTGCATATGATTTGCTAAGCTTTTACAAACAGCCTGTTTCTCTTACTGTCTGGATTTAACAGGGTCATCTCTATTCTTTACCACAATCAAGCTGCATCTACACTAGAGACTACACCAGAATAATCTATAAGCAAAGATGCAACCTATTCTTCCTTCAACATAGCTGTGTCTACAGTGGGGTTAGGTCAGCATAGCTACATTGGTCAGCGATGTGGTTTTTTTCACAGCCCTGATCAATATACCTATGTCAACCTACCTTTTAAGTGCAGGCCAAGCCTCAGTTCTGCTGTGGCAATTTTGACATAATTAGAGTACAGCTATTTAACAGCTTTGTCCCATTATCTCCCTCTACATCTTGGTACTGGAGTGCTGTTACTACTATAGGTATGCTCCCAGAATACATACAGTAGATAATCCTAAGAATCACTCAGGAGACTATTCACCCACAGATGGAGCAGAAAAATCTCTAATCCTTTAAGGCACATTTTTTAAGTCTTTAACTTATTTGAAGATATTGTATTCACCTGAACTTCTCCCTTAGCATAAACTGGAAGATTTAAGAACAAAGCATAAGCGGAGGAGAAGAAAAACAACTTAGTTACAGTCACATGTAGGCAGACAAGGCTAGATAGAATTACTGCAGAAACTGAATTTTATAAGATGAGCCTAAAGTGCCCTCTAAAGGTATGACAGAAAATTGTAACTCTAAAATCAATATAACCGAAAAGCAGTTCCTCCTTTACTTACTTGAAAAGACAAGAGGTGACCCATGCCTGCCAATGGGGGCAGTGAGGGAGAAGGGGAAGGAGGCCAGAGTGAGGGCAGTGGCTTTAGCAGCGTTACTGAGAATGCTCAATCCGTACAAACATCAAATCTGGTGTGGTGGCTGATTGTGCATCTCCTCTTTGGTATTTTCCTTTCAAGAGTTCTATTACTATTACTCATAAAAAGCATTTTTCTGCATTCTCTGCCCCTTAACATAATTTCTTGCAGAAGAAAGAGTGTTTCCATCTATCCTAACAAAATTTTTAGAAAAGTTCCCTGCTATTGCTATATTAGCAACAGAGCACCCTGGAAGCAGTGGCTCATTGGATGCCAGTGCAATTTTTAACATTGTTAATTAGATATTAGATGTCCAACCACAGTCAGGTTTGCATGGATATCACTGCAGCATTGGGTCCTGTGACCCAAGAACCTCTTAATACCAATTGGCAAGGGGGCTACAAGAACATCTTGATTCTGGGTTCACCAAAGAATGTCATGTGAGATCATAAATAAAAGCTAGGGTCATGCTGGTGGTTGCCAGTATCGCTGGGAAATGTAAGTACAGATACTACACATGGATTATAGATTACTTTTAGGGGCATTCTGCACCAAAAAAATAAAAATTCTGCAATTTTTATTTGTCAAATAAATGTGGAGGCTTCAGCACAGCATGGGGGGGGGGGGCACAGGCCACTGGCTGCACAGATGTGGGGCATCACTGTGCAGCTCTACCCACCTCCTCTCCCTGGACACTGACTCAGTGGTGAGGCTGCACTCAACCCTGTCACAGCACAAGCACCAGGCCTGCCCCAGAAACACTACAGGGCCCTGCCCCTCCATGCCAGGTGCCCCAGATGTGAGGAGGCAGGCTCAGCAAAGCAGGATCCAAGTAGGGAGGAAACCAGGTGTGGGTTGAGAGGGTTCTGTGTGGGGCAGTCTGCGTGCAGATGGCTCATTGGGGGGTCTGGATGCACAGGGGCTTGTTGCGGGGTTCTGGGTACAATGGTAAATGGGACTCCGCAGGGGAGTCCAGATGAAGGCAGCTGGGACTCAGCACGGTGGAGTTTAGGTGAGTGGGGGATAATCCTCGGCAGGGGGGTCTGGGTGTGGGGGACTCAGTGAGGAATCCAGATGTTGGGGCAATGGGGGGGGGCTCAACGTGGTGGTCCAGGTGCAGAGGGAGTGGGACTCAACAGAGAGGGTTCTGAGTATGTGTGGCGCTTGGTGGAAGGGTACGAGTATGATGGCATCTGGATGCATGGGGATTGGGTGCATTGGGGAGCAGCTCCATTTACAGGGATCCCTCCCCCTCCAGCTGAGGAACGATGGGTGCATGAAGCAGGGGAGATGGGGGAGTTTGCAGAGGTTCCTGCCGCTAGAGAAGAAATCTGGGATGCATCTGACCCAGCCCCAGATGCTGTGCAAGGGAAGAGGAAGTCCTGTCCTCCCCAGCCCAAAGCTGAGCCCGGCCCAGGATTGGAGCCACCAACCAGGTCTTCCTGAGTCCCACACTCCTTCCCATAGTGATTTACCTCTCTGGTGGCTTCCCTGGGCACCTGAAACATACTTTTGGGGAGGGTTGGAGGACTACCTCTTGTGGCTCTCTCTTTCAGAAAGTCATTTTTCTTTAGGGAAACAAAGAAATCTGTCCGGGGACATAAGTTCTGCATGTGTGCAGCAGTGCCGAATTCCCCCAGGAGTAATGTATGTATACTGAAAATATGTTCTTAGACTCTGTGTTACAGCAGTAGTGGGGAAACAGGTGAATAATCATCTTTTCTCTGACCAAAAAAACCTGTCTCTCTGTTAGCATCTAAATTAAGCACTGTAAGTTAACACAATGGAGGTACATTTACATGCAAAGTCAAAGTCAACAAGGAAGAACACACAGTGAGAAGAGAAGCTTTACTTGCAAAACACTTCAAAGATTTCGGCAACAAAGACGACACTCCATCAACCTACACCTAGGAAGTAAACGAGCAGCACGTTTAATTAGTGAAAATGGGATCTCAGCCAGCCTGGGCTGAAAACCCTACAGAGGACTTTACACAGGAGGTTAGCTTTTATCTTCCCACTAAAGAAGTTTAAGTTTAATCCCTAATAAAACAACCATAACATGCTTTCTAAGTGACCTATTGTTGCCATTATCCTTACTCACTATTGCCTGAACCTTTGATAATATATTTACAGAGAAAACAACACGAAGTTTATCTCAGTGTTGTGGTATTAAGCTCAGTACTGACCCTGAGTTGAATCATACAAGCTGGCAGATGTACTGTTTCTTTGGAGGCAGCAGACCTGATATTTCTGTGAGTGCTCAGTGGATAAGGGTCTAGACACTACAGAGGAATGTTTCAAAGGGGCTCAAGGACACCAGGAGAAGGGATGGGACAGCACACACCTAATATTAACCTGTAACACAAAGTAAGGGCTGGCATAAGTGAGGGTGTGCAAGTAGCTAACAAGCTGGTGGCATCAAAGAGCTGACATCCAGTTAAGCATAAGCCTTTACTACTGAGGGCATTCTGCACCAAAAAATTAAAAATTCTGCACCCGATATTTTAAAATTCTGCAATTTTTATTTTGTCAAATAAACATGGAGGCTCCAGCATGGCATTGGGGAGCACAGACTGCTCTTGAGGCTTCCCTTTCCTTCTCCATCAGAACGTCATTTTTCTGCAGGGAAACAAAGAAATCTGCAGAGAAAATGAATTCTGCGCATGCACACTGGTGCAGAATTTCCCCAGGAGTAACAAGCAAGTCTCCATTACACTGGAAGTAGGAGGCTAACAGGGTGACTCACAGTCCTGGGTACCCCAAGAATCATCATTGGTCCTTAGAAAGTTCAGGTAGCAAAATACATCAATTTCTAGAGGAACCTGTACAATCTTGGAATGGGAGCTGCTGAGGGGAAGGGAACGCTACATTTTTTCACCATTCAAGTTACTTTCTATACTCACTCTGTCTTTGTCATGCAGCATGTCTGCATAGCATGATCTGAAAATAAAATAGAATTTATAGATCAGAACATTGCATATTAATCACCACAATATAAATTTGTTAGGAGAGATAAGAATCATCACTGAGAAGCAATTATTCCTAGTGAGTGAGTAAATTACTGTGAGATAGTAATTTGTGCCTTTAAAAGGCTGATTGCACATTCCTAGCCTTAAGAATTCAGGTCACTTTATGGCTCTGGGTTTTCCCATTTTGAGTGGCATGAGTATATGAATAAATGGGCTACAAATTAAGTGTTACTTGTAGTATAATCTTGTTTTTTCTGCTAATTGCTGCAGTACACTCAAACTTGAGCATTCTTAGAAAAATCATATAATGATGAGAATGTCAGATGCAATAGGTTTGTAATTAGGAACTGGGGAAAGAAAACTGTACCCTCTTTTTATAGACATCTCTGCAGAAAGAGAATACTAACCACAGAGCACTGGATTGGAGTTGGCTAGTAAGTCAAAATCCTCATGCTATTTAAAGTGGTACTGATAATAGTCTGAGTGATTTTATGCATTATATTATACAATACATACATAATCACTCAGGTTATTATCAGTACCAATTTAAATAGTATAAGGATCTTAACTTACCAGCCACTATATTTCCCCCCTACACACACTTTTCCCCCCAAACTGAAAAGGACAAACAAATCATGGGATTTTTAATTTGTCTGATTCGAACACAATTCTAAAAAACCCAACAAGCTGATCCAGTCATTTGCTCTCTTTGATCATTGCTTTCAGCTACCAAAAGGTTGTTACAAGAATATCATCAATGAGAAACCATTATATGGCTACGATTTTCAGAGGAGCTTGAGAGTCAGATACTTAACTCCCACTAAATTTTGATGGGACTCAGGCACTTATATCACATCAGTGCTTATCAAAAGCCCAGCCTAGATAACCGTTCATTAATAATGAAGGAAATGCTTGGGTAAAGCTACCTCAATCAGTATTTTGACAAAATGTTCCACTTGGTATAAGCTAAGATACAGGTGAACTTAGCCTAAATGACTGTCTCAATAAGGTTATTAATCCCAGGCTCCACAGGCTTTTTCTGTAAAGGTAAATTTAAGTATTATCTTCATTTCAAATTATTCTTGTTTTAACTAGTGATGCAGAAAGCCTGCTTACAAAGGTGCTTCCACCCTCCCCTCTACTCACTTATAAAAAAGATACACACAATTTATTTGAAACTCTGCCTTCACATTGCATTATTTTTTTTTACATTTCATTAATCTGCATCTAAGGAGAGTATCAAGTGTTTCCTCCCATCATACCTTGCAATCTCCTGATGGTAGTCATAGTTCTCATCTTCCTCTAACCATTCCACAGAACCTGTGGTTGGATTGGCCCTTCCACAGAAGACCTTCATAATGGAACACAATTTATATTCTTTGTATATTGTGAAGACAGTTTTGTGGAGCTGACTTCAAATTAAATAATTGCAATTTTTGTCCTGTTATCACAAACCTGTTTAAACAAAATACAAGTTATGTTCTGACATATTAACTCTTGCTCATCCCTGCTTTATAGGGCTTCATTCCCAAGCATCTCAGTAGTAAGACTGCAAGTCTTGAATAGAAATCATGGAAGTCGTGGATGCTGTGACTTTCGGGGACCTCCATGACTTCTGCAGCGACAGTTGCAGCTGACCTCAGGGCCACTTGAGCAGCCCACGGCCTGCCACATTGGTCGCTGTTCGTGCAGCCCCAGGAAGCTGGTCCTACGTGCAGCCCGAGAGCAGCAGTCTAGGAGCATTGGTGGGGCCCTGGGCCACCCTTGGCTGCAGCAGCAGTGGCTTTGTCGGCGCACCTCACCTCTTCCCCCAACACCTATGATTTAGTCAGGGGTATTTATAGTACAAGTCATGGACAGGTCATATGACCTGCCCATGACTTTTACTAAAAATATCCTTGTCTAAACCGTAATCTTATTCATTAGTAACCTCCTTGTTCTTCTATCTTTAGCCTTATTCTATCACACTCTTAACACTTGTAACTTTCTCCCAATCCTTATATGCAATTTTCTCATTCATGATTATTCATTATGATGCACTTCTTCTGTGAACATTACCAATATGACAATCCAGAAGAGAAATATGTAAGCACATTTTCTAAAAAAAAAAAAAGATATATATGTATTAGTAATAAAAGGCTATTTCTAACCTCTGAAGTATGTCCCTCATTCACTGTATGGTGTCTTTTAATATTGCTTTATCTAATTCAAGGGATTCTTCATAGCAGGGTCTTGTCTTGTTTTCTTCTGTTTTTTTTACAAAAGATGGAGCACAACAAAAATATATAACACCTATAAAAACAGGCATATGGAGAAGAAATTAGTAATCTGAAACACAAATGAAGAGCAACATACTGCGCGACAAGAGGATAGTTAGTCCTAACTCCTGATAGAGATTAAAGAAAATATACAAGAACTTGTATACAGATGAGACCATTTAACTTCTTATAAGGGATTCTTTCAAGACATGGCATTTATTCTGTTCTGTATAGGTTCTTACACTAGGCACATCATTGTAGTGTCTTGGCATTAAGCAATGTGACTACACTTCTGTAGTGTGTTGTTTGTTGCCTATACAATAATAGAAGAGAAAAACAACAGACAAGTTCAACAATTTAGATAATACATCAAAAAGTCAATACCCTCTCCGTAACTTATCTACGGAAACCCTCAAGTGGTTTCTTACACATTTTGCAGAACTATTTCTTAAACTAGCTGCAAGTAAGATTTCAAACAGCACGTCAAACACTGAGCACTAAAAACAACCCCAGGATTCCACCTCAACTCCTCTTTTAATTATTAAGTTTGTTTTATGTTTTAAAAACAAATAAACTAACCCATCCCTCGGAACGTAGCATTTCTGAAAGACACAGAAACAGCAGCTGAAGCAAACTCCGCTTGGTCACAGAACAGACACAGAGAGGGAAATGGCAACCACAACAAAATACCCCCATCGACAGGCAAAACCGCCTCAGTGTCGGGGGGCTCAGGGCGTACGGGTGCTGCGGGGCCCCGAAGGGCGCAGAACCATTCAACCCCCGCCTCCTTCTCCTGTAACTTTCCGCCCAGCGATCTCCAGGCCCTTGGCACAGAAAAGCGTCAGACCAGCCCTGCACATGGCAGGTGAATGGGACGCTCCTGGGAAGGCGCCTCATGCCGGGAGAAGGGGGGTGGGGGGTGGAGCCATGGTTATACGCGGCCCTAGGACAAGAGCGGGGGCTGCCCGTTCCCGGGAGCGGGGGAGCCTGGGGACGCGTTACCGGCTTGCGGACCGGCACAGGAGAGAGGGCGCAGGGAGCCACGGGCACAGCCTTACAGGCACAA
Organism: Dermatemys mawii; assembly: GCA_007922305.1. Classification (NCBI taxonomy): domain Eukaryota; kingdom Metazoa; phylum Chordata; order Testudines; family Dermatemydidae; genus Dermatemys; species Dermatemys mawii. The sequence continues at coordinate 7,349,723 of ML677343.1, read as the reverse complement.
CTCCGGCCCGGCCCCCTCCCGACGGGCCAGGTCCCCGAGCCCCGCTCCTCAGGGCCGGCGCCGCGTGGCGCGGCGGCCGCTCCTTACCGCCCGGTCAGGCACGGGAACAGCCGGCCGCCATCTTCCCAGGCTGCCTCGCGTCAGTCACCAGCGGGGAGAGAAAGAACCGCACGCGACCAGAGAGGGGCGAGTGAAGGGGGTGGGGCACCTAATCCAGTGTGTATTAACCTGCCCAATAGGAGGGGGCGGGTTAATACACACTATTAAGCCCCGCCCCTACGAGGCGGATCTTCCTCAGTGCTCTAAGGGCGGGGTCCCAGAGGTGTGCAGCGCGCTCGTTCTCCCAGCATGCTGTGCGGCCCGGTGGCCGGTATGGAGCGCGGGGCGGTGCTGCGCGTGAAGCGGAAGCGCGGCGGCGGCTCGGAGCCGGCCGAGGCCTTGGTGATCGCCTGTAAGCGGCAGCGCACCGAGCCGGACCCCGCGGCCCCGGGCCCCTCAGTGGAGAAGAGTCTCTTCAAGCTGGTGGCTACCGTGCTCTCACAGGTACCGCGGGGCCAGGCCCGGCGCCGGGCTCCCCATGGGGCCTCCCCCAGCCCGGAGCGGGGCTCCCCACCACAGAGCAGCTCGGAGACGGAGCCCCCGCAAGCCCTTTAGTGTGCGGGAGCCTTCCCCCCCCCCCCCGTCACTCCTCCCTTGGTTAGCGGGACCCCCCCCACCACTTTGCCTCGAGGCCGGGCCAATCTGCCTGACACCCCCCACCCCAAAAATCGTCACCAAATTCCCATTAAACATTTCCCGTCTAATCCGTCCTCTCCTGTTGGGCACCGGACCCCCCCCCCCTTTGTCCTGCCCACGGCCTTCGCCTGAGTGATGCCACTGCTCAATCGTTGAATGAGTGGCCAGGTGGGCACCTAAAACCCAAGCCCAGGAGAGGGGGTGGTTTCATGTTGAAAACAAGTCGACCTCCAAAAGGGAAAAAGCTTTTTGGCCTCCACTTGCCTCAAAGTTCCCCTATCCGTTTTAATGTATCTTTTCCCCTCCATAATCCTATTTTAAATGCATTTCTTCACCTATTATTGCCTGTAAATCCTGGGCAAATACAAAGAAATTTATGGTGAGAGGGGGTAAGGATCCAGTGTGAAGGGCTAAAATATTGGAGTCTTTCCTGATGGGACTGACCCAACAAGTAGTGATGGGGAAGCTGTACTTCCATGAGGAGGTTCCTTGCTTGTGGACTTCCACCAGACTTAGTTCTCTCTCTGGTACTTTTTGACATCTATATGCAGCTATTTAGGAGAACTAGTCAGACAACATGGACTTATATATCAGCAATATGTAGATGACACAGTTCAGCCTATCCTTCACAACATATGACCACCAAAATGCACAGGACTTGGACGACCTCAGCTCTTGAATAGAAAAATAGCTGGCTGCATGAGCAAGATTGAAGTGATGCTGGTGGACAGAGAGAGGCATTTTGAAGCATTCACAGCTATGGTGTGGTCTCATTTGATTGAAGGTACACCCCTCCAATTGGTCAGTTCAGTGCATAGTTTAGGAAGGCTCCCGATTTCCTCTTTGAAATGGTCATTTAGCGGTATCCATGAGTAACGCTTTCTTTATCTCTTGTGCATGGTTGACTTTCTCCTCCTGGTGCTCCTCAGTTACCATGCCTTCGTCACCTTTCAGCTGGACTACAATGGTGCTTTGTACCTGGCCCTGAAGCCTTTGACACTGAGGCAGTTCCAACCACTACAGAATGCTGTAGCATGTGTCCTCAGTAACACAGGCTACCACAAGAGGATCTCTCCTCTGCTCTCCATGCTGGCTTTTCATAGAACTTCAAATTAAGTTCAAGGTCCTAGCCCTTATTTTTAAAGTACTTCATGGGCTGAGGCCAGGATACATAAGATCAACTGAAACTCTGGGATGAAGATGGTGTTTGACCGCTTCACTTCTCTGGTACAATGGAACTCCCTGCAGTGAGGGTAAAGCTCATCTGTGTAGGAGACAGAACTTTCTCGGGGACTAGCCTGAGACAGTGGAATGACCTCTCTTAGACCAAGGACCATCACAAACGTCACCACCTTCCACTTTAAGCATTTTTTTGACCTTGTCTTCTCCACAAATACATTGTTATAACGCTATATTCCAAACAACCCACCTGAGTGGTGGATGAGAGAACAAACAGGACCATATTCGTCATGTTGGTTAATGCACTGCTGGAAGACCTGCAGATACAATGATGTGTGGTATAAGACCCTATATAGAATAGACTGTTGTCAAATGAACAAAGAAAACAACCAGTAGTAAAGAGTCCTGTGACACCTTAAAGACTAACAAAAGTATTGAAGCATAAGCTTTCGTGGGCTAGTACCTACTTCAGATGCATGCAGTGCATCCGACGAAGTAGGTACTAGCCCACGAAAGCTTATGCTTCAATACTTTTGTTAGTCTTTAAGGTGCTGCAGGACTCTGTCGCTTTTGCAAACCCAGACTAACACGGCTGCCTCTCTGATTCTTAACCAGTAGTAAAAATTTTTGACTTGCATATTTCAGTTTACTCCAATCTTGGTAATTACTTGGAATGATAATGGGCACAAAGCTCAGGGAGGAGGGTGATTCTGTTTTTCTGTCAGTGGTTTGAGGCTTTTTCCCCCCTTTCTCTCTCTGTCCAGAATGAGCCTGTTCAGAAGTATGTACAAGAAGCTATTATTCGAGATAAAGCAGCAGAGATTCTGCGACCCTCTTTAGGAAGCACTCAAAGAATCATTCAGGACCTTCGCTCCTCCAAGCAGGTGAAAAGGCAGGAAAACCGGTACCGCATCATAACCAGCCATCGGCCAAACTGTGATGAAAGAGAAACAATTGCGCTTGGCACAAATGGCGAGGAGACAAATGAGAGTGCCAAACCAGACCCTGAAGCAAAAAAAGACACTTCACAACAAGGAAGCACAGCTACTTATGATAGTTCAAATTATTTTGGGGAATTCCAGTTGTTTGATGTTGTACAAGAGGAGGAAGTAGACAGGGACCCCAGTATCACTGCAGCAGACACACAGGTTGGTATTGAGATTTGTGCATTACTGACTAGCCAAATTAAATTACATACTGGGAAGATTCTTCTATATTTGTCGGTGATTTTGAATCTGTATTGTTTAGACAATATAAAGGCATTAACTACACACTTAATAGCTGGAGGGTTAAACCTAGCCTGAGCAAAATATAAAAGATATGGGTGAGGTGAGTCTTACTACTTAAGTCCGAGTGAGAAGTGCAGCCTCCTCGAACAATCTCTATAGCAGCGATGGGCAAATTACGGTCTGCGGGACCATCCTGCCCAGCCCTTGAGCTCCCAGCTTGGGAGGCTAGCTCTCAGGTCCCCCCGCAGCCTCAACTCGCCATTCTGCCAGTGCTCTGGATGGTGGGGCTGCGAGTTCCTGCTGGGCAGCACGACTGCAAGAGCCGCTGGCCTGTCTCGGTGCTCTGACTGTGTGGCAGCGTGGCCGGCTCCGGCCAGGCAGCATGGCTGCCAGTTCCGGTGCTCTGAGTGGCATGGTTAGGGGCAGGGAGTGGGAAGGTTGGATAAGGGGCAGGGGCAGGGAGCGGTTGGATAGGCATGGGAGTCAGGGGGGTCCTGTCAGTGGGTGGGGGCAGGGGGCAGAGAGTGGGAGGGTTGGATAAGGAACAGGAGGTTCTGGGGACAACGAGCAGGGGCGATTGTATGGGTCAGGTTCTGAGGGGAGGCAGTTGGGGGTGGATAGGGGGCAGGGGCCAGGCCTTTTGAGGAGGGGACATCCTTCCCTACTGGGCCCTCCATACTTCCATCAGTGAAAATTGAGCAACTTCAGCTGAAAATGCTGCATCTTGATAAACAGCTGGCTGCTCAGTGCAATAAATTTTTGATTTTTAAACAGTCCCATCCTTGAATGTGTGCTTATCCAAATGACTTGTTCAGCCTTACACAGCATTCAGTAATATTTGTACAACACAGGCCTCAAAGTAAACGTTAGCTTCTTTTTTAAAAAAAAAAAAAAAAAAAAAAACCCAAAAGCATTTTGTTCAGATTAGACTGCTGGCAGCTATTGCCCAACTCTAGGCATTGAGGGGAATGGGCAATCAGCTTCAATCTCTTCTCTCCCCCCAGTAAACATGAGGAAAGCAAGGCAGGAAGAAGTTAGTGGCTCTCAAAATGTGACTCAGCAGGATTTGCTTTTAGGATAGAAAATAGGGACTATAATGTGCAATCAGAATCCCAGCTTCTACTAGATAGTCACTTCTACTTATTCGTCTTGTTCTTGGATGTGTTTGAGGTTGGACCTCAGTTCAGTCTTAGAAGCAGCGGTAGTATACAAAAAGTTAGAGATGCAAGGTAGAGACGCAACCTGCTCAGTTCATTTTTTTTTTTCTCAGAAGTGCTTTTAATATGGAAATACCATGAATGGTTTGGAAATATGAGGCTTCACAAATCAGTTTTGCCCTTCTCTGTTGCATTTAAAAGTTGCTTCTGAATTAGAATGTAAAAAAATCTTTTAAAATGCATAGTAGTGCTTCCTGCCACTGGGACTGACCAAACAGAGGTAGAATTGTGGCACCGCAAACGCCCAGTAGCATTGTTATTAATAAATCTTTACTGTGAAGTGTCTAGGCAAAAAAATTTCAAACCAGGTCAGCTTTTGCTTCATTCTCCTTTTTCCCCTTGTTGCATAGATGTTAGGATGAGAGAGACTATCTTACTGGTTTCCCTATTCTCACCTCAGAATTGATTAAATAATCCAGAAAACCCTGGAACTTGATGGGTGGAATTTCTCTTAAGCACCTGTTCCAGCAAGGGGAGAGTTTGTGCCATCCTAAATGGAATTGAAACAGTAGGCCTGCCAAAACCAATAATTTGCAAATGGGGAAAAATCTGCCGGAAAGTTTCATCTCCTGTGAATGTGGAACACAAACAATAGAGGCAGACTCAGTGGGTCCAGCAGCCTTTTCCTGTTTTTTGATATGTTCATTGGTCCAATATTTATAGGGGAAACAATCTAAACTTTTTCTAATGTCATTTTTTTACCTATTTACCTACCTATTTACATACATAACTGCACAATTCTACTACAACTGATGTTACTGTAAAGCAACTATAGCTTTGCAAGGTGAACTCTGGATATTTCCACTTTTTCCCCCAGCAATAAATATAAAAGAATAAGGCAGCATAATGGCTGGTGATCCACATTGGGCAGGGGTTGTATAACTTTTGTCACTAATATGAAGTTGTATATGAATGGGGGAAGTTGAGTGGATTATATTTTAACAATGGAAACGCATCTTTAATTGTGTACAGAAATCTATCTAGATAGATATGAGAGAAACAATTCAGTTGTAAAACAACAATTTTCAATTGTATGTACTTTTTTCCATAATTTTAGTGTGAAAATTCTTTAATATAATGTATCTGTTCAGGATCAAATTTCTTTGAGGAAAAGCCTGTGCTTTTTTTAAATATAAAAACAAAAATAAACTGATCTAATTTTTTGTCTTTTAATTGAAAGCAGTGAGTTTTCAAATGCTTGAAAACTCTGCCTTCAACTTGCAAATGTCCAAGCAGAGTTTTTCATGTCAGAAAGAGGAAACATGGGGTGGTCAGTATGCCCTTGGAGCTTGTTCCTGATTTGGGATGTGTTTAATTTATTATAAATAGCTGCATAGATGAGAACTTAAGGCCCAAAACTTTGGAGTGGAAAGCTTTTTGAAATATTAAAATTATTTTGCTTTGCAAATAATTTAAGATTTCTTGCAAGTATGGAAAACCTACTACCTTTGAACACATGAAACCCTGAAACAGAAATTGATTTTTTTGTTTTTGTTCAATGATGCAAAAAGGAAACAGCCCTTTAATATTAAACAGAATTATCATTGACACATGAGTTAATAAAGGGGGAGAGTCTGATTAGAATATCTCAGTAACTAAAGATTTTATGCACAGTGCATAGCACTGGTCTTGACCTAACAGAAACAGCCCTTGCATCTAGCTTATGTATCCTTTCCACAAATAACGAATCACTGTGGCAAAACGCACACACTCACTCTTCAGAATTACTCATGAATAAATCAGACAAAAGATGCAAGACAAGGTAACTTTCAAAGCAAACAGGACAGGTTGGAATCTGACTTACTATCTACAGTAAACTAAAGGCGAAACATGAGTTAAACAGTTACCTGTTTACACAGCAATGTAGCAGTAGTTTCAACTTTCTTTTATAGCTGCCTCTACTCTTCATTTATAAAATGCTGCAGCAGCTAAATCACATCAGTGCTACTGCTTCTATCTATAGAAGGTCTAGCATGGCTTAACTTTCTGAGAGGGAAGACTATTTGAATTTACTTATGGGTGATATGGAGTCTTAAGTTACAGCTATATGCAAATAATATCCACTGGATACCCTCTCCCTGTCTACCAGATAAATGGGTGAAGACCCCTCCATCCAAAACCAAAAAACTAATGAAATTGCTCCCTAAAATAAAATGCTAAAATTGACTGTAAACTGTTTAGTTGGTATGTGGGCCTCTGAATTACTGATGTAGATTTAACTTTTCAGTGGGTTGGCATCTGCCAGCAGTACACTTTGAAATGCCCATTTAAATCAGAATTTCCATTTTTAGGTTGAGGTGTTCTAAATGGATAGATTAGTGAGCAGAGCAAAATGGGTGGATTTTCTATTTAGTGTTCAATGTTTCATTTTCAAACATAACAGAATTTGAGACTTTCAGGTTAGCAAAAAACTGTGACATGGACCACAACATCCATTAACTGTACAGAAAATGTCTGGGTTATGGAAAGACTCCAGTGTGCCCCCCTCCCCCCTGATAAAGTGATACTGCAATTTATTGGGAGTATTTGCAATCTAACACTTTCAATAGTAAAACTTTTCAATAACTTGGAGAATGTTTTTGCTTTGCCCTATTTGGGGCATTAAGGATAAATGTTTTATTTGTAGCTCACTTAAACTCGCTGTGTGTGACTTCAATGAAACATTGGTGATTTTTTTTTAATAACAGAAAACTGGTGATCCAGATGTGATTCTTTGCAATGCAGTAGAAATGATCCGTGAGCGTTTAACAGTATCTGAGAATGACAAAGGATCAGAACACCATGTGAAGGAAGATGATTATGTTTATGATATTTACTACATGGAAACATCTTCTCCTGGCTGGATCCAGAACATCCTCTCTGTGCAGCCTTACACACAAGAATATGAACTGGTAAGGATGAGGAAATCAAAAACCAGACTATATAGTAATGAAAGAAACTAATGGGGAAAAAAACACGCTTCAATTATATTGTCTTAGTCAGAAAATCATTACCATGTAAAATGCAATTTGTAACTCAATGACTTTTGTATCAAATGCGCTTTTTCTAACTACCAGTCCTGCATACGCTGGGTTCTTTCCATATTGGCACGGAAAAGTATTCTTGACATAACACACCTGTGTAACTCCCATCATGTCTGCACACGTGTAACTGATTTGAACTTGGTAAACAATGCACGAGGAAAAGAATCTGGGTCATTCATACTTCAGTTGTGTGGGTCTCTAGGACTAACAATCAAATTTGCTTCTTGTTGATGAGCAGCTAGGACGCTTTGGCACAAAGATGGCCAAATTCAAGTTCAATAGGCAGCCTTATTTCTGACATTTCCTATTTTGAGTACTTACCTTAAACTATTAGTTTCAGTCCAGTTTTGTGCATTTATATATAATGAGAGAACTGCTTTGTGATGTGCTGTGATTTCATATTTCAACAGTAGGAACTGGTAAGAAGCTTTCTTTCATTGCATATCCTCTGATCTATTTGTACCTTTTGCCAAAATTAAACACTGCTTTATCACTTTTCACATCAAATAGCTAACTTTCCTCAAAACTGCTATTCATTCAACTACTTAAGTACAACTGGAGCGGGTGGCATTAATTTTGCAATTTCAGCAGTGCCCAAAATAGGTCATGGTGCAACCAAAGCAATGGTGTTCTATTAGGATAGTTTTATTTCCTTAACACGATACTAAACATTGCATGCTCTAACAAGTTATGCCAGACCCAAACAGACTCTGGTCTGCCCATTGCAGCTACAATACATGATTTTAACTATTGGATGGCATCACTGTACCTAAGTATTACTAGTGAATTTTTTTCTTCCTCATCTTACACTACATAGACTGATAGAGAGATCACTTAGTTTTTCTGTGACTCTTTTTTCCTCCTCTGAACAGTCCTTTCCCTATTGAAATGTAGGTAGATGATCATATTTCAGAAGAAATATATGATGATGAAGATGATGAGAACAATGAGAATAACTGGCGTAATGACTACCCTGATGAAGATGAGTTCCTTCCTGAGGATGATGAAGACAGAGATGGAGGTATTTCATTGTCCGTACTACCTGCCCTTCTGCCATTTAGGGCAGTAGTCTTCAAACTGGGGTGCACGAGCCCACCCCAAGGGGTGCATGAGACCCTGGTGGTGCTGCCGCCGCCGAGCCTGCCCAGGAGACCGCCAAACTCCCGGGTGGGCTAGGTTTGTCCCGCCAAAATGCTGCTGCGGAAAGCGGAAGCTTCCACTTTCTGCGGCAGCATTTCGGCAGACATACCCCCTGGGGGCCGCCAGACTTTTCCCTCCATGGAAAGGGGCCACGGGGGGAAAGTTCAAAGACCCCTGACTTAGAGGATGAGACTTAAATCTTCTGATGGTACTCACTTTTGCTAGCTACAATGTCACAGTCTAAGGAACAAGTTTAGATGGAATTATTGCTGAATGGGGATGTTCATGGGGAATGGAAGGGTTCATTAAATTGGAGACTTCTGACATAGTCTTGAATGATCTATTCCACAACTATCAGTGGATGCGAGGAATAAAATGTTCCTCATTTTCACACATCTCATACTCGGATAAGGATTGGCAAGTTGTTAATCTCCAGAAAGTACAGTAGAACTTAAACTTCTCAATTCCTGTATGTCTTTCAGTGTTGTGAAAGCCCATTAGAACTGAAGTGATAGAGACTTCTGCAAACTTTTCTTTCTGTGAAAAATCTTGGGGAACAAAGGGAAAATATTTATTTCTATGTGGCTTTTTTACACCATGTGAAGTAACTTCTGTTAGTGGATTTCATTTGATGGCTTGTCTTAAATAGATGAACTTTATCTTTAATAGCTGACTGAGGAGTTTCTTCATTAAATACCAAGAGTTGCACTGTAAGGCACATGAGGTTTGGAGACTAATTCAGTCCCTAACTCTTTCCACTGATCTTGGTCAAATCCTGTTTTTCTATTATTAAAATTGAGACATGTTAGTTACATTGAAACCTTCAGTTAAAAGATGCTTTATGTGCAAAGTTAGCAATACTGCCTTAGAAAGAAGTACAACTCAAAACTCATCTGATGCAGAACTTGTAATTCTTTGGTAGTGGGCATGTGGGAAGCTCTTGAATTACTGTATAAAGTTAAGTATTTAATAATTCCTGAATCATAACTCATCTTTAACTACAAAGAGATTTAAACAAGCATTTTGAAGTATTTAATGTTTACTCTAGAATCTGAGGATGGGAGCTTCAGTGATGAAGATGACAAGGTTATCAGGAGCAGAACATGGGTCAAATACCACTGTGATATTGTGCGGGAGTTTGAATATGATGGGGTCCAGGACTTAGATTCTGATTAACAATACTAGCACATTGCCTGCAGAGTATTAGTCTTGACCTCCCTGCAAAAGTCCAGAAAAGTACTGCTGCTTTTGGAAGCTGTTTAAGGAAATGTTAAGGAGACACCCTTCACAGAATGGCAAAGCATTCCCTTCTGGTAAAACAAATAGCTTCCCCCTGTAGTACAATATACCACATTTTAAAAGGAAACTGTCCTTGTCCATCTGTTGATCTGTAGAACTGATATTGTATTTGGTTATATACATTAAGCCTGAAGTGGCCATTTCCTCAGCTGAGCTATTGGGAAAGTAGAAGTCTGCAAAAATGGAACTTTCTGGCATGAAGTTTGCTTTAAAAACCCCCATAATTTTGTACATGGAATTAAGGAAGCATCTGCAATTTCAAGTTGGTAGTACTTAACATTCATGGGGTTAAATAAAGGAAGTCTTTCCTAATGTGACTTTTCATCCAGTAGCACATTTGAGTTGAAAGACGCATTTTCTGATTTGAGTATTATAAATAACAAGGAGAAGAGAAGCAATCTTAGAGTAGTAATGCAGCTTTTTTCTTAAAGCTAAGAGCTGCTTTTCTCTGTATAAATGAAAAGAATTGTCAATCTCTAGACATGTCCTAGGGCTGTTTGGCTGGACACCTCTTCCTTTGTATCACTGAAAGTGTAATGTAAAGTATTTATGCACTTGAATATGTAAATAAAATTTTGATTTGAATTTGCTGTAAATAGCCATTTCTTTAAAAAAACCACCTTAACTGAGCTACAATATTCAAAATGCTGAAATAAGCCTTCTTCAGTAGTGAGTAGCTCGAATGGGGACATCACTTTCTATTCAAAGCTACAATAGTCATCTCTGTATAAATCAATCTCAGATTCTAGGCCTTGGATTAATAGTATACACACCTGCTTTCATCTTCTGCTCCTCCAACTTTGTGTTCTGCTCTCAACTCAAGAGTGGTAGATCTGTGCAGTAGAGGCTGTTTATTTTGTAAAGAAGAAAGTGGTTGGGAAACCCATCTCTTGAATATAAGAAGGCACTATAGAACATCAGCTTTTCCTAACTTTAATAGTATAATACAATACTATCACAAGAACCATGCTTAGTGGGACTTAACACTAAATAAACTAAGTTACTTTAGTTTGCCATCATCACAACTGTGGTGTTTAACATTATACTTACTTTCCTAAGCTATCGGACAGATTATTTTGGGGCAACTGATCTAGTAGCTGGTGCCTACGTTGCAGTAGCCCTTTCTCTTCCCACCTGGGACAAGGGCATTTATGTAAAACTCATCACTGTCTCAGGGTTGTTATGGCCACCTCATACTGGACACTTCCATTGCTGCAGCCTCCACCTTCTAGATTTTAATGGTAAAGCACTCATAGGGCAGAATTGGTTGTCTGTACTCAAAAGTGGTACTTGAAATCAAAGAAGCAGCAAATACAGTTTTGTGGCTTTCCCTGGCACTAGTAACTAATAGGCCATAGTGACTGTACTGACAGCAAAGCAACTTTGAGAGAAGGTGGGTGATCTTATTAGACCAACTGTTGGTGAGACACAACGTTTGAGCTTACATAGCTCTTCGAACCTGTGTAAGCACAGCTTTTCTCTCAAACAGAAGTTGGTCCCATAAAAGATATTACTTCATCTACCTTGTCTCTAATATCCTGAAACTCACATGGATACAACACTACATACAATCCTACTTCTGTCAATATCAAACTGAAATACAGGGCTTTGTGGTGTAGAACTTCATGAAGATTGGTCAAACATCAACTAGCAGTCTCTGCTAGAGCTCTAGTGAAGTCCTGTGGGAGAAGCTGCACTAAAGCAATGCCATGGCTTGAATCAGGACAAAGAATAAAGTTCAATCACTCACTCAAAGCTATCGCTACTCGTGTAAGTGAAGGTAATGTCTATATTCTTTGTCCCTTGAGTCAGTCCCTGGCTTTCTACGATCAAGAGCAGCTAGGCAGTTGGTGGGGTAGCAAAGGGTGCAGCATACATGTCCATATTCTAGCAATGTTCACAAAGCCAAGTGCGTGTCTGCTATAATTTTGGGGAGACCTAGTTTGAGGATTAAAACTATAGTTACTTTTTAGGTCATGAAAGTTTGAGAAACTCTCTAACCTCAGTTTGTGGAACTGGGAGGTCAGCACGATTTTTGGCCATTATCTAAAACAAGGAAAAGGACTTATTGCCATTGTATATAAGACTTGACAATGCAACTGTGGTCTAGGATCAAATAAGACTAAAGCTTGCCTCAAAAAAATTCTTCTTTCCTAGCTTTGAACACTGCCTGCTAATAATCCACTCTACCCCTATCATCCTTCCCCTGTCTGTATTTCCATAGCATTTACTTTATTCCCCCCCCCCCCCATTGCATTTAAGTACAGGAAAGCTAGGCAGTGGTTAACAGGACACTGATTAAGTGATTTTAAATTAATTAAAACCATTGCATGTATCAATCTCTGGCTTATAGCACTGACTGAGCAGCACTTAATTTCCATCACTGAAAAGGACTTCAGCATAGTGGAATTTATTAGACACTTTTTTCCTTTAACATTCAAGCCTATCCTAAGCCCTCACAGAAACTGCACAAACTTAACCACAGCCTGTTGGAGAGATCTTTACCTACCTACTATAATCCTTTAAACAAATTTCAAACTTAAATGTATGGAATTTGTCATAATAATGCATTGGATTGTAATAAGCCCCCACACAATTTGAGAGTCAAATGCCACTTTTTATGAAATAGATGAAACAAGGAAAAGGTTTGAGGTTTAAATAAACTCCTGGACTTGACTAGGAATAAGATGGTAAATTAAAAGTACTGCTTTCTAAACCAAGTTTGCATAAAAGTAAAACCACAGTTGAGACAAGGTAAAAATTATGGCACACTTAAAGTGCCAGAGAACTAACTACCCCTGATGTTGTTTTAAAATATAGGTGAAGATGTTTGACTCTAAAAGAAAGATTTTCAATTCAATGGGCTGTGGGTTTGATGGGATTTATTTTAAACCTCACTCTTCAGCTACATAGAAATGAATTAGCACAGAACAGAAAGTGAATAAGGAAAAGTTATTTACTTGTTCCCATAATATAAAGTAGGGACCACCAAATGAAATTAATGAAGCAGCAGCTTTAAACCAAATAAAAGGAAGTTCTTCACACAGCACACAGTCAACCTGTGGAACTCCTTGCCTGAGGAGGTTGTGAAGGCTAGAACTGTATCAGGGTTTAAAAGAGAACTAGATAAATTAATGGAAGTTAATGGCTATTAGCAGAATGGGTAAGGAATGGTGGCCCTAGCCTCTGTTTGTCAAGGGGGTGGAGACAGGTGGCAGGAGAGAGATCACTTGATCCTTACCTGTTAGGTTCACTCTCTCTGGGGCACCTGGCATTGGCTACTGTCAGTAGACAGAATATTGGGCTGGATGGATCTTTGGTCTGATCCAGTATGGCCATTTTTATGTATCTCTCAAGCACAGGCAAATAAGCAGAAGTATATCCATATTGCACCACAGGACTATAGTCTGCTGTGCTGCTAATCATCTCAAAACCACTAAAACTTTTCAACCTCTAAAAACAAATACCCGGGTGTTTTGGCTCTCAACTTAAGTGTTGTATTTACAATATTGTTTAACATTGGCGTGTAAAGTGACTATGAATGGACCCAGCAAGAAGGTATGATTAGAAGAACCCCAGTACCTTGAAGGTGATTTGATCTTTACCTGAGTAGTACAATTATTTCTAGCATATCTTACTAAGTGTTGAGGTGAAGTAATAGCACATCAGATCAAGAATATATGTCTCCCTTCCCCACAGTCGCATGCTATGTACAAATAGATTTCTGTGCAGTCACTATTACACATCTAATTTTCAAACTGAGATGACAGCCATGGTATTACATATTAGTTCTACTAGAAAGTCTTTATAATATGTAAAAGTACTGCCTCTGGTGAATAGTATTGAAAATCAGAAACTGAAAATTCTGGTCTCTTTGCTGTAACAGTGCTTGTAAACTCATTTAAGAAATGATTAAATTTGGAAGCATTTAAGTTGTTGCCTCTTAAGTATTTTACTTTTTGGGAATCTATTTGAACCATTTAGAAACAAATCAGTCATCACCACAAAACAGGTAACAATCCAGACATAGATGTAACATTTTAATCAAGTTAAGTTTTTTCTGTAAAAAGGAAATTTGGAGCATGTGAAAGGTGCAAAACAAAAACAGTTTTGGAGACTCCACCACTTTTCACTGAAATGACAGTTTCTAGAGGAGAAAGGGTAGGTCAGTCTTCATATGCTGATCCAATCTGCTGTAACTGCCAATGACGAATATCTGTTGTGGACACTTGTCTACTGGGATATGGGGCAGATTCCCAAGCAAGTCACTTCACATAGGCCACTGAGCATCCATCACATGTGAATGTCTTTTGATTTTGAATTGTACTTAATGATTCATTATTCTGCTACCCAGTTCTCCAAAGTACATTTCATTTGATCACTCAGCTCTACTATTCTAGAACCTGTTTCCACTCTTACTACTTAAATACCATTTTTAAGAGATTTCCCATTGGCCTCAAACTATGATGAATAGTTTAGACACTGTTTCCATGTCTGAAGTGACTGGCTAATGTTACCCATAATAATGTGAATTGACAGTACTTTTCATAGCAGACCATGGCGCAGAGTATGATGCACCCACACATCCCTCTTCAGTAATAGCTGGTTCCTGGCTCCTGCGGTTGATCAGTTGCCCTATATTCCCTGTTGAACCTCTTCTGTTCCAGTTAGTAACTTTTGCTTGGTTCGCTGCTGTTTTTGGAATTGCTTTACATTTTTAGTTAGATTTGATCTCTAATTTCTTATCTTCACTGTCCATCTCTGTCAAAACACTGTTACAAAGCACTTGAGTGGCTCGAGTGATAACACCTGCATAGGTAATTGAAGATAAACCAGGTAAATATCCAAGTATTATCATCATAAAAGCAGCAAATTATTTAAACAGAACTTTAAACCAACTGGACTACATATAGATAGATCAATGAAAGCTAGCCTTGAAGTGAGTTCAGTTCTCTTTAAAATATACCACAAATAGGATACATTTGCAACACCAGGTAAAGTTCCATTTTTGGTATAGTCTGATATTTTTATTTTTATTTTTTTAAACAAACCAACAGTATGTTTAAAAAATAGCCTAATGGTGACAGTTTTTTCTCCCAGGCACCCATGTAGGGTATACAAAACACAAATTTGTTTTCCCTGCTAAAAGAAACCAATAAGGCTTACAAAGCAAAAGCTCCAAATAGTGGGGGGGGGGGGCCGAGGAGGAGGGGAAGGCATTCTGTATACATTTAAGAAATTGATCAGATTTTATAATTGATCCATGCACTGACTGATGAAGCCATGTAACCTATTTCATTTAATGGTGGATTTATGAACAACTCCTGTGGGAATGTTTACTGAATTGTAAAAAACAAAGCAGTAGGCAAGAGAAGATTGTGTAATCCTTAACTGGATAATTCAACAAAAAGCTCTGAAGCTTTGCCTGCCAGTATAAGATTTTTTTCCCCAGCTTTGAATAGTATAAACATTACATATTTTCAAGCAGCTGATCATTTTAAGCTCCAACTAAAGTGAAGCAAGACAACATGTTTACTCGAGTCCACAAAGATATAGTGATTTTAGAATTACAGCCAGCCTTGCTTCAGGATTTAGATTTTTCAATGTGTTTGGTAACATACAAATATGATGAGATTGATAGAAACTATAAAATATACACTAAAGGAAATATAATACACAAAAATATAATGAAATAATTTTCTTTCCAATTACTGCCATTCAGCTCATGTGTGATCACTCTCACTAATTTAAAATTTATTGTAAATGTCTTAATTCAAGTGTAGCAAATAGTGAAATCTCCCAATCTACATATGCTTACCTAACATGTAGTTGATAAATGAAGGCCTTCTGGATATGGGCAGGTAGACTCCAATGAAGTAGACTGGAACTCCAGATATAGCAATGCCAATACCGATCAATGAATTAATGGTGTCACTATATAGAGGCACCACCACCAGAAATACTGAGCATATACAGAAAGCTATTGGGAAAAATAGGCTCAGCTGCAGAAAAGAAGGAAAAAAGATTCAGACATTCTTGGAATGCTTTCCTATGTCAACAGTTCCATGCATGATGATGGGAACGTGATTTTCTGTAATTGCAATTTTTAATATACATTTTTCCAAATCAAATTTTTAATTCCCATACACACAACAGCACACGGTGGACTTGTATTTGGCTAATTAGAAACATGTTAAGTGGATACAAGGATGATACTCCATACAGCAGAACCACAGAACAGCAGCTAAGATTCACATGTGCAATAGTGTAAGATTATAACTATGCAATGTTGAAAGAAGCTTTTCACTGCAGAGTGGCTCTTGGACAAATCCAGTCCACTGAGACATTGCCTTTCAGGAGTCAAGAATGGCATGGTTAGTTTAATGAAAAATTTAAAAATACAGACATACCACAACAGCTCCAAATATTGCCTTGGTAGCAAAGGTGTTACCAGCGTGATTAATTTGCCCTCCCTAATTTTCACACACTAGTGATGGGATTAAGGAAGAGGGGAAGAGAGATAGAGAGCCATAATCCATTGACCTATAATCCAAAGAGCAAGAGTAGCTCCGTTTTCAATCACATGAACCATTTTTCAGATGGCAGAAGGATGGACTAGTGATTGAACTAAAAAAAATTAAGAGGAATATCAGTCAGTCAGTCATTTTCACCTAGTAGTTGAGCCAGTCTGCTAGAACAGGAATATTTACTGAGCACTTGACAGCAATCCATGGCATTTTACAAAAATGAAGACATGGTTTTGTGCTCTGAGAGTTTAAAATCCTAACACTTCAGACATAATGCATATGGATTCAAATTTCAGACTATGCTGTAGGACGTATTGGGGTAGGGGTCAGATCTTAAAAATAAACAAATTCTGCTTACATTAATTCATTAATTTGTACCTTGAGAGGCCTGGGTCGATCTGGTTCCTTCCAGCGGAGGTATAATTGCCCAGCTATTGATAGTCCCACAAAAAACCAGTAACTGAAACTGAAGTAGTTAATAAGCTGGAAGACATCTTCTACAGTCAAATAAATGAGGGCCATAGTACACTGTTGGGAAAGAACATGAGTACTGTGAAGAACTAAGTGACATATAGGTTTTTCAAGTCTTTTTTTGCTTTGTACATTAAGGTCATTTTTCATGCTTGAGTTCTTTATACGATTATATACTTACAAACTTTGCCCTGGCAGAAATGGACTTTTGGGGTGGAAACAGTTATTTATGAGTATTCCTAGAGATGGGATTTTACTGAGATTTCCCAAAGTGGTAGGGACACGAGGATTACGTTTTTTGCAATTCACCAAAGATGGAAGTGAATAAAGTGCTGAATTGAACACCAAAGCCCAGCTACCTAGCTACTGACAAAGACACTTACAGGGGCAAAATACATTAAGCAAGTTAACCAGGGCATAAAAGCATTCAGAAACGGCTGGATTTTTACTATACATAGTTCAATCATATCTGGAAGACTGAATAGCCTGAATGTATCATCTATTTGATTTGCTAACAGGAAGTCAAAGAACATTTAATATAGATCTTAGGCTAGCTTTAGTCTTACGTTGTTCATGAGAAACGGAAATCTGCAAAGAACTGCACTCAACAGCAAGAAAGCTGAAGCATTCAGTCACTTTATTCCCATTCTCTTTATAGTCAGAGATTTTTTAGTTTGACTTAATTCCTAAAAATTCTTAATGTATCAACCTAATGTAACTCTCCAGACACGAATTGTTAATTCATACAAATGAAAGATCATTTAATGTAAATATACAGACCTTATCAATGAACTCCAACCCAAATTAAAAAAATTCTATTTTCAATCTATTTCATATCCCAAACACTTCCATAGAGCTTAAAAGCAGCAGCAACTTACATTAAAGAGTAGCGCTGGTACAGGTGTGAACCTCCCTATATGGATCATGGACAATAGATCAGGGAGATGACCTTCCCGGGATCCTACAAAAAATAGCCTAAAAAGGACACAAGAACAAGTAAATCTCAAGCCAGGGAAAGAAAGACAGTTATGTAAAAATGTGTTATGATAACAACCTAAATAAACCTGAATGTGTATTCAACTATTCTTGTTTTGTATGTAGGTCCATATAAGAAATCTCTACACATTTTAAAAAAACAGCACTAAATGTAAACTTCTGCAATTACTGAAGTAAGTTTTCATTGTTATGAGGCAGAAACCATCCACAATTACAGCTGTATGCCGTTAGTTAAACATTCTGGTACAATTTTAAGTACTGACATTAAGTTAGTAATTTTCATGATGTAACAATGAGAAATGATTTATGATCATACCCTGAAGGAGATGATTGTACATAGAATTATTTATAGAAATTCTTAAACTTCTAAGTTTATCTATTGTATAATTTCAAAACAATATTTTTCCCAGAAGGGGGAGGTTAAATATGCATTTCAATGGACAAACAAGATGTTATAGGTATTATAAACACTCTTGTGTATTGGTCATGTCTGTAGTCAATGCATAGGAGAAAGCCTTTTTAAAGCTTCAGATATGTTGTGGAAACTGTCTACAAATTAAAAAACTTTTAAAGCTTCACACACAAGGTCATAAATTTAATACATTTTTAAGCTTTAAACACAGTAATTAAACAGGAAAACAAGAAAATTAAGTTATTAACTCCACAAGAAAACTGGAAAATAATCCAATTCTTGACCAAGAGCATGAAACAATATGGTTGATTACCTAGTATACAACATTTGTTATATCTTATAATGTATTGCCCATATTGCTCTGCAGTCACATTTTGGGAGTAGAGAGGTACGGGGAAAACGGGACAAACTAGTGATATGGAAGATACAAACTAAAGTCTATTGAGGACAGTTATTTTATTGTGATATTCTTTAATGGCACTGACATTAAAAGTGTTCATTTATTTTGTGTGTGACAAACTAAGTCGGCCAAGGGTGCTTATGAACATCTTAAAACAGAATCAAAATGTGTATTACCTAGATGATGCTAAAATTGATGCATTAAGTCCACCAAAACACGAAACAGCTACAGCAACAGGAACTGTCCAACTGAAAATGCCGAACGCCTGGTCAGCAAATGTCTAATGAATGAAAACAAGGGAAAAAATTAAAATGTTTGTAATGGCAGAACATAAATGGAACAGTAAAATTAAACCTATTTTAATAAGATTTGTGTGAGAAAAAAACCAGCATTTAACACATATAGTAGTATTCCACATTGCTGTATAAATCTGCAGCCTTTCCTTTCACCTATTTTAGTTATAGAGTTAACACAAAATGAATCTCAAGTCAGGCAATTTAGGTTTGGGTTTACTGTTCAGTGAGCCAAGAAGTCTTTTCTTTAAGCAATTCACAAAGAATTATGCTCATAAATACAAAACAGATTTCTAAACTGATTTGGTTTCTCTGGCTCACCCACGTATATGCTGTGTGATACACCTTAATTATAAAAAGTCAGTATAACAGACTGACTTCCAGAGCAACAAATAAATACAGCTCCAAGGGGCAAAACATACAATCTGAGGCAGTATTTCAGAAGGCAAAGCAAAACTGACGGAACTTCTCCAAAAAACCCTTACATGAGCATTTATTTAAAGTTCTTGTTCTTGGAGCCAGTCTATAATCCTTACTGTTTTCCCTTCTACTCCACTTCCCTCTCTCCATATCAGCACATTCTGTCCCCTAGGCAGCCCTTCCCCTTCTTTGAACCGCAGGGGCTTTGGTCCTACAACATTGTAGCTGGCAGACCAGCTGGTGTTTTGTTAGCCAACACCAGCTTCTTCACGGCTGATGCTGCCAGACGACTTACATGCCATTGCAATGATTGCCAATATCAATGACTCTAGAACAAAGTGGCCAGGTGCACAGGATTTCTTAGTACGTGAATGAACAAAAGCCTCCAGATACCAGTGTTCTGGAAATTATCATGCAAATGTTTAATAGCAGAATTTGCTAGAGAGTATGTTGGACAATGTCCTGTTCAGCATAAATTTATTTCTCCCAGGTGAAGGAAATAGGATAGAATCTCTTAGAATATCAGGGATCTCAGAATATTAAAAAATAAAAATCTAGCAGATTAATATATAATGATAGACAATTGCTTAGATACAGTAGTTTCTCTCCCCGACCTGGAGTGTGTGCTAGAGCTGGTGTAGGCAAACCTTTTGGCCCGAGGGTCACAGCAGGGTTGCAAAATTGTATGGAGGGCCAGGTAGGGAAGGCTGCGCCTCCCCAAACAGCCTGGCCCCGCCCCCATCCGACCCTCACCCACTCCCCATCCCCTGACTGCCTCTCTCAGAATCCTCATCCCATCCAACCCACCCCTGCTCCTTGTCCCTTGACTGCCCCCTCCACAGACTCCCCCGGTGCCCCAACCACCACCCCTTACGAGCCCGCCCTGCTCCCATTCCCCTGACTGCCCCGACTCCTATCCATCCCTCTACCCCCTGACAGACCCCTGGGACTCCCATGTCCTATACAACCCCCCGTTCCCGATCCCTTGACTGCCCCCCCAGTACCTCTGTCCCATCCAACTGCCCACTAATCCCTGTCCCTGCTAACCAACACCTGGGACCCCCTGTCCCTTATCCAACCCTCCGGCACCGGCCCCATACCACACTGCTCATAGCAGCATGTCTGGCTCCCTGCAGCCCACCAGAGCTAGACGTACTGCCCCGCAGGAGGACGCAGAGCTGCTGGAGCCAGCCTGGCAGGAGCTACGGGCCAGAGCGCTACCCATGCGGCGCGCTGAGACTGTGGGTGGGGGGAGGGTAGCTGGGAAGGAGCCAGGGACAACTTTGCGGGCCAGCAGCTCAGAGTCCGAGCAGGATGGGTCTATGGACCATAGTTTTTCCAACCCTGGGCTAGAGGATGGTTCCACCTCCCTGGCCAAAAAAAATAAAATAAAAAATCCCTTATCTTACATAAGAACAGCCATACTGGGTCAGATCAAAGGTCCATCAAGCCCAGTATCCTGTCCTCTGACAGTGGCCAATAGCAAAGGGAATAAACAGAGGTTATCATCAAGTGATCCAGGCCCTGTCGCCCAATCCCAGCTTCTGAAAAACAGAGATTAGGGACACCATTCCTGCCCATCCTGGCTAACAGCCACTGATGGGCCTATCTTCCATGAATCTATCTAGCTCCCTTTTGCACCCCTCCCAGAGTTGTGTTCAGCTAGGAGGAAAGAAAACCTTCATTCCAAATATGGAAGCTATCTGTTAGGGCTGTGAGTTAAGCACAGTTAACTCATGTGATTAATTTAAAAAAAATTAATCATGATTTTAAAAAAACAATCGTGATTAATAGCAGTTCTAATCATACTGTTAAACAGAATACCAATTTAATAAATATTTTGGATGTTTTTCTACATTTTCACATATTATTATAGATAGATAGTATTCTGCAATTGTTGTAACTGAAATCAAAGTGTATATTATTTTTACTACCAATATTTTATTGTAAACATGATAAACAAAAGTAGTAGTATTTTTCAACTCACCTCATACAAGTACTGTAGTGCAATCTCTTTATTGTGAAAGTGAAATTTACACATGTAGATTATTTTTGTAATATAACTGCACTCAAAAACAAAACAATGTAAAACTTCAGAACTTATATGTCCACTCAGTTCTACTTCTTGTTCAGCCAATTGCTAAGACAAACAAGTTTGTTTACATTTGCAGGAGATAATGCTGCCATCTTCTTATTTACAATGTCACCAGAAAGCAAGAACAGGCATTTGCATGGCACATCTGTAGCTGGCACTGCGAGCTATTTACATGCCAGATATGCAAAAGATTTGTATGCCACTTCATGCTTTGGCCACTATTCCAGAGGACATGCTTCCATGCTGATGACATCCGTTAAAAAAAAAAAAAAAAAAAAAAAAAAAAAAAAACACGTTAATTCAATTTGTGACTAAACAACTTGGAAGAGAACTGTACATCCCCTGCTCTTTTTTTAAACACACATTCTGCCACATATTTCATGTTGTACTGGGTCATAATCCGAGACTGCTACATGTTGTTCATTTTAAGAACACTTTCACTGCAGATTTCACAAAAGGCAAAGTACCACCAATGTGAGATTTTAAAGATAGCTACAGCACTCGACCCAAGGTTTAAGAATCTGAAGTGCCTTCCAAAATCTGAGAGGGTCGAGGTATTGAGCTTGCTTTCAGAAGTTTTAAAAGCGCAACACTCTGATGTGGAAATTACAGAACCTGAAACACCAAAAAAGAAAATCAACCTTCTGTTGGTGGCAACTGTTTTAAGATAATGAAAATGAACATGTGTTGGTCCGCACTGCTTTGGGTTGTTACTGAACAGAACCCGTCATCAGCCTGGACTCATATCCTCTGGAATGGTGGTTGAAGTCCGAAGGGACATATGAATCTTTAGCACATCTGGCACATAAATATCTTGCGACACTGGCTACAACGGTGCTCTGAGAACGCCTGTTCTCACTTTCAGGTGACATTGTAAACAATAAGCAGGCAGCATTATCTCTTGCAAATGTAAACAAACTTGTTTGTCTGAGCGTGTGACTGAACAAGTAGTAGGACTGAGTGGACTTGAGCGGCTCTGAAGTTTCACATTGTTTTGTTTCTGAGTGCAGTTTTTTTGTATATAAATCTACATTTGTAAGTTCAACTTCCATGATAAAGAGTTGCACTACATTACTTGTATGAGATGAATTGAAAAATACTATTCCTTCTGGTTTTTTACAGTGCAAATACCTGTAATAAAAAATATAGAGCACTGTTTACTTTGCATTCTGTGTTCTGACTGAAATCAATATATTTGAAAATGTAGATAACATCCAAAAATATGTAAATAAATGGTATTCTATTATTGTTTAATAATGCAATTAATCACCATTTTTTTTAATCACTTGACAGTCCTATTATCAATAATTTCTTTGCTGAATTTTATCAAATGGCACGTTACTTCTATTATACCATTTACTGGAGCAAACTAGTAGCGATGGCAGCAGCTACTTAGTGTCTTGCATTGAATCAATCAGTTGCTGCACTAAATCATTCTATGTCATTTACAGGCTACAAATGCACACTGTTTTTGTATCAGCAGAGGAAAAACAACTAGTTGGTATCCAAATGACACTCACAGCACACAACTAGTTGCAGGAAATATCAAGCTTCTTTGTTGCACATACAGTAGGTATTTTATACTTCTGTATTTACATAGTACGTATGTAGGCATACATGGTCATCTAACATTTCGAGTAACTCCTCCCTGAATTGCGTCTTAGTTTTCTTCTTCTTCAGCCTCAAGGGCAAGATACCAAATGGCAAGAGCTCCAAAAATTAGTCCCTACTTCCTGCGTGTTTTCTGTCTTTTCAACCACAAATATTCATTTCCAGGCCAACAGTGAACCACCAGCTGGTAGTATTTTGACCCACACAATACACCCTTTTCAGAGGGCTTTTCACTCATGAAACTATGGAGTAAGCAGGTCACTCAAAATGGGTATATATTCAACACTGCACTTTGTTCATAGTGTACAAAGACCTCTGGAGTTAAGGGTGGACTGAAATATTTTTAATTGGCTTCTCCCCACCCACCACCTAAAGCAGCAGAAAACACACTTCATTTCCTTCTTCCTCTGATGGCTCCAAATGCAAGTGATATCTCATCATAGCCAAGGTATGTGCAGTTTAAAGAAATTTCACAAGGCCCAAGGTGGGCAAAATCTGAACTAAAGTTTCAGGTTTATTTTTCATGCGACTTAAATTCTTCAGCTACCAAAACCAGATTTTATAAATACAAAACAAAAAGCTTGCCTATCCTCAAGTACCCTGTTCCAACTTCTAGACAGAAAGTGCTTTTTCCAGCATTTAACTGTTCAGCCAGTTTAAGGTTCTGAATTCAATTCTGCCTAGCTGCATGTGATGACATGAAGTATAAAAACCAGAATGTACTCCGTCTCTATGTAACTCTCAGCAAATTTAACTGAGTATCAGCACAGGGGAAGGAATTTCTTGATGTCATGTGCCAATGCAAAAATGTATTCATCCTTACAGAAGTCTGCATCAGCAGGTTAAAGGCTACTCAGGGCCTGACTACATGGTGGTGTAATGCATTCTGTGGGGATATGATTTCTAAAAGGTAGTAACATGCTGGAGTTGAATTGGTCCACGCAGACTTTTCTGGTAGTAGTACTACATTAAAAACACACCAAAGAACCTTTAGAGTATACCAGAAGGTCTTAATGGACAGCAACTTAGCAGGCTTTAAAAAAATCACACGTCTTTAAAGCACATTATCCCACTATGCAGACAAGTCCTTAGTCAACTCTATAGGTAAACTTAAAGTTGCCTTTCCTCCTTAAGTCTCCAGAAAAATTGTACACAGTGGTAAAATTCCCTCATTATTAAGCAGCTACAGAGGAAAAGGTGAATGCAAAAAAAGACGACATTTGCTTCTTTAAATGATCAGACTGAACTATTGCCCCAAGGCTCCAAAGAAAAACATTGAACTTGACACCTCTTGCTCCATCATATTACCTCACTTGTTAAAATGTTTACCAAGATTATTCATTGTAAAGAGCCATCAGTTCAAAATAGAGAAATCCAGGCCTTATTCTGTACTGTTTGTGTCTATAGCTGCTTTGATTTTTTAATGAGGCCCTTTTTTGCATTTTCATTATTTTGATTTAACCTTTTCCAAATAAATCCTAAATAAGGTTTCCTTTATCAGTAAAATATAACTAACATGAACAGATTTCATCCACCAGAAGGGGAAATAGTAAAGTCAAGACAAAAGCCAAATCAATAAAACCTGTAGGAAATGTGTAAGAAAACTTAGATAATGTATTACGGTGAACTTCAGAATTCTCTGACTGTTTCCATGAGGATGGAGAAACAGACAGAGGATTCAGGCTTCAAAAAGAGAGAGCACAGCCTTCCAAATGTGAGCAATGAAAACCGACCATTGCAAGGACTCAATATATAGACTTCGTATTGCCTAGCCTCTGGCTCTTCCCTATTAACATGGTTCATTTGGAATTTTCTGCCCTAAATTATTTGCTCCTTTCCTTCTTCACCTCACAGAATGAAAATACAGTGTGTAGACAAGAAATCCTCCATACTGAAACAGATCATCCCCCTGTGAAAAAGCAGTAGCATATAGGATGTCCACAAAGATTATACCAGGGGACGGGACCCCTCAGGGAGTCACAAGATTATTACATGGGGGTGGGGGTCACAAGCTGTCAGCTTCCACCCCCAACCCCACTTTGCCTCCAGCATTTATAAAGGTGTTAAATATATAAAAAAGTGCTTTTAATATACAAGGTGTGGAGGGGGAAGGATCCGCACTCAGAAGCTTGCTATGTGAAAGGTGCCACCAGTACAAAAGTTTGAGAACTACTAGACTATACCCTTCAAAAGAAGAGATAACTGCTTTTCTCTAAAGCCAGAAGTATGATACCATATGCAAAGAAAGCAAAGCTATTTTGGAATTTACATAATCCAGCCTCATAGAAGCTGTCATGAAACTCTGCCAACTCAGGAAGGTAAGTCTATTTATCTGTCCTTTACAATGAATGATCAAAATAATGGTAAAATTTTCCTTATCCAATAGATTACCTATTGCTCATCCATCAAAAAAGTGGAGGAAAGGAGAATTATGCAAAACTGATTATAATCCATTATAATCAGATCATAAAAATAAGTGGGAGGAAACAGAAGAGGGTAGATAAAGGAGCTGAATAGTCCAAAAATCTGACTGGAAAAACTGGGAGCTATCAAGTAAAACAATAGCTTGATACCACAGGAATAACATTCTTCAGCCTAGATTGCCCAAATCAAATTGACTGGTGATTCCAATGGGTCTCTTTCTTGGTCTGCAAACATCCTACACACGGAGTATTGTAAACTTATCGGTGCCTCTTTCGTATCATCAGATCCATATGCCTACTGGAATTAAGGCAAAGGCAGCTCAGAGAAATCAGATCTCACAAGGAAGAATGTGATGGCTGATGATCGAAAAATGAAGGAATTTTGAAAGATTCTTCAGAACAAATAAGCTGTGTTAAAAGATGAAAATTCTTACAGACAACTGTTGCAACAGAAGAATAAGAAATCTGGTCTCCAAAACTGAGCAATCTAAAGACCAAATGAAATTAAGAGACTCCAAAATTTAAATCTGATGAAGGACATGATAAAAAAACCCACACACCACTGCACAACTAACTGTGCAACGCTATTCCACAAGATGTCACAGAGGCAAAAACCTTCCTAGGAGATTAGAGAGACATAATGGGTGAGGTAATATCTTTTATTGGATCAACTTTTGTTAGAGAGAGAAAGAGAGAGAGAGGTTTTCAAGTTTACAAAGAGCTCTTCAGTTGTGGAAAACTTATTCAGAGTGTCACAGCTAAATACAAGATGGAACAGATTGTTTAGCATCAATAGTTAACACATATTTCAAGGAACCATTCAAGATGAAGTGGCCTGTTAATATAGGTGATTTGACATTGATATGGATGATTAACAGCTAGAGTTACATTAGCTAGAGTTACAGAGATAGATGATAAATTTATAAACGATGTAAATTCATGTGTTAGGATGTAAGTTAACCAACTGCAGTTAGGAAGAAATCCCCTTTTCCTCCATCCCCCACAATAGTTAGGTTGTATCTCCATTATGGATTTTCCATCTTCTACTGGAGCACCTAGTACTGTCCAGTATAGGAGACAGGATACTGGATTAAGTGGACCATTGGTTCTATCTGGTAAATCGAACTCTATTCTTGTAAGAAGGAATTAACAATGTTTCATATAGCTGAACAGACAGAAATCACATTTAACGTGTGACAGGTTTTACATACTCAAGTCTGAAAGAACCTCAGACAAAGATAATATAGAATCACTGTGCCAGAAAGGGTATCTTAAAGATGAGATACAAAAGATTCAACATATACTAGATAAGGTTTTGAGGCTCATAAAATGAAAGAGGACAATGAATAATCTGGCTCATTAAAATCAGGTGGTCAGTTATTTTCTGTAAAACAGCACTTGCTCAGTCTCGGAAAGAATAAAAAGTAGTTAAGTGAAGATGCTATTCTTCAATATATTACTCCCCTAATAAACACTTTATAGAACTGTGTTCAAGGGTGGGAAAAATTATGGTGCTTCTTAGAAGGGAGAAACTGAGAAGTCTGGTGTTCACTTTAAATGGGAGGGAACCGTCGTGTTATAATTTAAGAACTCTTAAGAAGTTCGGTTTGCTCTGCAAAGCATATCTTCCACAAGATATTTCAGCCAAATTAAGTTTGCCAAGTTTGTCAGTTACCTGAACTTTCTGGTTAAATTTTTATTTCCAGTGGTACAAATTTAACAAAATATAGATGAAGAACACCTATGAAATGTGTTTTCTGCTTCCACAGTTGCAGTAGATAAGTCTGCCTGGTTTCTTTGTTACTTCCAAGACAAAATGCACTTTTCAGTTCATAAATGCACATTTATAAAATCATCATTCACTTCCACAGGAAGACTCAATTTCTTTCAACTTTTGTTGTAAATTATTCTGTAAACCAGCAGATATCATCTTCGAGGTTGTGCTTTAGTTTCCTTTGGCAAATGACAAAAGAATTCCTAGACAGTTACTCATGGCAGTAAAGTTTTATGGAGGTGCAACAAAACCAGCCACATGAAAAAAAATATTATACTTGTATTCTGTGGGTGGGAGCGCTTTGGAAGAGATCAAAAACAATATAATCAAATGCAATAGCATGAGAAAAAGGGTTAGAGACAGTTTTCCATTATAAGCATGATTATCTGTATGACAACGTATCCTCGATTAGTAAATGAGTCATGGCCAACTTCATGTTACCTACCACTGCTTCTGGTGACTGTTCAAGTTCATTTTTACAGACATGTGAAGCAGTAGTGACAAGGGAAAGAATGGAGCATTTGAGGGAATATGCAGAGGGTGACAGAAGGGCCTACCTGCAGACAGCTATTACAGAAGTATTTAGTCCGCCATAACAGGAGAAAGCCAACATTATGGGGATGGTCCATTGCATAAATCTCAGGGTTTCTTCTGAGAAAGTCTGAAGAGCAAGAAGCATTAAGATTAAATCATCCTCCTCACTATGATCTGACAAGTCCTGAACTAGAACCGTGTCAATGGCCAGAAAACAGTAAAAGAAATAAATAGATTATAAATCACTTCAGTTATGGACAATGCCTCCCTCCCAACTATCATACTATATATAGATTTGTTCCCTTCCCTAGCAACCTTAATTCTGAATTTTGTGTTAAGACTACCTTAATGAAAGAACAGAAAATGCACAGCTAGAAGCTCCTGGCTTTTCAGCTGAATTGCTAGCATTTTATTCTGACTGGAGTGTTATGACAAATTAATCCCAGAAGAATAATCACAAAATTAAACACAAAAGCCTGATTTACTAAATTTATTTTTCCTGCAGTGAGAAAATTAGTTTGGCTTCTTGACTTTAACAGCTGGACTCAACATCTGAACAGGATTTGCAAGACTTACTACTCTGCTCCCTGAAATGCTGAAATAACAGTTCTGTACAAAGTTCTATTGAAAGAAGTCTGACTTGAAGCAGTGAGAACTCCCCCCAATAAAATGTTGCCACAAAACAAAATCCACAGGGTATGCTTCCTTGTTTTAGGATCTGTCCCATGTTGAGTAAGCGAGGGTTGCAGGAAGGTAAGAGAGTCCTACATTTATTTGAGGAATGTCAACATAAGGACTTTATTTTCACAACATTCAGTTTGCATTGTAACAAGATGACAAAGATCACCGGACATTGACAGTGCAACGAATCATGATGACTAACAGTTCCAAAGCACCACTGTCCTAAAAGGATAATTGGAAATAGATGTCAGCCTTTCCTGAATTCAGAACTCATGCAAAACTAATGATCCTACCCTGCATTAGACTGAAGACTTCTGCAATGCCAGTTTGTATAGCTCATTTCAGGTTTGTCTCACACGAGTGAGCTCTTCCAAGTTCCATTTATACAGGTTCTTACATTGATCTTGTCGCTCTTATATCTGACCACCTTTCTCCAATACATTAAGTGACTAACATCTTCCCTGTGGGTTTGTTCTTGCTCATCCTCTCCCCAGAGAGAGAAAAATGTGTGCGGTAGAGCATTTTGTTTTGCCAGCCTAGCTCTGTGCACTGGAGAGCAGAGGCAGGTAACAGAAACAGCTGGCGTGAGAATGTACAACAGTTTTCGCCCTTTTAACTTCCCGACCTTTGAGAATTGTTTCCTAAAGGAAACAAGGAAACTGACTCATGATAACCTCATTTGCAAGTAGGAAAGCTGCACATGCAAAAGACCAGAACAAAACTGATGAGTGCATAAAATTCTGTGCCACTCACGAAAGCTTGTTTGTCAAAACAAAAACATTGGGTGAGGTCTTTTCAATTTGATCGAATACATTCAAGTGACCTGCGCTAAAGAAATGACTACATCAAATGGAAATATAATGGGGTACTCTAATTTCTGGTACTACAATAGAAAGCAGTTTGTCAGGTTGTGTTATGTTTTTTAAGTGTCTTTCCACTCTGCTTTCAGTGATAATCCCGCTGACTGGTCCCCACTGGTGACCCACATCACTGACTGATAACCTACATTGCTCCCCTTAAATTATTTGAGATGGAAAATATCTCCTCCTTTTTTCCAGGGACAGAAGATGCTGCTGCAGTGCAAGGTACCAGGTGGAATCTTTTCTTCATCTGTCAACCACTCAATAAGATCTTAAATAAAAAAAATTATGCATGGCATATAATCCACTGCATGGATATGCTCTTCTGTATAAACTCCAGCCTCTTTGACTGGGTCTATACTAAAAAAATTGCACACACATTTTCCAACAGCGCAGCTACCCAGATCAGAAAGTCATGACAGTGGTGAAAATGCTTGTGGCTTAAACTAGTGTAGGAGCTGCAACAAGGCTGGAAAGAGGTACAAATTCTGCAGAATAGGCAAAGACAAAATGTGTTCCCTTAAAATTATACTAACATGCCAATCCTTCTCCCCAGATCTGACTCAACCCCTTGATCTCACACCTCCTGTTTGGTGTGTCTACACTCATAAGCTTTGTAGGTATAAAGCATCACCAGTGCAGCTTCAGTGGAAGCTGTAAGAGACAGGAACTAGATTTGAGGACTGTGGTTAAAAATGCCTGAGCCCCATCTATACTATAGTTTCCATGACTGTTTACACTGGTAAAACTGCACAGGTAGTGAATTACCCCTCCAAAGTTTGCAAGTATAAATGCAGTCTTCAAGGGCTAAAGGAATAGCAATATTTCTATTTACACAGCCCCAAAGGTGGGCTAGTGATTTCAGTGCAGAAAATGAGAAGCAATGAGGACCCTACCAATTAACAAGAACTGGAAAAAAGATCCATAACTCAAATTGAGTGAACTCTGTTGGATATAGGCATATTGAAAATCAGTGTTGCATACTGAAGAAATTCCAATCAGGTTTTAAGTCAGAAAAGTACAAGATTCACAAGCAGATAAGCAACTTTTAAAAAAATTCCCTTAACAAAGTAACTTTGTTCTCCAAATGTATTACTTCCAAGGATTCCACTGAGAAGGCATGTGCATGTGCCTTTATTCATGGATTTCAGAACCAACACTGTAAGCCCCCAACTGTTCCTTAGTTCTTCTCTAACTTCAGGTACATACTTTAACTCTCCAAAGTAGAGGAGAGAAAGGAGGATCATCTGAATCTGCAGAGGCAATACATTTGGAGAGCAACACAGGTCAGTAAGCAACCTCTTCTTCATGACACTGTTTATGCAGATACTCACAGTTAGACTAGCTATCAGTGGCAAGCCTCAGCAAGAAGGCAGAGTATGAATAACTGAAATGACAGTGAAAACTCTGCTCTCCTGAATGGCAACCTAGTCTGATCTGACTCAGTATTGGGAAATAAGAGAAAATATGCTTTGTGAAGGCATGAATCAAGCATCAGGTAGCAGCATTGCAAAACTCAACAACCAGCACGTGACAAAAGAAGAAGTTATTACTCCCCTGGTGAAAAGGGCTGTAGGTCCCTCTGGTACAATAAGCACACTGTAGCTGAAAGCAGCAACCCATGACTGCCTCTAATTATAAGTTTGTAAATTAACAGGTGCAGAAGAAGATGCCTTCCTACCAAACTGGTCTTTTTGGAAGATATCAACACAACCAAAGAGAGTGGGTTGGATGCTGGCTGCTATAGTCAATCAGGTTCCCAGTTCTCTACTGCAAGAGAAGCTGGCAGTGACAGGCATAAATACCCAAGAACAGTAATAGCCAGATGCAGAAGATGGGCCTAGAAAAGCAAATCATAATGGAATTTACAGAAATTGTAAACCCAAAAGGATAACTGCTAGCATACACAGCCTTTCCCTTCTGGAACTTTCCCCCAGATCCACGTTCCCATTTAATCTGAGGTAAAGGCAGCTGAGAAAAAACTATGTCTATTCCAGGGATCTCAGCACATTGGTTATACTCCTCATCAACCCTGGACTCATAGGACCAGATGCAAAAATTCTGCATGAGTGACCATCTTCACTCTCTCACATTCAAGGGGAAGGCCATATGGCTCCTGGAAAGAGAAGAGAGCAAAGGACTGTTTTGTTTAATTTGCGAATTATTGTTGCCCTAGAAGGGGAATACCAACTTGAATTAGGGAAGGGGAAATCTCTGAACTATCCAAGCATGAAGGGAAAACTGAGGGACTGATGTTTGTCATCTGAGGCATGGCCACACAAAGACGTAGTAAGTTGAAATGCTTACAGCCATTATGTTACCTTCTCTTAGAAGCAGACACAGCACCCCAAATTCTTAGAGGACCCAGAAAGGCTCTGTAATGGATGCAATAACTTCTGCAGCTGGGCTCAACCCCAAAGAGGCAGCTTGCAGCATCCAACTATTCAGACCTGTTAGATAAAGGACTTCTTGGACATAACTACATAACTGATAACTACATAGCCATATCCCTAATCTGACCTCTTTCCTCCATCTGTTAAATCAGAAAGAATGTAACCTTCAGATAGAGTCCAAACAACAAAAATGAGGAAAAAATCTAAGTACAAACATACTACTAGATAAATACTTACAACTAAAATATTATACTACCTAATATACCACTTCTGATACAGAGAGAGTACTGGATTCTGCATACAAAGGGCAGTCGGGTGGTTTTTTAATACCTTTTAATACCTCTGAAATAGAATCCATCACAGTGTGGCACTGAGGATATGTAGAGACAGTATCATGAAGGAGAACACCAAATATAGGATTAGAATTATTAAGGCAGATAAGACCCTGAACCTAGAATAAGATGCTAGCCATATACTAAATGGAAAGATGTTATGACTTCCTAGTACATGTGCACGCTGCAGACAGCAGAGTCCCAAATAAACTGGCAGAAACAAATACTCTAAAAATTGGATCTTTACTGGCAGGAAAAGGTGATGTAGAAGTTCACAACCACCAGTTTAAAAAAATGCATGGGTGCTGCTGCACCTAGCCTGAAGTAGTAAAACCAACCCAAATACATGGTTTCCGCCATCAGCGCCTGCACTATAAAAATTGTTCCAGAATCACTGAAACGGAGTGCTCATTCTGTAGGGTAATTAGTGTATGTAAAAATGAACAGTAGCAAGGACTCTAGTGCATAATTGAAGCTGAAATGGAAGACCGTATCTATGACACAAGAAATGTTTGACAAAGGAGGTGAATTTAGGATTGGCAAAGTCCCTGGAGAAAAACTGCAGAGCTATAAATCTCAACAAAAAGATCTTCTATTAGAGATTAGGATGAGGAGAAAAGACAAAATTTACCAGACACTAACGCAAGGCAGTAACCAGCCTAGTAACCAGAGGCTGACATCAAATATGAAAGGAGGAATGCTTCATCAATTAGGTCTAAAGCTACACCTCTGCTGAAGCCACTCCTTCAGCTCCCAGTCACTGAAAAGAGCAAGTATGGTGGGTTCCCACACCAAGACTGGATCCAGCTTCTGGCTAGTATGTGTCAGATTTGAAGCTCTCCCATTCCAGCTCTGGCTGCTGAAAAGGGGAACTGGCTTTTTATCCTTCACCCCAAAGCCTCCTGACTGAGGACAATGGGGAAAGCTACTCTATTCCCAGCTTCAATGTTTCAGGGCCTTCTCCCCACTGTGAACAGCACCAATGCCTACCCTAGGTACTCTTCACAATGTTCCTAAGTAGCAGCAAAGTGAGATGAACATTAGCAGTTTTACTCCTACCCTGTATACATCACTGCATATGGTTAGGATAACTTCAGCATTTTACGCCCGAGTCAAAACTTTCCTTTGTCTACTATATGTCCTAATGTGTAATGCATTAAAAAGGAAACCCTAACCTGCCCACTCTCGAGTGTCATCATTGCACATAAAATGCAGATATTTATACATTCAATAAAACACTGTGTTAAGATCCATTAAATCAAATATAGATGAGTAGAAATGGAAACTACTTAATGGTTGCTTTTGAAAAGAAATAATGAAAATAGAATTAGAATCCATCTTCCAAGTCATAATTAGAAGACAATGCACCATTTTACAGAAGTTAATATCGGAAGGTTCTAGCGCTGGGGGAAGGAGGCTCAGCTTTGTTTTAGTTTTGTTCTGAGTAGCTAAACTCAGACTGACGGCTTGGCTACACTTGCAGCTGTAGAGCACTTTGGGTTAAACCCATCTTCATAGACAGCTCCAGGGAAAGCACTCCAGCGTGTCCACACTGACAGCCGCAACCACACTGGCGTGCCCACATTTGCAGCACTTGAAGCAGCAGGGGGTGCATTATGGGCAGCTATCCCTGCATTCATGTGGCTGCAACATGCTTTTCAAACAAGAGGGGTGGGGTGGAGTGTGTTGTGTGTATGTGTCGGGGGAGAGAGAGAGCGGATTTTTGGAGTGCTGAGAGTGTGTCAGCATGCTATCTTGTAAATGCAGATCCACCTAATCTCCTGCTTTTCCTCACTCACTCATAAAAGTTTGCTTTGTGCCGTTGCGTACAAGCTCTGAAAAAGCATTTCTGCATTCCT
The DNA here is from genome assembly GCA_007922305.1 of Dermatemys mawii. Taxonomy (NCBI): domain Eukaryota; kingdom Metazoa; phylum Chordata; order Testudines; family Dermatemydidae; genus Dermatemys; species Dermatemys mawii. The sequence goes on along the minus strand of ML677343.1, from coordinate 7,315,820 downwards.
CCAGCCAGTTCAAACCAAAGGGAAGAGAGACCACTTCACTTAAGGAGGTTAGGGGGTGTTCCCAGAGGTCACTCAAAGCGGAGTATTGTTAATGCTCATTTACAGTGACGCTGGGGTGTCTCACCCAATATGCAACCGCTGTTAATCCTCTGGCAAGGAGGAATACCAGGAGTGGGCTAGCCAGGGAGTCAGAGTGCTCTACATGCCCTGCCAGTGTGGACGAGTAGTAAGGTAGAGTTCTCTGGGAGGCTTTCTTGCAGTATAAAGTGCCAGTGTAACCAGGCCCCTAATCTCACCCATCTCTGTCTAGATCTTAGTTTGTTATGTTTTAAAGTTGATTAAGATTGTACTGTCATATAAATTTCTTAATAAGGTTTACTATAACAACTGCCCTTCCAGCCCAATGATCAAAGTATAGAGGATATATTGTATCTGTAAGAAATTATATTATGGAGAACTGAGGTGAACTACTGAGTAAAACTGAGGGTACTCTTAAAAAACACACACAAATGAACATCCAATCCTCCAAATACAATATTTTTTTTTCAATTTTGTACTTCTGTTTACAGGAGAATTATAGGAATTGATGCAATTTTAGTAGGGCTAGGAAACAATGAGTGATAAAACAGTTAGAGAGAGAGAGAGATACAATTTAGCCATGCTAATATTTGTAACATAACTATCTGCAGGCAGATAACAGAGGTACTTCACATTGAAGACAGATTAATTAGTGGCTCACTACATTTTTCGAACATACTTCAAGTGATTAAAGACTATAGCATAAAAATGACTAAGAACATGCTAAGTATTAATGATTCCTATTATTATTCTTTAAATACCTCAAGGAGCATACACCTAGTCAGAATCTTTGCAAAATATGACAGTGGCTTGGATTAGATGCTGGTTTTAAATAAGATTGCTATTAAGTTAAAAGAAACCAATACACAGTATGCTCATTCACAATATTTGTGTTTAAAGACTAGATTTAAGTACATAGGATACATTATTTAGTTGGTCTCCCATTCTAGATTTAGGGGAAATATACATGGCACAGTAAGGGAGATGAATAACCAGGGACTTTACCTACAATGTCCACAAGTAGTAAATCTATCCTTAAAAAATACAAAGATTTGACAATACAGCAATATGGTATATTTTTGACTTACCACTGCCACAGCATCACTAGAAAGAACAGCGTTAATATCCAGCACTGTATAGTAAGCTATGTTGGTCAAAATATAGATAACCGTCACAATTGGCATAGAAACTGCAATAGCCAGTGGCAGATTCCTGATGAGACAAAGAACAGCAAATAGGCCTGGAAAATTCTAGGGTTTTAAAAAATTATATCATTTAAACAGATGTCAGTATTTATTTTTAAGCATTTTTAAACGGTTTATCTAATTACATATCTACAGTTGTGCAAAATGATGGGTTACCTTTTTTACCTCTTTTTAAATAGATTTAAATTTTCACAGATGCAGAAAATTATGGGGAAGTCAGACAATAAATTACATAAAAACATTAAATACAAATTCAAAAAGTTAACACTTTATAACCGTTAAAACACAAACTGTCAACATCACATGTCAAAGTACTATCCTTAAATGAAACTCTAATAGGCAAATTAAGAAAAATAACCTTATCTGTCGGTGTCAGGTATCAATGGAAATATTTAAGTTATTTAGAGCTAGACTAAGCAGAAACATTTATCAAGTGTAATCAAACTGAATGCAAGCTCTTTCTCTCTCAAAAACCTCGTCAAAATAAAACAATTTTTTTCCATTACTGACTTAATGGCACTAAAAAGGAATTCAACACCATTACAATGTCATCACTACCATCTAGTCAAATTACTGTGGCAAAATGTCAATGCCATACAAAGTAATTAAAAACCTCTTTAAGACGGGGTTGGCAAACTTTTTGGCCCAAAGGCCACATCGGGGTTGCAAAACTGTACGGAGAGCCGGGTAGGGAAGACTGTGCCTCCCTAAACATCCTGGCCTCCATCCGACCCCCTCCCACTTCCCGCCCCCATTACTGCCCTCCTCAGAATCCCGACCCATTCAACCCCCCAGGACTGGGAATTAGACAGACACCGAGTGACAGAGAGAGTCAAACAATTGAAAATAAAGAGTTTTCATCAGAAAAGCTCTGCAGCCAGGAGATCTGGCTGAGCCTGCTCAGCACCATGGAGGCAAGGGGAAAAATGGAGAAACTTTAGGAGGAAGGACTTTCTCCTGTTGGTAGTGATGGAGAGGTCAGATTCTATCCCCAAACTGGAAGCAGCCTGAAGTACCCACTGTAATGGATCTGTGGACTTTAGCATGAAGAAGAAATGTAGACAGGTCACCTAATGAAACAAAAAAGCTGGAATGGCTCTTCAAGAAAAAAAAAAGCCCAAGGACCTTTTCACATGTAATTGTGGACTAGAACTTTCACAGGACAAGCATGAAACAGAATGATTATGGAAAAACTCTACCATACTCTGAAAAGAATTTCAGGAGACCAAAATGCCTCCTTATTCTTTTGAGCATTATTATAATATTGGCCATTAAAATTTGAAGCTTGCTTTATGAGTGAGAGTCACTGCCAGGAATAAAGCCTGCTGCATTAGAAACTTGAGCGTATGAATAACAAATGGATGTAAAGGAGGTTTTATCATCTTATACGTTCCTAGCAAATAGCCTGTTTTTAAATAAAAAACTAATAGAAAAAAGTTACTTAACTGTTAACACAACAGAATATATTATCTTTAAGAGGAAGGTGAAAAGATATTACAATAGCACTCAAAGGGAGTTTTTAAAATCAATTTTCTCTGCCAACAGATGAAGAAAGACAAGATGACTAATGTAAGTACAGAGTGTTAAATCTCTTATGGGTAGGTGTACTAGCAAAGTGGTTAAAGAGAGACATTGTCAACATGAAATCTAGTCAGTTAAAAAAAGATGGTTGCTAATTGTCATTTTGCAACAAAAAATCATAAAGGAAAACATCTCTCTCCTTTGCTATGTGAATGCTCAAACAGGGCGAACTGACTAATAATGCACAAAGCAAGCCAGCTGGGGGAAAAAAAGGAAACCTCTCTCCCTCTCATCTTTCAGCTATAGCAATCTTAGCTGTTACTTGTAAAAGGTAAAAACTATCAAACAGATGTGAATTTTACATTAACCTTTTCTGTTTAAAGCCTGAGCTACACAATTAATGGACTTGTCAGTCGCACATCTGCAGCATTCACTTGCGTGTGGGGATTATGTTTTGAGACTTTGAAACTGTCACGGCAATTGCACAGATAAAAACATTGTGTGCACCATTTACTCTGTAATATGACAATCTATTTGTAAAGAACTATCCATGATACGTAACTGCAAAGTAACGATTGCTAATCAACTAGTACGCGGTAGTCATAAAGACTTCCTTATTTTTAAAGTGTTTCAGACATTAATAAACATTATGCTTAATAATCCTGTGTTGGTGATCCAATATAGAGAGTTGTGTCTCCCTACAAAGTAGTTTTACAATAATCAAATTCCTTGTCAGCTCAGAACACATTGTTGAGAAAAATAGTCACTACATGAATGACTTAAGAACTGTCCAAGTTTAATGAAATAACATCCATTAAAAAAAAAAAAAAAGAACCTGGATCCTTTACCTTTCTGGATTTTTGATTTCTTCTGTTACAAAATTAAGGGTGTCCCAACCTGAGTAAGAGAACAAGGCAGAATACAGTGCAAGAGAAATGTCTCCCATGTCCCAAGAAGATCCCTCAAAGGAGTTCTGAAAGTGACCTGAATGTCCTGTGGAGGGAGAAATACAAATATGTATTATGCATAGTAAGTAAAAATGTTTTTTAGTTTGATATACAAAGTTGCAAAATAAGCCAAGAACTAGGAATTTTGACATTCCTTCAAGATCAGTCATTGACCCATCCTTCCATTCTGCCTGTTATAGCCTTGAGAATAAGCAGAGCACTTAATTTTGTAAAAATTCTACTCTATGGAGAACTCAGAAAGCATTATTATTATGCAATTAAATACCTAACCTGTTCACAGTAACAGCAGACACAAAACTGAGGGACAGTGAAAGTACAGGTCTGTAACCCAAAATACAGTTCAATCATACTTGTTAACAGCCATGGTAGTATCCTTTCGGCTGAAACCAATGTATGCAAATAAAATGGTACAATTCTACGGGTCATACCATCTCTGAAATTCTAAACCACTTTGCTTGTGTGTGTCAAAGTAAGCCCTTTTTTTTTTTGGTGAACAGAGATGCAAGTCTTTCAAAAATGCATGCCGATTTATAAAATCAGTCATTTAACCAAATGGCTAAATACCTGTATTTAAATTTTGTTAAAGTTCTGATTGATTTGATGAGTTATAGTTACTATTATAGGTCCAGACTACTGTCCATTACATTGTAAACATTTAAATACATGCAAAAAGATGTGACGAGTCAATGAATATATACATATTAAGAGGTAGCCCAATTTAGTTTAAGCATCAAAAGGGCCAAATTGATAGCAATTACGGGAATGTAAAAAGTAGTTAAATAATAGTTGGGATAAAATCTTCCAAAGTACACTTAAGTCTTGTGTGCTATCAATACTGCTGCAACTAACATAATTTACATCACCCTTCAACTTGGAGTTTTTTCCAACATGTGCTCACATTGTCAGCACAGTGGCAATACAAAAAAATATAAATAGTTTATAATATTGACCACAGGAAGGTAAGTTACTATCTTGTACATTCCAATGCCCATATATATATATATAGCTACACTTCTAAACACCTTCTACTTCTCACAGCAATATGTTGCTATTTGTAGGGTGGGAAAAGCAGTTTATAAGGCATTGCCAAGGTTGACCTTAGCACAAATATTTGACTCCTTTAAATGTGTCACATTTAAATGTGTCCTTTTCAGTAACTTGGATGACACCGAGGAAGATAGAGTAACAGCCAAGTTAGGAGCAGGGAAGAAGGTAGGTAGCATCCAGGATGTTAGTGGTAACATATTAAGGTCAGGGGAGCTGCTGATGGCACAGAGGTGTTTTGTACTGAAGAAGTGACACACTATGCAACAGTTTGCATATTGACATGTGTTGTTCCATACTGGCCCAATAATAAGGAAAGAACATGGGCTACAGTCCCTCAACAATGGTCCCACTCTAAATACAGAAAGTATCATTTGGGCTAAGGACGCATTTTTCATAAAATTTAAAATTGGGCTGTGTACTTTTTTGACCCAACACGGAAAGCTTCCAAAACACACGGAGTAAAACTCAAAAACAAAACAACTTTAAGCTAAAATATTATGATTAATAAGAAAGAATCAGCAATAAACTATTTAATGCTGAACAATATAGAAAAGAAGTCAGGAACTAAGTAAGATGGGCTGATACTCCTATAGATGCATTACAGTCACCTTCAGAGACACACATCTAGCTCCTTTTAAATGGCTTTGAGTCCACTCAACTTCACAGACAGATAGATATCTGTGAAGGCATACTTCTGAAGAGAAGTACTGCAATTTTACAGTTTTGTGTAACTGCACATCTTATCGAAAATCCAGATTACAAAAAGCTTAGACTGAGGTTCACCGAACTCAAAATATGATCATATGATTTGTTTACTAGCCATTGGAGAGATCATATTTCTCTACTCATACCGTATTTTACGAACTCTGCATGTTGCTGCTTGCTCTTTCCTTCCACTAACCATTCCAAACCAAAGGGTGTAAAATTGCTTAGGTGTATTAGGACAATTCCAGTATGATCTTCATTCACAACATTGGCAAGTTGTTAATATCTGGATGGATATGTTGGATCTTACTGCTTAATACTGATATTATTGGGGGGAATATAGCTCAGTGGTTTGAGCACTGGCCTGCTAAACCCAGACCTATGAGTTCAATCCTAGAGGGGGCCATTTAGGGATCTGTGGCAAAAAATCTGTCAGGGGACAGTACTTGGTCCTGCTAGTGTAGGCAGGGGACTGAACTCAATGACCTTTCAAGATCTTTCCAGCTCTATGAGATATGTAATACTAGATATGGAGATACACCTAAATATAAATTTAACATTAGACTAATTTAAAAATACTGTTTTGCAGCTACTATGGATATTCCTAATGAAAACCAAACTGATTATTCCCCAGCCTTATTGATATATACCAACCTCTAATTAGTTTTATAAGCTTACCCTGGCATAGTTTAACAATTCCTGTTACGATGATGACAATAAGGGCAATGACTTTAGCATATGTAAATACATCCTGCACCCTTGTTCCCCATTTAACATAGGCACAATTTATAAATGTTAGAAGACCTAGGAGACAAAAAAATGAAAATGAAAAGGAAGTTATGCATGATCTTTGTTAAGCACAGATTTTAATTATTGTCCAGGTCAGTGTACAGATGCTGAATTTAAAACTATGTTAAAATAAACTAAAGAGCCTGGGAAAATTAAACTAAGCAACATTTACTGGCACTCACAACGTATTGTCTTACTATTATGCATTAGTTAATTTATGACAAAAGAACAAGAGTGGAGAACATCAATTCTAAAGACGTATTAGATTCTTTCTGCCAAGGACAGGAAGAAAGACCCTTCACCACATGTCAGACCTGCTGGGCCTGTTCCCATTTTTCTGGTTTTACCCCTCATTCTTGAGGCTCCGTTCTGCAGCTATCATTCAAGCCAAAGGCAGCAGAGAATGTCCTTTCATTTTATGTTTTAAAATAATGTTCTGGTTCGCCTCAAAACTCTTTTAGACAGATGTCTAATAGTAAGAATTATTTTGCCCTTTTCTTGGTATCTTGAAGATTAGTTCAACATCCAAGATAATTTCACAGGTTTTATAATCTTAATATGAAATTTGGAAAGTTGAAAATAGACATTGATAATTCTCTTGAGATCAATTGCATATTTTAAAACAGTTGAAAAGACAAGGTAAGAACAGATACGACCATTTAAAAGGGTAAGCTTCACAGATAAGGCAACATTTGACTGATGGGAATTTTTTTGAATTAAAACTGGTGTTAGTGTGATGGAAATATGAAGACCCCTTGGGGGACACAAATTTACATTCCTGTACAACAGTACTTTAAGATTGGTTCTTCAAAGAGTTGAGTCCCTCTGGCTGTATACAATATACTCTTTTACTTAAATTACATAGAGGTTACCATTTTATTTTCCTTCAGTATTAGCTATTCACAGACTGCTCATTGTAGATGTTACTTTGCAACATAAAGGCACATAATATTTGGATGATATTAAGTAATGTTGTGTAACCTGAGGATATATCCCAATTTGACAACTTTAAAATAATTTGAAAACATTCAGTTCTCTCTCTTTGGGAATACACTCCTCTCCCTCACTGCCTCCCCTGGTTAAATTAAAGGAAGATTTCTACTCTCACAAGTATTCCAGATAATTGTGGCTGGTTAAGGAGCAATTCCGCAGAAAAGGACCTGGGGATTATAGTGGTTGAGAAGCTGAATATAAGTCAGCAGCATGCCCTTGTTGCCAAGAAGGCCAATGGCATATTGGGCGGTATTAGTAGGACCATTGCCAGCAGATCAAGGGAAGTAATTATTCCCCTCTACTCAGCACTGGTGAGGCTAAACCTGGAGTACTGCATCCAGTTTTGGTACCTTCCTTACAAAAGGGATGTGAGCAAATTGGAGAGAATCCAGCAGAGGGCAATGAAAATGATTATGGGGCTGGGGCACATGACTTACGAGGAGAGGCTGAGGGAACCGGGATTATTTAATCTACAGAAGAGTTAGGGGACATCTGATAACAGCCTTCAACTACCTAAAGAGGCGTTCCAAAGAGGATGGAGCTAGACTGTTCCCAGTAATGGCAGATGGCCAATCAAGCAGCAATGGTCTCACGTTGCAGTGGGGAAGGTCTAGATTGGATATTAGGAAACACTATTTCATTAGGAGGTTAGTGAGGCACTAGAATGGGTTACCTAGGGAGGTGTTGGAATCTCCATCCTTAGAGGTTTTTAAGGCCCGGCTTGACAAAGCCCTGGCTGGGATGATTTAGTGGGCATTAGTCCTGCTTTGAGCAGAGGATTGGACTAGATGACCTCCTGAAGTCTCTTCCAACTTAATATTCTATGACTTTAGACTTGCTCATGTAACCAAATTTATCAGATCCTCTCTCCTCTGATTGTTGTTGCTACACACTACAATCAACAGTTCGCATTATTGCTCTATTGTGTTCATTTTTTCCTCATATATTTCAAAATATTAAACAGCCCCTCCCAAACTAAGTACTATTTGAACATTCAGGGATAATCTAGCTGTATCTTTATTGTTTTCCTATAGTTCAGAGTAATTTTTGCATTATCTGGATTATAATTAATCTGCTGCAATCCTTTAATTTAGGCACTTCCCCAGATGCAGATATTTGCACTAGCAAATCATATATAGTTAGTGAAATTCAACTGTATTTTACTAAGCTTTCTTACTGAAAAATACATGGTATATTAGATTATCTTAAACAATGTAGTCACATTGACTGATAAACTGATGTAGTGGCAAACCAAAACTAACTAATATACAATGCAATTTTCTGGAAGTTCCTTCTCTTATATATTTTAAAGCTTGGTTAAAGAGCCACAACCCAACAAGGGGAAAAAAAGGGGCAGCCCACAGATACAGGAATGTACTTAGTCCAGTTACCCTGTGGAAGAATAATAATTCAAAAATAATAAAAAAACAAGGGCAATGATCCCATACAAGTGTGAGACTGGTAAACTTGAAAAGTTGGCATCTAAAAAGGATGAACCACATTTCCTTCAACTTGTCAAAACTGGGACAAACAGAAGTATCAAATTTCAAAAATCATAACTGCAACAGCTCCTGAGAAACACTCAGGGAAAAAATTGGCATCAGATCTGCCTTCCAACATAAACAAACAGTTGTTTTTGTTACTCTACAATAAACCATACTTATGTGAACAGGATGTTTTATTCTAACCAACAGTTTTTAGGTAATCATTTTTTAAGAAAAATTTTCCTATTACAAAGATGTTAGAACATTTGGTCTCTGTTTTCATGACAATTTGATTGTGAAGTGCTGTCTATCTCTGGAGTTTAAAAAAAAAATCTGATTAAGAATCTGGACAAAACAAACCATTTCATTATTAGACTATGCTTTTTTCTGGTTACTAACGGAGTGTGTCTGCACTTCCCATGGATCAACGCTGTGGCAACTGATTCACCGAGGGTCAATTTAGCGGGTCTAGTGAAGACCCACCAAATCGACCGCAGATTGCTCTCCTGTTGACTCTGGTACTCCACCAGAACGAGAAGCATAAGGTACGTCGACGGGAGTCGATCCAACGCAGTGTAGAAACTGCAATAAGTCAACCTAAGCTACGTCAACTCCAGCTATATTATTCACATACCAAAATTAGTGTAAATTTAGCATTAATAAAGACTATATTTAGTTGCAAATCACCATGTTTTAATGGTTATACCAATCAACAAGAATCAATTTTTCTTTAGGAAAAGAACTGAAAAGTACAAATACAAACCAAGATTAAATGATTAACCAAAATTAACCATTTTTTAATCAAGGTTTCCCGCTTGAGGATTTAAATTATAGAAATCACCTTGATTTAAATCAATCCACCCAACATCCACCTCAAAAACAAAACAAAACACAACAACAACAAAAAAGTTATGAGTCCCAAAAGATAGCCCTCTGTCAAGAAAGGTATTCCCTGAAAATGAAGTTTAGAAGTGAATAGTATGCGTTTGAAAGCACAGAAGTTTTCTAATAAGAAATTGAGTTTTCTGGAAGTCATGGAGGGAGGCTGAGACACACAGTTATATAACCCGAGCCTTTCTGTTTAAAGATGCAACTGCTAAATTCTACCAGCCATCATTAAAAATTCCTCCAAGAAGAATCAGGACTTGAGACAAGTTTTAGCTAAGTGTGAAAGATCTTGCGTTTAAGACTTCAAAATGTCCTCGTCATACACATCCAGTCTATGTTGATTTCCTTTCCTTACTCTAACTCAAACCATTCTAGATCACGAATACTATAGTTCTGGAATCTAAAGAGGACTATATGTAAGAGATGTTCATGGTCAACATAAGAATCACATTTGTTTTCACATAATACTTACATATACAAGCAGCTGCGATGAGACGACAGGCAACATAAGGAGGCTCACAAGAAGGGAAGACAGGCTGCACAATGTAGTCAGCAAAGGTTATTGCAATAATTGCCTGACTAGTTGGCTCAACAATTAATAATGAGGTCCATAAGCGAATAAAAGCAATAAAGCTCCCAAAGGCCTCCAAGATATATGCATAGCTGGCTCCTGACTTGGTAATAGTGGTTCCCAGTTCAGCATAGCAGAGAGCTCCAAACACTGAAAAAATCCCCCCGGCTGCCCAGATTATTAGCGACAATCCATAGGAGGCACTGTAAATGAGGACTCCTTTAGGCGAGACAAAGATACCTGAACCAATCATGTTGCCTACAATGAGGCTGATTCCATTAAGCAAAGAGATTTCTTTCTTCAACTGCATTGTTTCTTTGTTTCTTTCATACATGGCACAGCTGTGACTTGAATCTGTCTTGCCTGCTTCCTTGATGGGAGAGTATTCAGCCAGTGAGTTATGAGCCACTGTACCATTTGCCCTTTCTTCCATTGTGGAATTGTTGTGTTTTCTCTATAATCCCAATCTAAAACAAAATTACAGACAGCTAAACATCAATAAACTTTTTGTCTAGCCCTTCACATCAATTCTTCTTTCTACTTGGAGCACAGGACTAACTTGTGTAACCTCCGATATCCCTCTTTTGCTACCTTGTGCTATTTGATTTTGAATAAGATAAATCTTTGGATGGTAAAACATGACATTTGAATAGGTGACAGTCTCAAAATATCTTAGAAGAAAAAGGTGAAAAGAAAAATACATGGTGCTGATTTACAAGCAGGGGAAGTTGGGGAGAAGTAGAGCAGAGGAAATTCAAAGGTCATTGACACCTGTCAGTTGAACTGAAAAAGATCAAAAGGGGGTAATGGAGGTGTATAAGGAAAGAGAAAGCATAGTACAAGAAAGAATAGAAGGTGGAAGTAGTGAAGATGACAGGTTTACTGCAATATAAAAAACACATTTCAATTACGTTTCATTCTTTCCTCTTCCATAACTAATTGTTTTAAAAAGTGCCCAAGAATACAGAAGTGGAAAAAAGTGTGGCTAAAGCTTCTGAATGGTTCACATTTATTTTCCTTGACTTCAGAGTTGAACATCTTACATCTCAAGTCTCCAGAGAATCACTGCTGGCCTTGACACTTACACATAAGATTATACTAATATCAACCATTCTAAAATACAGACACAATATAGAAGTTTAGAGATGAAACAATCTGATTAAATACAAACTGATCTTCAATTTTCATTGACACTAGCTTTCATTCAAAATCTAACTTCTGATTGGATTATCAGAAGTTTCATAAGAGTGATCCTACACCTTTCCTAAAAATGTGCTATCATTTTCATAAGTCCTTGCCAAGCACTAAATCCTGAGCGCACATTTTAGTGGCCTACTGCAGAGCAGAAAGATGCAAGTCTGGGTAGGATTTGGCAAAGCAATTACTCTAGCAGAGAAAGCAACTAGTTTATCTTGCGTAATATTTTCTTTATAACAGAAACTTAATTACAGTCCAAGAGCAAACTTTTTATCTTGAAATTGATCCTGGCACTAACCTAGTAAAGAGGGAAAAGGCACATACCAAGTATTTATGGTCTGATTTTCAGCAGGTCCAACATATAATTATGCACACTATTCAGGAATTTGTGCCTGAAAGTAATTAATAGATGAATCTACCTGGAAAATACAAGTATAAACACACTTGTCCATGCACTTATAGTAATTTGCACTCACTTTTTGTTCATGCAGTTATAAATCCTTTCTTTAAAAAAAAAAAAATCAAATCCTTACTTTGTTGTATTGTCAGCATTATACTCTACAATGTAAGTTAATTAAAACATTCTGATAGAATATGGTTAGAACATGTTCTTACTCTTTCAAGTATTTTAAATATTTTAAACCAAGGGAAATAAATATGTTACCTACACTGAAATGGAATGCAAGCCATTTACTGGAATGGAATATATCCCATTCACATTATGTCCAGTATGTGGACTTCTCTCGCTTTTCATAAAAAAAAAAAAGAAAAGAAAAAATTCAGTAAGTATCCTAAAATATTATTTATATAAATTAAAATATTAACTGCATTTGAAAGACTTTACATTATCAAATAGGTCTGCTGTATTAGTGTAAATCATCCCCTAAGGCTTTTTTTAAAGATTTAAAAGATTTGTTTAAAATGTTAAACTTTTATTCTATCAGAGCAAACAGTGATGGCATAATACAAACTCAGTCATATCTGGAAAAGTCATCCCACACAGGAACATCTGTAGGACATCACAAGTAAAAGAAGAGAGCTTCAGAAAAAAAAATCGAGGATTTATTCACCCCAAATGTTAAGGGTTCTGAAAGGTTCAGCATTTCTCTCTTTTCCCATAGTTATCTGGCATTTATTTTCAGACGAAAAAAGCCCAAATAGAAAATAGAACATGGAAAATTTGCTCCAATCTAGCCATGCACTCACAGCATGGTAAAACATAGCCTCTTCCCCCACTGAAAACTAGGAAGGAGAGGCAAAGCCAGGTCTGACTGTTTATTTCCCTTTAGCAGGGAGTGAGAAAGCGTCTAAGACCCTAAATCATATCAGCTCTTCTACATTCTTCTCAGTGCCGTAAAAATTATTTGGCGAGACGATGTTGACAGTCAGGGATGTTATTTGCTAGTGAAGATATAGGTAAAAGCTTTCCTGATTTAAGAAAGCCTTTCCTGATTTAAGAAAGTCTACCCTAATTTTACTGTAATTATAAAGTACCATGGATGTGGATTTGTTTAGCCTAAGTAACTTTACGTATGCTAGTTTAATAAGCAGTCCTATATTTAGAAAACTTCTCCATCCTCTTTTATGCCATCATTTCTCCAACGGGCTGCACTTCTTGACTAGCTGATGCCAAGCTTAAAGTTAAGTGTCTGAGGGAATTCATATACACATAGCAAGAACCCTTCATCACGACAGTAATCAACATCAGTACAGCCTCTTTTGACATACCCAGCATACGTCTATTCTAACCTTCCCTCCCGTCCCAACCTCCAAAAAAAACAAAGGAAGAACTCAAGTTGCTTTCTCTATTTCTTCAAAATGCCTTCTGCCTTGTTATACTTTGGCTGATTTCTCCTTGGTGTTGTACCATAAATGGTCTTTGAAAAAGGACTTGTGATATTTAAAATGTAGTCTATTTGTATAATTTAGTTTTCTTTAAAAGCATAACTATTTATAGTCTAATCTAAGAGATTAGATTGGCTAATCACAAATCAGAGTAAATCCTCCAAAATGTAATTGTTTTAAACATAAAAAATAGCTAATAATCAAACCAGGTGTTGTCATGACAATTTGATGATGCAAACTAGGATTGAGGGTTATCATTAGAAAGTATTAGGGATCAGTTTCAAAACTGATTTTTTCCACTTCTACTTTGAATCAAACTGGATGCCTGGTGGAAGTATGTTTAAGATAGCAGCCCCTTCTGGGGAGGAACACTAACCTCTAACTCATAGGTTCTGAACCAGAGGAATGCATACTCCTGGGGGTACGCAGGAGTCTTCTAGGGAAGACATCAACTCCTCTAGATATTTGCCTACTTTCACAAGAGGCTACATGAAATGCACTAGCCAAGTCAGTACAAACTAAAATTTCATACAGATAATGACTTGTTTATACTGGTCTATATACTATGCACCAGTGGTTCCCAGACTTTAACAACCCATGAATCCCTTTCACTAACATGTCAAGTTTCGTGAACCCTCTCCTAAAAATGAGTATTTCTGGGGATTTTCTCCTTTACCTGAGTATAAATTATAAAAGTCAGTGATCTTGGAAACATAAAATTTGTTTTTACATGCTTATTACACATTACTAGTAATTATTACAGTATTTTTATTACATTATGAACACGGCAACACTCTTCCAAGATCTGACTTTCATAGCTTATATAACATTGGAGTCTTGTCTGATAACAGGTTTAGTCAATGTTTCATCAAGGAGTATCAGATGTGAAACAACACGAAAGTATTTAAGCAGCCAGCTACACAAGCATTCAGATCATGAGCAGTCCAGACAAACAATACATGTTACAACAAAGCTTAAACCTGTTCTTCACAATAACTTTAAAAATAATACGAGCTGCCCATTTAATTTTAAAAACAGCAAAAAATATCCACCTCCCTTTCCATTTCTTATAAGGAGTCTTGAAGTTTAAATCTTCCCAGTGTGACAGATATTCTTGCTTTGATCTGCTTAACTCTTGGAAGTCCAGGGGCTCCGGACTACTGGGCGGGCTGCCCAGGATGCCTAGGGACAGCTCTGTCCGCCATTAGGGTATTTTTACCCGAGAATGCCCTGTAACATTTTGCAAACCCCAATTTGGGAACCACTGCTATACTCTGAAATGCAAATATTTATATTCCAATTGATTTATTTTGTAATTATACAAAAAAAAAATCAGTAATAGGGTGCTGTGACACTTTTGTATGTGTCTGATTTTGTAAGCACATAGTTTTTAAGTGAGGTGAAACTTGGAATATGCAAAACAAATCAGACTCCTGAAAGGGGTACAATAGTCTGCAAAGGCTGAGAGGCACTGCCCTAACTCAGTGAGGATACTGAAACGATTGCTAGGACATTTAAATATTTTGAAAATATTGGGTATTTAGTCTTAGTTTTGTATAGTCAAGCTACAAAATAGTACAATATTTTAAAGCCTCCACTTACACTATGAAACAAGATATGTGCTGCAAGAACTCATCTTAAACACAATTTCTGGAAATATTTCCACTGTTTAAGGTATTCTTACATTGGCCGGTATAACTGCTTCTACTGAAACGCTTTCAAAACATGGCCTGTTCCATTGTGTAGACAGGGTCTTAGTGACTCAACAAAAATTGTTATGAACTTATTCACATACTAAACCTAATCCTGCAAAAAAATGGTGGACTTAGACTTTCTGTACCAACTCAGAACAAAAGCCACTCAAGTTTATGTTAAAATGCTAATCGCAGAGAGATATTTAAATAGCAGGAAATCTCTGGTCCAGCCAGGATTAAAATCCCTTCAATTGCCCTTGCCACCACCACAAACTTAAGCTCCTTGCCTATACAACTTACCTTCTACCTCTGTGTTTATCTATTACCCTACTCTGCTGTGTGCTAGACAACTGCCACAAGGTCCTTCTCCTCTAGTCTACATTTTCCCATATAGTTCTTTATGTGGAGAATCTCACCCTGACAGTCTGCTCTCCACCTTCAAGCCGCTCTTGAAGTCACAATTATAAGTGTTCACTAAATGGTAAATATTGCAGAAAATGTGGTGTTAATACATGTACATAACAGTTCACTCAGTTAGATACAAGCTATCCTCTAGTCTTACTTTATATTGTCAGTTATGACCGGTGGACCTTCAGGACAGAGACTGCTTGTTTGTCTATATAAATATCTAGCATGCTACAGATAAAGTGCCTCTACAAACACTATACCTAATCTTAACTGGCACCAAACTTATCAGTCTCCATATAACCAAAGAGTGTAGAATGAGAAAAATATTAGTGAACGAAACTGAAGTTGTGTCAAAGTTAGAGAAATACATACTGAAAACAAAAAATATTTACTAAAACCCAAGTTTCTGCCAGAGGCCATTATCAGGCAGAGAAAATAGAACGCTGGGCGAAGGAATAGACAAAGGTGCACTGCAGTGTTTTCTAGTACATGACAATTCCAGGTTCATACTCCCCAGCACACCCATTTAGCTCCATGACATATACCAGGCTGTCAATGGTACAATGTTTTTTTATTGGTGAATGTTATTACTCTCAAGTGACTTTTTAACACCTTTAAAAATCACTTTGGTATCCTACAGGTCACTAAGCAGATACCTCAGTGGGAACCCCAGACATGGAATTTTATTTCCTACAGAATTTTAAGAGGCAGGATGTAAAGAAATATTTAAAAGTAAGAAGTAAGATCTTTCCCCAGGGGAAGTCTATTTATGTGGCTCCTGCTCTATAGTTAAATCCATGGTAGTTTACATGAACTTCAGTTAACTATAACTCAAAGAAAGGTTAGGGGATGCTAACATTAAGCCTCCTGGGGTCAGGATCCCTAACTCTCTTCCAGAGCTGGGATGGGAGCCACTTCCTCTTCTCTCTCTCCATATGTGGATTGAGTTACGGCAACTGATCAGTCACTGAGATGACTGGGCTCAGGCTTTGGTTCAACCCCTCAGCGTCATGCTGTAATTTTTGTTGCCAGAAGGGGGTTGCAGCATAATGAATTTTGAGAATTGCTGGATTAGAATGTTAAAAACATTAGTGGAGGAAGGTTTTTAGCCGGATCCTGGCGTGACCGATTCTTCTTAAAAGTGGGGGGACCACGAGACTCCACCCACTCCACCCCTGCTCCCCACTCTTTGCCCTGAGGCTTCACCGCCCCTGGCCAAGACAGAATCCAGAGCCCAGCTGGGGGAGCCTGGATCCCTCCACCTGCCTAAGGTGTGGGGGCCCAAGAGCAACCACCAGCCTGGTGATCCAAGAGCAACCACCAGGGGACTGGGGGGGGGAGTTTGGGGGCAGGGGTTGAAACAGGGGCAGACAGAGGTGGGAGGAGGTGGGGCAGAGGTGGGAGGGGAGGGTTGAGCACCCACCAACCCCAGGAAAAGTTGGTACTTCTCCATCTGATGAAGTGGGTTTTAGCCCAGGAAAGCTTACACCCAGATAAATGCGTTAGTCTCTAAGGTGCCAGGAGGACGCCTCCTGCTTTAGGCTCTGACTGAATCAGTGGTCCAGACACACAGCCTCGAAACCTGCCCCCCAGCCAGGCGTCAGCGACCCAGCTAAGCTCCTGAGGTGGGTAAACGAGGCGGGGCTGAGGGGCCTGTCACTGAGACCCAGGACTGGGAGCCGGATTTTCCTCTCCGTCCCTCAGCTACAAGGGGGGAGATACCCGTACGGGGGGGAGGGGAACCGGTACTGGGGGTGGCACAGGGGGCGCCGGGAGGAGGCGGCCAACGAACCTGAACCGACGGGAAACCGGCCCAGCTAGACGCCCGCAGCCCCGAGGGAGCCCGCGCACCGCGCCAGGCGGCTCGCTGCGCTCTCAAGCGCGGCATGGGCTGGGTCCCTCCGCCCGCCCCTTCCTTGAGGAGAGTCTTACCCGCGCCCCGTTACCTCTCCTGCTCCCCGCCGTCACCCCCCGCTCGCCGCAGCTCGCGGGATGCTCGCAACCCGCCCGGCCTCTGCGGGAGCGGCACGTGATGCCCGGCCCGCTCCGCCCTGGATTTGCTGAGGGGGGGGGGGAGGGACTTCAGGCACAGCCTCCCGCCTTCTGCGGCGAAGCCGCTCACCTCAGTCATGGCGGGCGAGGCTGAGTCCGTCGCTCTCCTTCCACACGCGGGTGCGTGTCCAACGCTCCCCACGGGCGATGCGACCCCCCTCCCCAGCAGCTCTGGCCTTTACCCAAGGGCAGCCTGCCCCCTTGTGGGGAGCAGAACTCGCCTGCTTCCCGCTAGGCGGGGTAAATCCTCCCGCTCAAAGGTAGGGGATGGGGGGGGGGGGGGGGGGGGTGTATGATTTCCCCTCCCCTGGGTGTGAAAACAGTTTCCTGAGGACTCAGAGCATCCACCACTATCCGGGGAACTCTAGATGTAGGACTGGAGGAAAGTAGGGTGACCAGAAGTCCTGATTTTATAGGGACAATCCAGATGCTTGGGTCTTTTTCCTATATAAGCTCTTATTACCCCCATCCTGATTTTTCACATTTGCTGTCTAGTCACCCTATGAATAAGGGACCTCCAGGGAGTATTTAGGCCAGTTCCCACACGGAGGCAGGGGTAAGTGTTATCTAGTCGATGGCTCTCACCCTGAGGTATGCATACCCCTGGGGATACGCAGAGGTCATCCAGGGGTGCATCAACTCTTCCAGCTGTTTGCCTAAGTTTACAACAGGCTTTGGCCCTGCAGCAGGATTGGATCCCATTGGACCCCTGCTGCCAGAATAGCGGGAGCAAGATAAAAAATTTACAAAGGAGAAAACATGAATTGTGGAAGAGAAACAGGCTTAAAAAAATAGTCCTTGTGTACCAATATGAACACCTCTGCCAGCAGCCACTGCTCTCCATCCACCTACTTTTGAATGCAGCACTGCCACCAGAAGCAGCACTGAAGGGTGGCAATACCAAACCATGCTACCTTTACTTCTGCACTGCTGCTGGCAGTAGCACTGCCTTTGGCTGTCTAGCTCTGAAAGGCGTGCAGTAGTTTGGAGAGGTTGAAAAACCTCTGCTCTAGACCATCCTGGACAGGTGTTTGCATTTGAGTGAATCTCTTCCACCTCCTCCAGGGGTAGATAAAAGAGATTCCTAGTATTTGTGGCATCACACCAGCAGCCTGTGCAGATACTGAACACACAGCAATAAAGCAATGTACTAGTGTACATGTGAGACATATTCTACTTCTGTACAAGAGGGTACCTTGGACCACAGAGGTTTACATCCAGGGGGGTGAATTCATCCCTGTTTTTACCCCACTGCAATTAAAATAGAATACATTTGGCTCGAGTCTAGCCACTGTTTTCTTTGATTGTTTCCTAGGAGAAGTCCAGGAAAGCCAGGCACACCAATGTCTTGCAGAACTGCTGATTAAGGTAAATGACCTGGCACAATGTTCAGTAAATGAGATTGCTCTCTTTTGGATGGCAGGGGGAAGAGAAGAGTGGCAGGTGGTAGAAGGTTTACGAGCTGGTAATTTGTGGTGTGGTGGTATGCAGGTTTCTTACATGTTCTTCCCTTAAATAAGTCACTGATTGTAGAATGTCTGTTCCATGGAACTTCAGACTATCCCTCTTGCTCTTGGGGTTTTCCATTGCTAGCCCTTGTGCTGTTACCAGCTAGGTAGAAGGAAGGTGAGCCTCTCTCTGACCTTGCTTGAGAAAGTAGCTGAGGACCTCAGGAGCTAGGGTAGTCGTGCTCTGTCTGACTTTAAAAATCATCTAATCCCTCTGCCAACCCATGGTTCCTTTCCTACATGAGTCACGGGGTGTTTATCGACCAGAGTGTACTGGCTCAGGAATGTGAGGCTCATTAACATGAAGCCTAAAATTTATGCTGCCTTAAGCAAAGCGAAAAAATGTACAGTATGCCTTGCCATGGCCGGATACTAAGTATCATGACTGAGCCCAATCCTGCTACCAGTGAACATAATGAGAGTTTAACTGTTGACTTCTCAAGAAGCAAGATGGGTCCCTATATTGTTTAATTCGTAGCACCTCCACGCCACCCTGTTTATAACTCTACTATTTTAGTGTGCCTTCACTTTCAGAAAAATCATTAGCATCTGCAGTGAGTGCTACCGCCCCGAACCTCCACATGTAACCACATACTCCAAACACAACATAAATCAGTAAGTGTAGAATGAGGGGAGGTTTTGGGTTTGTTTTTTTTTAGGAGGTGGCTTTAATAAAAATTTAACCACAGATGTAAATGAGAAGTTTCTGAGCCATTATGCAGTATTTTATCTGCAAAGTGTATCATTTCTATCCGCAAGGTGTATCATTTCTATCCTGCTGTACATTACATCATCAGAATAACTCCCATTAGTTGATCATACCCTGAGGGAGTGGCCTTTGTCCTAGCAGTTTTGGAAAACTATTTACATTAGTCCTTTAATTAATGTCACAATTAATGTCACAGGGATCGTAGTCATTACCATATAGTAATAATAAACAGTTGATTTGCATGGCTGTCCTGCTGCTGTTATGTATGAAACCAACTTGACAAGACATACTTACTGCCTCTTAAAACCAGTGTAGAAACATTAGGTGGAATTCAGACAGTTCCTCCAAATGTTTAAACCCTCCCCTGACTTCTCATTTTCCAGACATGCTGAAATGATGCGGCACAGACAGTGGTAATTCAGGCTTCCCTCCCTGCCTGCATGCCTTACCATTGTTTCCTAAAACATGTTCAATGGCAAATGAACTCAAGTCATATTGAAGGGTTATCAGACAGTAACAACTTTTAGTCACTACTGATTAACTTGCTGCTTTCTGTCATGCCAGAACATTATCTCCTGTAAATAGATACTTTATTGCTGTCCCCTTAGTAACTAACCAAAGGAAAGGGAGCTGGGGTTAGATATAAATTGTTGCTGGAATGCCTGGCTAGCTGTGTAATTATCTGCATTCATCAGAGACAATATTCAGTCCCCAGCATTCTGGGCTCATGAAATTTCAGATAATTAGAGCATTGCATCATTAGAGCTAAAAGGATTGTTCTGCTCATACTGGAGATAGACAGGATGAAATTTTGTTCTATGATATTAGAGATTCCTTAGAGCAGTGGTTCCCAAACTGGGGTTTGTGAACCCCTGGGAATTTGCAAAATGTTACAAGGGGTTCTCGGGGAAAAAATTCTCTAATGGCAGACAGAGCTGTCCCTAGGAGTCCCAGGCAGTATGGACCCAGCAGCCCGGAACCCCTGGACTTCCAAGAACTAAGCAGATCAAAGCAAGCATATCTGTCACACTGAGGAGATTTAAACTTCCAGCCTTGGTCTGAAGTAGCTAGAGGGGGGCGGGCAGGGGCAGGAATCGATCTAAGTTACACAACTTCAGCTACGTGAATAACGTAGCTGAAGTTGACGTGCTTAGATCCACTTACCACGGCATCTTCGCTGTGGTAAGTTGACTAATGCCGCTCCCCTGTCGACTCCGCCTGCACTTCTTGTGGCGGTGGAATACAAGAGTCGATGGGAGAGCGCTTGGGTATCAATTTATTGCAAAGTAAGCTGTCATAGAACAAGAGGGGAACTCTTGTCATGGATCAGTAACTGGTCAAAGGATAGGAAACAAATGGAAGAAATAACTGGTCAGTTTTCAGAGTGGAGGTAAATAGTGGTGTCTCCCAGGCATCTGTACTGGGACCAGTACTATTCAACATATTCATAAATGAGCTGCAAAAAGGGGCGAACAGTGAGGTGGCAAAATTTGCTGATACAAAACTGCTCAAGATAGTTAAGTCCAAAGCAGACTGCAAAGAGTTAAAGAGGGACAAAATGGCAGATGACATTCAATATTGACAAATGCAAAGTAATGCACATTGGAAAACATACTCCCAACTATACATACCAAATGATGGAGTCTACATTAGCTGTTACCACTGAAGAAAGATCTTTGAGTCACTGTGGGTAGATAAGACAGTTAATATCATAATACCACTATGTAAATCCATGGTATGCTCACATTTTGAATACTGCATGCAAATTTGGTCACCCTATCTCCAAAAAGATATATTGGAATTGGAAAAGGTACAGAAAAAGGCAACGAAAGTGATTAGAGTATGGAACAGCTTTCATACGAGGAGAGATTAATAAGACTAGGACTTTTCAGCTTGGAAAAGAAATGAGTAAGGGGGATATGATAGAGGTCTATAAAATCATGAGTGGTGTGGAAAAAGTAAATAAAGTGTTATTTATTCCTTCTCATAACAGAAGAACCAAGGGTCACCAAATGAAATTAATAGGCAGCAGGTATTCCTTCACACAAGACACAGTCAACCTGTGGAATTCTTTGCCAGAGGATGTTGTGAAGGCCAAGACTAACAGGGTTCAAAAATGAACTACATAAGTTCATGGAGGATAGGTCCATCAATGGTTATTAGCCAGGATTTAAAACCATGCTCTGAAATGTCCTTAGCCTCTGTTTGCCAGAAACTGAGAATGGGTGACAGGGAGCGGATAACTTGATGATGACCTGTTCTTTTCATTTGCTCTAATGTACCTGGCATTGGCCACTGTCGGAAGACAAGATACTGGGCTAGATGGAGCATTGTTTCTGATCCAGTATGGCTGTTCTTATGTTTATAGGATTGGATAATAGTTAACTAAATTTTACAACAATCATATGAGGAAGATGTGTTATACCCATCTGTAAAATGGATATGGGCATAGGCACGGTAAGTTACTTCTGCAGTGTCACTCATAGGCAGAGCCAGGTATAAGTCTTTAGTCCTTACTCCGGGTACCCTTCTTTGAACACTAAAGAAGGCTAGCTACCTGGCCCTGATCTTACAAACACTGACATACAAGTAAGCTTGCAGACTTAAAGAATTTCACTGAACCTAGCATTTTTAACCATTGGAACATTTACCACTATGCCCTTGTGAATTTTAAAATCAAGACTTTACGTTTTTCTAAAAGATATGCTTTAGGAATTATAGGGAAATTCTATAGCCTGCATTGTACAGGGTGTCAGACTAGAATAGAATGATGGGGTCTTAAATAGCTGTTACCACTCAAGAAAGAGATCTTGGAGTCATCGTGGCTAGTTCTCTGAAATCATCCACTCAGTGTGCAGCGGCAGTCAAAAAAGCAAACAGAATGTTGGGAATCATCAAGAAAGGGATAGATAATAAGACAGAAAATATCATATTGCCTCTATTTAAATCTGTGGTATGTGCACACCTTGAATACTGCGTGCAGATGTGGTCACTCCATCTCAAAAAAGATATATTAGAATTGGAAAAGGTTCAGAAAAGGGCAACAAAAATGATTAGAGGTATAGAACAGCTTCTGCATGAGGAGAGATTAATAAGACTGGGACTTTTCAGCCTGGAAAAGAGGCAACTAAGGGGGGATATGATAAAGGTCTATAAAATCATGAGTGGCACAGAGAAAGTAAATAAGGAAGTGTTATTTACTCCTTCTCATAATACAAGAACAAGGGCCACCAAATGAAATTTATAGGTAGCAGGTTTAAAACAAACACAAGAAAATATTTTTTCACGCAACACACGGCCAGCCTCTGGAACTCCTTGCCAGAGGGTGTTGTGAAGGCCAATACTATAATGAGGTTTGAAAGGGAGCTAGATATATTCATGGAAGATAAGTCCATCAATGGCTGTTAGCCAGGATGGGCAGGAATGGTGTCCATAGGCTCTGTTTGCCAGAAGCTGGGATTGGTTGACAGGGCATGGATCATTTGATGATAACCTGTCTGTTCATTCCCTTTGGGGCACCTGCCATTGTCCATTGTCAGAGGACATGATACTGGGCTTGATGGACTTTTGGGTCTGACCCATTATGACCTTTCTTATATTCTTGCCACACCACCTCAAACAGTACAACCTGAGCTTAGTGCACTACTATCCTTATATTCTGCATAGTTTTCAGGAGAGCAATGGAAATATTTCAAGCTAATGATTTTACAAGTTTAAATGCATTTGTCACTATTTTTGATTAAAGGTATGAATGGCTTTTAAAAATAGGAAAATAAATTAGTATATTTTCCCTCAGTGTTTCACATGCTTTTCTGGAATAAGGGTTTAACACTGGATTATTGGGAAAAATTTAAGGTAATCTTTCCTAATACATGGGCAGCACATCACTGGTGCTGCAGTTGCTATCCTTTCCATAAGTATTTATGTTTCATACCCTGATTTAGAAACAAAGAATCATTCTTGTTAGGCAATTGAAGGGCCTGTTGATGCTTGCTCTGCTTTGCTATAGATGGAGGTAAAGTTAATTATTCTTACTGTTTACCCATGTTCCCCAGTGCTTCATTGTGAAGCAATATTCTACACAAAACAAAGCAACTTTTATGCCAACAACAGACTTTTTTTTTTTAGGTAAGTAGGAAGTTGGAATATTAGGTGTGGTAGAGCATTGCAACAGAATCTTAACAAGAGCATGTTTATGCCCACTTCAGATAAGATGAGCGCAGGCACCATACAACAGACAAAATATATGCAGTGTTGAGGGGGGAGATAAAAAAAATGCAGTTGAAGATTTAAAAACATAAATGTCTACATTTGGGCTTCTAAAGCTATATTTAAGTACTTAAATAAGTTGTCTGATTATTCAAAAGTACTGAGCAGCCAGCAACTTCCTTTGTTCAGATGCTTTGGAGGCTACTTTAGGCCCTTGTACTGAAAATCTTGGTCTCACCCACTAGTCTGCAAAAGTTCATAGAGGTTGTGAAATAAACTCTCCCATCCCATCTTCCTTCCTCATTTCCCATCCATCTACCTCTGTTATCTTTCAAGTAACATTTCACTTGTTATTGCCTGACATTGTCCTTTTACCCATTTTTGTCCATGGTCACAGGGGAGCTGTTCTCCGTGGACAGACAGAGCCCTGGAAATTCAGCTACAAAGGGGTGGGAGCAGAAGTGAGGGCTTTAACACAAGTAATTCTAAAAGTAAATGTGTGTTGTGACTTCAGCCCTGGCGGCTGGGAGCTGCAAGGTCCTGCTGCCTCCTGCAGCAGTACGGAGGTGTGAGGTATCTCTGCCACCAAAAGCAGTGGGCCCCCAAGCTCCCAGCCCCCATGAACAGCAGGGATAGCCTGCAGCTCCCAGCTGCTGCAGGTGTGGGGATCCCCGCAGCTCCCTTGCTACCATGGCTGGGCAGGTGGACGCCGGCATCTCCCCTCCATCGCAGCAGGGCAGGGGGACCCTTCCACTTCTCTGCCGTGGGTAGGGGGACCCTGGAGCTCTGAGCTTTGCTGGGTGGTGGGGGCCCAGGAGTTCCCAGCCACCCCGCAGCTGCCCTGTCCCTTCCCATTTTATCATGGATATTTTTAGTAAAAGTCAGGGTCAGGTCATGGGCTTCTGTGAATTTTTCATTACTGCCCATGACCTGTCTGTGACTTTTACTAATAATATCCATGACAAAATCTTAGCCTTCATTGCTCATTTTTGGATTGGCTTGGTTACATGGTAGGGACTAATCCCTGTTCACACACTGTTGATGCCGGACCTACTCTTTACCTCATCTTTACATTCCTGACTTATCTTGTCCATTATCTTGTTTGTAGTAAGGAGTTGCCTCAATGTTCCCCCTTTTATCTTGAGAGAATATTACATGGGTCAGTAAGCCGAGACGGAATGTACTTATCTTTGCACAAATAGTCCATTTTCAGCCTGCTAACCATTTACCTCCCTTCTCCTGTCTTGGAAGAAATGAGGCATCCCTCAGGTTTAATTATTTATGTCCGGTCAGGCCTACAAACCTAAAGAAACTAACTACAAACTGAATGTAAACAAAAGTGAAACTGACTAGTCTATACTCATCCTCAAAGCTAAGAGACATGCAAAAAGTGAGCAAAGTGCACAAGTAGTCTAAAGTTGAAAGTTCGAATTCTAAGTTTTAATAACCTGCATGTTATTTGTAACATAAGGGAAAGTGTGGGTTTTCACAAATATAGAATTCAGTCCTGATGATTTTTTACTTGGTCCTTATTCAGACAAAGCTCCTCTTGACTTCAAGGAGTCTTCCTTGAGCAAGGATTTTACTTGTAGTGTTTAACCCACAGTATACCTTTTAAACTCAAATGTGTAACTTTGTAGCATTTTGACAGTCTTGAAGATTAAGTAAATTGAATTTTTTAAAACCAGGTGAGGATTTGTTGCAGGCCAATGCCATGTGCCCCTGCAGCAGGTAGCATGGCCATGTGAAATGGATCCAAATTTCTGTCAAAGCAGACATTTTTGTTCCAACTTCTGTTCTTTGCTAAAATCAAAAGGCAGTCAGCCCTAAAGTGATAATTACAGATGACTTTGCTAACTTTCTTACTGTGATTTCCCGAGCTCCCAGCACTCCATTATGTATGGGCTCCCCTTTGCTCTTTTGTCCCACACTTGGCTTTTGATTGCTTGATGCATACAGTATCCCACTGAGCAAACCACAATGGACTAATTAAAAACTACTTCAAGCTAGGTAAGATCCTCACAAATATGAAAAGCGTTTTCAAAGCCATATGTTTGTTTACTGTGAAGTGCCATAAAATTAAACTTTCAAAACCAATCAAAGCTCTGTGCATATACTCCTAAGTATATTTTAGTCCAAGAAAAAACCTTCTCTTGCAGGTTGCTACTAATCTTTTTTTCAGTACTTGATTACCATTAATGAATGCTACATGGAAGAGCTTTTTGAATACTGCCAGTTTGATTACATATAATGGCAAAACTGGAGACATTTACCCTTAAACTTACTCGATCCGGAAAATACAATTGAAGTATGGAACCAGCATTAGTGAGTTTATATCACCGTTCAGTCAATGTGACAAGGGAAACCAAACTTCATGCCTCGGGATGTCATATGATTGCCTGTGGAGGTCAGGAAGATGTTTTTGTCTCTATATCATAATATAGCATAACTGGAACCTTGACCTTCTCTTGAAACTTACTGGCCACCCCTGGAAGAGGGAAATAGTCTAGATGGGCCATCAGTGTGATCCAGTATAACAGTCTTCCTGGTCAGAGTCCTATGAAGTTCGGGATGTCACTGGCTTACTTTGTAGGATCTGGACCTGTGTTCTTAAAGCCCAGAATCTCATGGTTCTCCTTTTAGTGTCTGGCTGTTACTGAAGTGCTTTTGGAACAATGGGGAACCTTCCTTCCCTTCTTTGGATTCAAGTCAGACAGTCCTACACCCGTGATGATTTTCTCTGTTTTGTTTACTTCGCCAATGTGGTTACAGCTCTACAGTTTTTGTCGTGCAGCTAAATTCAGGACCTCTGAGATCTAGCAAACTTAGCCAAAGACAAGACAGAACAAAAGATTTAATCTCTTGTGGCCGAGCTACTCAAAAGTCACAAATTAAGACGAATTCCTGTGAGCCATCACCTCCACAGCTAGCATAATTGGTAGTAGTCAGTGCAATCAGTTGACACTGTCACAGTCTAAAAACTGTTGTAGCCGTATTGGTCCAAAAGTATTAGGGAGAGAAGGTAGGTGAGGTGTAATATTAGAAATGTATATGGGGAGATTAAGCTCTCCTCCTTGCCTCCCAGGTGATAATTGTAGGTAATGGGCTGAGTGAAAATGAGAGTTTACATTTTTGGTGCCCAATTTGGATTAATTGACTTTGGCCACCTAGACTGCCAATGAACTATCTTTTACTAGCACTGAAAATTCATTTTCTTTTGTCTTAAAACGAGACAAAGAATTAGCTACAATTACCAGAGAGAGTCAATCTCAAGACATGAAGGAAGACTGTTCCTCCCACTGAATTACAGTAGTTCATTATCAAAGCTAAGCAGTTCAAACAAATAACAAATATTTTTTTACATACAGAAAATACATGGCAAATTATCAAATCTTGGCCTAGCTTTGTCAAGAAAAAGCCAGAGATGCTCATGTTTCATTTACTTACAGCTCAGTGTCCAAATGTCTGCTCTTCTGATATCTTTCATTTAGTCTAAACCTAAATAAATAAGAGCTTTCCTGCTTCAGCTACTGTTCTAAGGTTCAGAATACAGTTCCTGTTTCTTTGGTGAAAAGGGCTTTAACTAGTGCTGCAAAGATCTGTGTTTGAATTTGTTTTGGAAATCATGTGATTCAGACTGGGTGAGAGAAAGCAGGAGTGAGTATACGCTTGTTTTTTCAGACAACTTCCTGTTTCTTATTGGCGTTTGTCGACACTTGTATAATCAGTTTCTCATTTTGTTCATGTGGCTCCATGACCCTGCAACAGCGAAGAGAAAGTATCTTTAACCCCGCCTCCCATACCTCTGATTGTAAATCCAGACAAATTAACAGAGGAGTTTGGGGCACCTGCAGACCTGAATTTACTTTAAACTAGAGCTGTCAAGTTATTAATCCTGATTAATCACAATTAAATATTTAAATACAGTAACTCATCACATAATGTTGTAATTATGTTCCTGAAAAATGCTACACTAAGCAAAATGATGTTAAGGTAATCCAATTTCCCCATAAGAATTAATGTAAATGGGGAGTTAGGTTCCAGGGATAAATGATGAGCTAGCACTCAGCTGAGCCCTCAGGGGTTAACACACTGTTGTTAATGTAGCCTCACACTCTACAAGGCAGCACGAATGGTGGGAGGAGACACACACCGTGTGTGTGTGTGTGAGAGAGAGAGAGACACAGAAACGCAAACCGTGTGAGTGTGTGTGTGTGTATATGTGTGTGTGTGCGTGAGAGAGAGAGAGGTGTGAGAGACATGCATTGCCCCTTGAAGTATGCTGATCCCACTATAAGTATCCTGCCTTTTAAAGTAGACCAGCAAGCTCCCTCTGTCTTGAGCCCTGTCGTGTCCCCCTCACCCCCCCGATTCTGTGGAGATGGGGTACGGGAACAAGGAAGGGGGACACCCTGAAATTAGCACCCCTCTTCCCCCACCCTCTGCACAGCAAGCAGGAGGCTCCAAGGCAAAGGGTAGGAATAGCATGTGGCAGTGTGGGGAGGGACAGCTGAACTACCAGCTATTGATAGCCTACTTGGGGGGATGCCGCACAGGGAACTTTGGGGAACTGATACGGTGGCTGCCTGTCCACCTTGGGTCCAAGCCTTCACCAGCTAGCTCCAATGGGCTGTTCTTCCTGTAATCAGTGGACAAAGCAGGTGGCTGCCAAACAACATTATAGGGGAGCATTGCGCAACTTTAAACAAGGATGTTCTCTAATAGATCAGCAATGAAACAACATTAACAGGGATGATGTTAAATGAGGAGGTACTGTAAATGCTATTCTATTATTATTTAAATAATAGACTATTTATTTAAATATTTTGATTTTTTCTACATTTTCAAATATATTGATTTCACTTACAACACAGAATACAAAGTGTATAGTGCTCACTTCATATTTATTTTTGTTTACAAATATTTGTACTTTAAAAAAATAAAAAAACAGTATTTTTCAATTCACCTAATACAAATACTGTAGTGAACCATGCCTTTGGCTGGGAATCAGCATAAGGGCATTGTATCAGAAGCCAAGGGCAAGCAAAACCTAGCTTGTCCAAGCAGAGTTAGCAGAAGTGTGAAGTGGGTAAACCCAGGGGATAAGGCCATATTTGGCATGCAGCAGGGTGGAAAATCTCACCTTCTGTTGAGAGAGGAGGGAAAATCTGCTTCTGTTGGAGAGAACTTGGTTTAGATTAGACTGAGTCTTAGAACCAACCAAAAATTATAGTAGGTATGAAGAAAAAGATGGTTGCAATTGAGCAATGATACTCCCAATTCTGAACTAGCACACTCCAACTAAATGCAGAGTGCAATGTTTTCCTTTCACACCTGGGACCCTGGGGATATATTGGAGTGACTAGCTCGTGTTGCCACCTGTGCTGTTCTTGCTTCATTGCTGTTATTTGAGATAGTTAATTCAAAGCTAGCTTCGGTGTGACACCATGTGCTGAAGTCCCACCTCTGAGTACAGTGTAGATGTACGTACCCTCGGAGTGCCACAGAACTGTATGAGTTCACAGTTAACCTACCTGCGCTCTAGAATGTTAATCTTGGCAATCATCAGCCCTATGGAGAAAAGACAGAGGAAAGGAGCACTCCTTAGAACACCTCAGTCCTCAGATTTCTAAGAGTGAACGGGTGTTTATTCATGTAAATAACTAGCCACCATTTTATTTAATCCAGGGGTTGGCCACCTTTCAGAGGTGGTGTGCCGAGTCTTCATTTATTCAGTTAAATGTAAGTCTTCGTGTGCCAGTCTGGAAAGGGCGGGGCTTCAGGTGGAAGGGGAGGGGCCGAGGGGATCAGCCCACCCCCCGCTTTGGAGTTTACCCTGCAGGCTCCTGCCAGCCAGGGTCTCAGCCTGCTGCCAGCCTGGGTTCCCTACACCCAGGCTAGCAGCAGGAGCTGAGAGGGGCAGGCGGGGGACCCCGGCTGGAAAGGGGCCAGTGGGAGAAACCCCAAAGCAGCGGTGGGGTAAGTGCACAGCCCCCTGCCGCTTTGGAGTTTCCTCTGCAGGCTCCTGCCAGCTGTGGTCCCACTGCCTGCCCCACTCTGCACCTGCGACTAGCCTGGGTGTAGGGAACCCAGGCTGGCAGCAGGCTGAGACCCTGGCTGGCAGGTGCCTGCAGGGGAAACCCCAGAGCGGCAGCGGGCTGAGCCCTCCGCCACATGCCAGGAGAAATAGGCTCATGTGTCACGTTTGACACACATGCCGTACATTGCCGACCCCTGATTTAATTTTTCCTTTTTGTCCATTAGGGAGGGCCTACCTGAAATCTCAGCAAAGCAAATGGTTGAATGGCTCCCCATGTCTCTGCAAATTGTGATCTGACTGTCTTTGGGTGTGTGTCCAAAAGGCAGGAAACCATTCACCGCTAGACACCTTTCCCAACCCCACTTCTCCCATTGGGACAAGAGTTGGAGATAAATCATCTGAACCTGATTTCTCCCCCACCATTTTTGTCATTTTAGGATCTCACAAAGCAAAAGGCTTGGACTGGCAGGAGTCTTTTCTTAATAACAACACATACCAAACTTAACAAGACAGTAAATGTACCTGGCTAAGCACACTAACTTTAATATAACATAGATAACTCATTAACTACTTGCCTTGCAAGCCTGTCAGCTAGCTTAATTTATGATGGATTGACTGTCACATTCTAGGAGACTTGTTTAAGTTGGCCCCTGTCTGCCAAGCCACATGTTAAGTAAACTGAGTGCATTACCAGGCAAGGAGCTACTTCCCCTGATAAAGAGGAAAGATGAAGTAATACTGAGGCTACTTGAGCAGCTATATCACTGTTTGCTAATGTGGAAAAAATAAATAAAGGAACTTAAGGGCAAGATAATAAGACTTAATTAAAGGCGAAAGTAACTAATAGCTCTGTAGCCAGAGGTGAAAGTAAGCTGGTGTACCAGCAAGAGCCGGTGTGCCGTACCGGGGGACCGGCTTCTCCAGGCAGCAATTTAAAGGTCCTGGGGCTCCCAGCAGTGGCTGGAGCCCTGGAGTAGCAGTGGTGGGGCGCCAGCGGTGATTTAAAGGGCCCGGCGATCTTGCCACTGCTACCACACTGGGCCCTTTAAATCGTCGCCCGAGCCCCGCTGCCAGAGCCATGGGGGGACTCCCAGGGCTCCATTGACAATTTAAAGGGCCTGGGGCTCCACTGCAGTTGCAGTGGCTGGGAGCGCCTGGCTCTTTAAATTGCTGCTGGAGCTAGAATGTTTGTTTCAATCAACATACTTTTGTTTGGGTAATTTTTGTACAGCTAATTCCAAAACACAATAAACTGCAGGTTCCCAGCCTATTTGGTACTAGCAGTTTCACAGCCAAGTTGCAGCAAACCTGAGTGTTTTACCTTACTTCTATGTACCATTTATGTATTTAAAAAATGGTAAGTTGGCACTAAAGGAGCAGAGGGTAGTTGCTTGAAAACAAATGGCCTTTTCAATGTGAGTGTGAGTGTCATATTCTCTCTTCAAAAGCTTAATGTGTGGGTCTGTTAATTTTTGAATTGGGCCAAATTCTACAATAACTTAGATCCTGTAAAGCTCCATTGACTCTAACACATCAGAATATTTGACAGAATATAACTTGGTCCCAGGTATACTAGGCTTTTTGGGTCTACAATAACAATGGCTTTTTTTTGAAGTATATGTAAATATTTTATCTTGGAAGTATCTACTTAATGCCTTGCCTGGCTGTACCTAGTGTGTTCTCTGCCTTATTCTGTAAGAGGTTTGCTTCCATAAGGAAAATTGAAGGATGCAAAGTCACATGTTATGCATATCAACCAGGAGGCAGATGATGACAAAGGAGTTTCCCTGTTCATGAGACATTAGAGAAGTTTGCTATACAGATTCATACACTTCTACAAACTTCCTGGACCTGATTAAATTACCTATCTTTTCAATTAGTATATCTATGTTAAAATATCTTTAGAAATTCCATGTAGTTTCAACCCTTCCTAGCTTGTTCTCACATTCTATAGCTATGATAATGGCAGATGAGTTGCCTGCAATAGCATGAAAAGCTTTTTTCTGAAAAAAGATATCTGTTCAAGGTTTGACAATAGTGTGATAATGTGTATAGCTGCTTTGTGAAAAAAACATGTCTTCATGAACTTTGGCATCATATAAAATTGGGAGCTGATCTGTTGACTGAGAAGTTGCTAATTTTATATAGCTGCTCTTCAGAGAGTCCATCTTCCCGCATACAGGATATACCTTCTTAATGTTTAACTTAATTTATAATAAAGAGAATAGTGAGGCTGATTCCCCATTCTATTACCAGTTTTATGCTGGTGTCTCACTTTACTTCAGCTGAATTACACTGACATAAGACAGATGTAAGTGTGGTAGTGAATGCCCAATGGCTGCATAAGTGCACATTCTGTCAAGAATATTTAAAATTGTAAGGCACAGTATGAACAGCACCGAATTCGGATGGGTAACCAAGGCCTACTTCTGCTCCCATTACTATCAAAGTGAGTTTCGTAGTTAACTTCCAGAGGAGCAGCATTGGGCCTCAAGTCTGACATCAAATAAAGGATTTTCAAATTGTGAGGAACTAATCTCAAGAATAATTGAATCAAGAGTCTTTGAGAATCCAGAAATTGCCTCAGTTTGTCAAAGAAGAAAAGTGTGCTGCATTTTACTACTAGTGATACTTGTTACAGTTTCATGGTAACTGCACCTGTATTTTCCCCTCCGACCCACAGTAATACCTAAACTGAATATAATAAGAAGTCCAAGGATATTGCAGGATGCTGTAATAGGTATCACCTCTCTCCCCTGAAGAAGTGGGTATAACTAGAGTGATTTGATTGCATCCTAAGGGAATGCATTGACTTATTTCCTGGACAGAGCATCAGCAACCCATTTTGCATTCCGTTTAACATGAATCACTTTCATATCGTGATCCTGGAGCACCAAGCTCCATTTTATCATCTTGGCATTTGTCCCTTTCGCTTTAGGTAGCCAAGTGTGTGTGTGTGTGTGTGTGTGTGGTGGGGAGGGTTAGTGTACACAGTGGACTGTCGTCCAAAAGCATAGGCCTGTAATGTGCTGAGAGCCCACACTACTACCAAACATTCTTTTTCAGTGATCAGATTATTTTTTCTCAGGAAAGCAATTTCTTGCTCTGATACACTTTTCAACAGTTTGCATCAGTACAGACCCAAACCCTGTGTCAGACCAATCTGTGACACCAAAGGATTCTTGTTGAAGTCTGGGCTTATCAGGCCTTGGTCTGTACTTAGGGCTTCCTTCAGTTTGAAGAAGGACTACTGACTTGTTTGGACCAGATGAGTTTGTCTAGCTTACCCTTATTACATAAAGCAATGACAGGAGCAGTCAGAATACTAAAGTGAGGCACAACATCCTGGTAACATCCAGCCATCCCAAAAACGGTTTGTACCTGTATTCTTGTTGGGAGAGTGGATCAGTTCTTAAGAGCCTCCACTTTTTCAGGCTCTGATTTCATGCAGCCGTTTTTCTCCCTATGGCTGAGAGGCCACTTTTGCCATCTCCATCTTGCATTTCTCCACCTTTACAGTCAGGCTTGCTGCCTGAACGTTGTGAAACACTCTTCTTATGTGGATCACATGCTCTTCCCAAGTCTGACTGAAAATAGAAATATCATCTATATCAGGGATCAACAACCTTTGGCCCACAGCCCATCAGGGAAAGCCGCTGGTGGGCTGGGCTGGTTTGTTTACCTGCAGCATCTGCAGGTTCGGTCAATCACAGTTCCCGCTGGCTGCGGTTCACCATCCTGGGCCAATAGGGGATGCGGGAAGGGCAGCCAGCACAACCCTCCGCCTGCACCGCTTCCTGCAGCCCCCATTGGCCTGAGACGGTGAACTGCCTTTAGTGGGAGCTGCAATTGGCTGAACCTGCAGATGCTGCAGGTAAACAAATCGGCCTGGCCCACCAGCGGCTTTCCCTGCCGATTCCTGATCTATATATACCAGGGCAAACTTGTCCATCATATCCAATATCCAATCTACCAGCTGCTAGATGGTAGTCAGGACCCCCTTGAGGCCAGAAGGTAAGACCAAGAAATCAAAAGAGCCTTATGGGGGTAGTAAATTCCTATTTGAGCCTAGCAGTTGAGTCCAAAAGCATCTGCCAGTAATCTTCAGTGAGATCAATTGTGGTCAGGAATTGGACCCCTCTCAATTTGTCTAGTGTTTCATCTATTCTAGGCACAATGTATGCATCAGACACAGCGACAGTATTCAACTTTCTGTACTCTGCACACAGTCTAATTGACCCATCCTTCTAGGTACCAGAACAGTAGGGGAGGCACATGGACTATTTGTTGGACAATTCCAGCATGGTAGTGATTTTTTTTCTCCATCCTCTGTGTTGCTTTCCCAGTAACCCTGAAGAGTGCAGTTTTAATTGGAGCCTTAGCTCCTGTTTCCACCCAGTGGACAACAAGTGAAGTGCAGCTAGGCTTATTGGAAAATACGTGTTGGTAAGCCTGCAACACCCCTGGATCTCTGCTTGCTGCGTTCAGGTTAAATGAGCAGAGAAGGCTATGGAGTTCAGCCAGCATCTGGTCCCTGTTTCTGCTGCCAGATTTATGAGGGGATCCTCTCCCTTCTCCTAGTGCTGCAAATGGCTGGGGCCAGAGTCTCTCTGTCTGTTAGGTGGTGTTTACTGCACACTTGTCCTGAAAGTGCTAGTGCAAATTGAGAAGGGGACTGACTAACCCAACAGCCAACTGATTCCCATCAGCTGTGCCTAAGTAATCCCCTGACTTGAGGGAGGGAACCCAGCTAAGGAAGAATAGCTGGGCTGGATGTATAAAGACAGGAAATTGGCAGTAGAGGGGTCTCTACAGAAGTAGTCTGTAGTTGCGCCTTGGAGGAAGAGAAGTGCGTTTGGGGCTATAGAGACAGGTAGCCAGGGGTGAAAATAGGTTAAAGGACTTACCGGTATGCCGGAAGTCCTGATCAGGGGGCGGAGCCTAACCCGGAAGAGGCGGGGACTGAAAGCCTCAGGCCCTTTAAATCAAGATTTAAAGGGCCTGGGGCTCCAGCTGCCACCGCAGCAGAGCTCCGGGCCCTTTAAATCATGGAGGAGCCCTGGGGGCTCCTGGCTGTCAATGCTACCCCGGGTCTCCCAGGCTCTGGCAGAGCTTTAAAGGGCCCGGGGCGGTAGCGGCAGCCAGGAGCCCAGGGCCCTTTAAATCCCTTCTGCCAGAGCCCTGGGGTAGCACCCATGGAGCCCCAGGGCTCTGGCAGCAGGGCTGAGGCAGGGATTTAAAGGGCCTCGGAGCTCCAGCTGCCCGCTAGAGGCCCGTTCCTTTAAATCCCTGTAGAGTCCTGGGGTAGCGGCAGCAGGGCTTCAGCGGAGATTCACCCCCGCTCCCCAGGACTACAGCTGTGGGGCTCTGGAGGGGATTTAAAGGGCTGAGGCGGTAGCGGCTGCTGCAGTCCCGATCCTTTTAAATCCCCACTGGAGCCCTGCTGCCGGAGCTCTGGAAGAGGTGGGCTCGGGCAGGGATTTAAAGGATCCCAAGGTTCCAGCCCTGCTACCACCCTGGAGCACTTTAAGTCCCCGCTGGAGATCCCCCAGCGGGGATTTAAAGGGCTTGGGACTGCGGCAGCCGCTACCGCCTGAGCCCTTTAAATCCCTCCTGAGCCCCGCCGCTGGAGCCCTGGGGATCGGCAGTGGGGCTCAGGCAGGGATTTAAAGGGCTCTAGGGTGATAGCAGGGCTGGAGCCCTGGGGCCCTTTAAATTCCCGCCAGAGATGCACCACCGCTCCTCACAGCTCCGGCGGCGAGGCTCTGTCAGGGATTTAAAGGGTTTGGCGCTGCGGCAGCTGCTACCGCCCCAGCCCTTTAAATCTCTGTCAGAGCCCCGCAGCCGGAGCCCTGGGGTAGCGGCAGCAGGGCTTCAGTGGAGACTCGCCACCGCTCCTCAGGGCTACAGCCGCGGGGCTCTGGTGGAGATTTAAAGGGCTTGGGGCGGTAGCGGCTGCCGCAGGCCCCAGCCCTTTAAATTCCCGACAGAGCCCCGCTGTCTGAGCCCTGGGGAGCGGCGGCGTGACTCTGGCGGGAATTTAAAGGGCTCTAGGGCAGCGGTCAGTTCGGGACCGCAGGGTAAGTACCATTAGGGCCCCGCTGCTTTATTTATCTGTGGGCTGGGAGCACGCCGATTCCCCGCGGCTCCTACTGGTCGCGGTTTGCTGTTCCGGTCAAGTAGGAGCTGCGGGGAAGCAGCGCGTGGCCAGCCCACGGATAAATAAAGCAGCGGGGCCCTAATGATACTTGCCCTGCGGTCCCGAACGAACCGCTGCCCTAGCGCCCTTTAAATTCCCACCAGAGAGGTGCCGCCACTCCCCAGGGCTCCGGTGGTGAGGCTCTGGTGGGGATTTAAAGGGCTTGAGGCTGCGGCAGCCGCTACAGCCCCAGCCGTTTAAATCCCTTCCAGAGCCCCGCGGCTGTAGCCCTGGGGAGCGACGGCGAGTCTCTGCCAAAGCCCTGCTGCCGCTACCCCAGGGCTGCGGCCGCGGGGCTCTGGCGGGGATTTAAAGGGCCTGGGGCTGCTGCTGAGAGCCCCAGGCCCTTTAAACTGTCTCCTGAGGAAGCCGGTCCGGTACGCCGTACCAGCGCGTACCAGCTTACTTTCACCTCTGCAGGTAGCCTACATTTGCTCCCTGAGAGGAAGGAATTTGGGCTGGTAAACTCAGAGAGGGGGGAAAGCCAGGAAGGTAGGAAAGGCTCAAGGGAAAAGCAGCAAGGTATGGGATTGGGAACCTAGAGTAGGGGGTGGGCCCAGGCTCCTCTACCAGCCACAGGGGGAATGACATGGAGTTGAGAGTAGACTGCCTGGGTCAGTTTGCCTTGGAACATTGTGATACCCTGGAATGGGAGGACCACAGTGAGCTGGCAGGAGGGCCAGGTTGTGAAGAGGAAGCTGCAGTTCCTGGAGAAAAAGTGGCTTGAGAGAGAGAGAAGATGAAGGATGGAGAGGAGGGTGCCAGATGAAGGTGCAATTCCTAGAAGGAGCTAATCCCCAGAGCAGCCAGGAGGCTGTGCCCCTAGCAGTGAAAGGATCTTGTGATACTGTCTTAAAAAGGTTTTGTCACCTTCCCATGATACTGGGTGCCAATGTGAGTGATTAGATGGCTTCACCACCACAGTTCACCTCATTGAGGAGTTTGATTATTTTAAATGGCTCTTCCCAGGAAGCCTGGAGTGTATTCCTTCACACTGACTAGATGACTTCTCAGCTATTTATAACTCATTTTCCTGTCTCTGTTTTTGCTGTTTTCTCCCTGAAAAGACTGAGACTTTTCTCTGTGCTTTTCCCTTCTACAGTACTTGCTTTCACTACTGTTGGCACTTCCACAATTCACACTGTCATAGATCCCACAGATGCTGCCATCATATGCCAATTTCAAAATAACCGCACCTGTGGTCCCTCAAGGGCACACAGTTGAAGACTTCTGACTCCCATTAGTCATTGCTTTTGGTGGAGCCCTGTATCTCATTCCCTCTGTACTGGAGATTTTGAAGGTGGTACAGCCCCCCGCTTTACACTGATATCCCCAACAAGCCAGACTGCCTAAAAACACCA
This sequence comes from Dermatemys mawii, assembly GCA_007922305.1. Lineage (NCBI taxonomy): Eukaryota > Metazoa > Chordata > Testudines > Dermatemydidae > Dermatemys > Dermatemys mawii. The sequence goes on along the minus strand of ML677343.1, from coordinate 7,278,349 downwards.
GCTCCTGCACTTTGTTTTCTCTCCGAGTGTGTGATGATGCTGCCTGTGGGACCCAGCTGAGGTCACTCAATTAGGGTGAACTGCAGACAGAACAGGGCAGAAAACCCCCAAAAGCTGATGAATATTCCAATACTTAGATTTATCAAGCCAGCACAAAACAGCTTCTATAGTACCTCACTGGTTACTCAGAAGTCCAAATAATGCAGTTCCCTTGAAGTACCCAGCATTAGGCCTCCATCCAGACACACACATCAGATATGATGATGATTACTGAAAATCTTGTTTCATTATCTAAAAGAACAGGTTTGCCTGATCCCAAAGGACCAAGCCCCAGACCCAGGTCAAACGATAACTTAGATCTTACCTAGAATACATCCTTATAGTTAATTCTTGTTAACTAAGCTAAAATTTATAAAAAAAGAAAAGAGAGAGACTGTTGGTTAAAAGATCACTGTACATACAGACTTGAATTCAATTCTTGAGGTTTAGGTACATAGCAGAGATGAGTTTACAGTTGCCAAAAGTCCTTTTAGAAATAGTCCATAGGTTATAGTCCAATGTTCATATTCAGGGTGACTCCATTCCACTGGGGATCTCAATCCTTATGGCTTAAGGTTTCCTGCCCCGCCCCCACCTTGAGATCGAAAGCGGATCTGAGATGAAGAAAGATCATGTCCCTGGGCTTTTATGCATTTCCAGCGGCCTTTTGGCCTGAGAAAACAATAGGCTTAACTTTCCTTTTCCCAAACATCATGGCAATGAGCACAGGGTAATTTATCCGTTAAGCAGTTTAGATACAGGTTACCACAATCTTCAAAGAGACATATAGACAATAATACTATTTCACTCAAGTGTCTTCCTAAATACTCTTTTTTTGATCTTTGAATCAAAGCTATAGCAATAGACAAGACTTATTTGCTTACATCACAAGATCTGAGCAAACCTCTACCCTTCTATCTCTAACAATGCAGACTTGCATTTCAAAGCTCTATTCATTTACATATCTTCCTAACCAGTCTTCAAAGTTCGGCCATGGGTCAGGTCAGTCTGTGAGTTAATTAACTTTTTCTGGCCCTGTCACCTTCAATGAGATATTATATTACACTCATAATGTCACAGAGGGCTATGAACAGTGTATTGCCAGTAGTTATAAGGTACCATACAGCTCTTTTTACCTTTAAGAATAAATGTGCTTGTTCAGAAACAGAGACAACAAATTAAAACAACAAAACCTACATGCATACTAAAAAGCTTACCAGAGGTCACCCTCAATTCTAATTTAGGGCTCTAGTAAATTTCAGTTGTTCAAAACCCACAACATGGGTTTTCCACATGGACCTGTCGTGGATCCAGAACCAAAACTAAGGCTGAGTATATATCAGCTGTTCCTTATGCAGCTCAGACCTTTGACCCTGGCCTTCTGTAACAAATAATTAGCAATGATCCTTTCCTCCAGGGGTAGCTTCCAAAGGCTGGGGATTGCATAGCCAGAGTTGGTAAATTTGTATTAACTTCTCATTAGAAATTCCCCCACTTAACACTTATTGTCCCAGAAATCCATACATGACCATCACATTTTGAATATAGTCTTTTGAACTTCCAGGCCTCACATCTATCACATCTTCCCCATAGAGAGGTTACATACAATTTTGGCCTGCAATAATACATAAACTTAATACAATAAGGAATTCCAAGGATATTGTAGGAAATTGCCATATCTGTCACCCTCTTGTACCTGATAATCCTTTTCCATCTTGGCATTTAGTATTTACATCTTTCAGGTACCTGTGAACAGTTATTTTCTCCCTCAGTTCTCCCTCAATACATAAACCTCAAGAATTGAATTGTCTCTCTTTAATGTCAGTAGCTCATTTCTGGACTCCAGGCCACATCTGTCCATTAATTGGATGCCCAGAGCTTAATATAATATTCCAGTTGTGGTCACACCAAAACCATATAGAAGGGAATACTACAGTCATATTCCATGACATGAAATCTGTGTACCCAGTCCCAAAATGCACTAGCTCCTTGTCTTGCTATATCACATTACAAATTCATAGAGCTCCACCAATACACAGGTAGGCACTTTATATCCATAGAAATCCACTTCCGTGGATCATTTTTGTGGATTGCATGTGGATACAAACTTTATATCCATGAAGGGCTCTACAAATTCATGTGTAATTAGGGGCCGACTACCACTACTTTTAGGTCTCTTGGTCACTATGACTGCTTACCTGGTTTCTCCCACGTTACATCTCTGTGGTTCAGATTTTCAGCAGATGCATTAGACTGCATTTTTTAAAGATGAGTCTATATTATTTTCTGACTATTTCTATCCACTTGGTCTGCTTTATTTCTGAGGATGCTTTAAACATTTCAAAGACCACTTAGGAAGTAAATCTGTTATATTAATAGATATTTTTATAATGGATTTCACTTAATTTGCAGAAAATATGATGTTAATATGGGTTGCTGAGGTTCTCTGTAAGTGCATAGAAGTAAATAGAAGTGAAAGTTTTGTGCAAATCTGAAATACTTTAGCGACTGATAGAGGATATGGGTGGACAAAGACTAAGCTATGCATTAAAATCAGGCACTCATTTAAAAATATATCATAAACTAGAGTTGTCTACTGCCCCATCAATGTTATGTTGGAGTTTTTAAACCCCAATGCAATAATTGAATGGAATGATTCCTGATGCCTGATATTTAAGTTTTGACAATTGTTCTTCCTTCCACAGAAGGAAAGAAACAGTGACAAGAGCCCTATGTTGTACCAAAAGCTGTTGTATGGTCTGTTGGAGAAACAGAAGTCTCTCATTTAAAATGTAGCATGAAACATAAAACTTCCATGAACTAGAAAGTTGCCCCCTTTAATAAAGTAAAAAATGACATTTCTAACACACTTTGACACTGCTTTAAATTTTAGCCATTTTTTATAGTCACAAAACATCCTTAGGACAGTTTGACTGAAATTTTCTAAAATGTTTATTTTAAAACTTCTAAAGCTATTGGTTTCAAATTATATCATGTGGAATAAATAATCTCTTGTATAAATATGCCTTAAAACACTCCATTCTTGTATTTAAAATTCCAACACATCAAACCATAGGATTAATTGAATATCTTGGAAATGAAAAGAACAGCAGCAATGTAGTGAAACAAAACAATGTAGCGTGGCATCTGAAATATCTATACACCTTGTAATGATAATGTTCTTGGGCTTAACCAAAGCTGTGACTATTGCAGCATCCCACTGTGCTTTCTAATGGAGGCACCTTGCACACTTCATTTTTGTTTTATCTAAGATAATTTTTTATGTTAGTATCTATATTTATAGTTCAATGGAACTGTCCTTCCAAAGTGGCCAGTTTGGCACCTCTTCTCTCACAGCTTAACAGTTAAGCCTTAACTTCACATTATATACCTGTAACATTCATAAACTGAACAACATTAACATGTTATATCCAGATAACTTTAACCTGTTTAGGGTCATTTCATTTCAAAAGAGTTTCTGAATTTGCACCTGCTAAAATGTAAGTGTACTAGTTTACAAGGACAAATGAGCATTTGTGCAATAAAAAAAAAGATTAAGTTTGCAAGATAATAAATTTCAGAGGCTCATTTGAAGAGGTCCTGAAAACTTATTTCTTAATGATTTTCACTGTCACTGTGACAGCTTGCTTGGGTAATCTGGGCTGTTGGCAAAAGTAGCTTCTTTCTTCCTTCCCATGCAGCAGCCCATCCTTAAGTGCCTTTCACACTTGGAATTGCTTAGCACCAGTCTTCCTCTCAGCCGTCCACCAATAAGTCACAATCAATTTACCTCCATTAAGAAACCAGGAAATAATAAATGACATGTGACTTGAATTAGACTCTGGCATACTCCAATAATCCTACCATCTCAGAGGTCCAAATTGGAATATATATTACCAGGCTCTGTTATTTCTGCAGGCAATGGGTGACTTGAACTCTTAGAGGACTAAAGTCACTGAGGAACAGGAACAGACTTTTTAGTCGGTGGGTAATGAGAAATGAACATGAATTAATGTCATTCCAAATATCAGGAATAGCTGTGTTAGTCTGTATCACGAAAACAACAAGGAGTCTGGTGGCACCTTAAAGACTAACAGATTTATTTGGGCATAAGCTCTCGTGCCACTGGACTCCTTGTTGTATTAATGTCATTCCAAGTTACCAGTGCACCGAGCCGTGAAATATGCCATGAAAAATAACTTAAGTCACTGCAGTCGTCTGTTTAATTTAGCAGGGCTGTCTGTGATGTGGCTGCCTCGTGCCAGAGGGCTACATTTGCTAGTTGAGAGCACAGTCACTACAATCTGAGCTGCCCCCTCTCCAAGGCAGAGGCAAGTGTCCAGCAAAGCACGAGCACGGCTCGTCAGGGTGGGGAAAGAAGTGATCATTTCATAGTCCATTTTAGACAACACTTGCTGGGAGCGAAGGACATCAAGGATGTGGTTGAGGCGCCCTTCCGTCATGCAGCTCAAGATAGTCTGTCGCCCACAGGCTAGGATCTGGCAGCAGTTGCTTTTGCAGCAAGGACCTTGAATCAAAAGGAACAAAATTAGATACACCAAACTGTCAGACTTTTTCATTAATGTTAGCTAGTGGCAGCACTGATGTCAAGAATGAAGTGACTAATAGAAATGTAAATTCAGTGGAGCAACAGGAGCTGACGAAGAGTTCATTTACATGCAGTCTTTGTTCAAAACTAACACTAATCATAGACCCAGACCACAGAAAATAATATTTAGTGAGTGAGATGACATAAGGGGAGGGGATTCCTGGTAATCTATCATCTGTATAACTGTTATGTAAAGTAGTTTAGCTATGTCTAGAGAGAATTAGTCTACCCAATAAAGGATGGAAGAGCAGAAGGGCACCACAGGCAGATCTGAAAGATAGTGGTGTTCAGTACTCTCTTTGCTTCATTGGGAGATGGGTGCATCTTAGCAGGTACATACACCAAAACCAGGTACATACACCAAACCAGGTCTTTTGTTGGTTTGCCCAGAAACCATGTCGCCAGAGTCCAACAGGTCAGAAGACTGTCCAGCTTGTTGGAGATCACCACGGTTCAATTTGTCAAAGCAAAAAACTTTTTACAAACTTTTTCATTATGGAAAAGAGAGGCAGCTTTCACAGACCAAAAATCAGCCTTTTCCACAGCTGCTCAGTAGGAAGATTGAGGCCTTTTTCAGGTCTTGCCCAAAGAAAGTATAAAAAACGAGGTGGAAGGGAAGTCCTTTTCCAACTAACCTTTTGCATCCCCAAGAACTACCTTGCTGGAGTTGTAAGAAATTGTCACAATGAAAGGTTAAACTACATACAGTGGATTTTTTTCCCCCGCATTTGTTATAAACTCAGTGGGCCTATTTCACAACAAAACTTGATATATTTTGTGAGGTTTCTCTTTAGAGCTCTTTCCAGTGTAAGCCCACTTCTCAACAATGTGTCTATTCTGAACAAAAGTTGGCTTTGAAGTCCAAAGTATGAACTTTTTAGTAACACAAGAATGGCCACATTGGAGCAGATCCATGGTCCATCTAGTCCGGTATCGTGTTTCTTACAATGGCAAGTACCAGCTTCAGAGGAATTACACTAGTGACCAGTAAATACACAAGAATATGGGCAACATACAGTTCTTATCTGAAACACTGGCTAAAGTGTGGCAAAGTAAAATATTACTATCCCACATTGCCAGTAGCTTCTGGTTTTGGGCCCAAACTCGACTTTATAAAAAGATCAGCCTTTTCTGTGGAATCTCACCTGTTAATGTTTGTTCACACTGTGCACTTTGAAATTGGCTATGATGGGGGTTGTGCTTAGGTGGGAGCGATAACTGTAGTGGCTGCTGCTGCCACACCTCTGGGTCCCTTTGACCCTGATCACCATCTTCTCTGCCTGCATGTGGATCAGAGTTACAAGGAGTGGAAAAGAAATGCTGCGGAGCTGATTCTCTACTGCCTGGATGAGCTGGGAACAAATAAAGATGGGTGAGATAAGACTTTTAAACTGGACTATAGCTGAACATAATAGAGATTCATCAATGGATAGCTCTGGATCTCTAATTAACACAGAGTTTAGAGGACTAACTTGTCTGTAAATATTACATCCTGTGAACACTTGCTGCTAGATCCACCCTCTTATGAAGCTTTGACATTTATGTACATACTCCATCTCTCAAACTTTAAGAAAATTGTTTTATACAAGAGTGGGGATGATGAATTCCCAGGTGTGGAGCGTCATCTTTTCATGCAGCATACCACCTCCGTTACAATACACATACTGGGACTGTTGTATATGGCCAAATAATAAATTTTTATTTGTAAAATTAGAAATGTATAAGGGACACTAAATTTAAATCATATATTGCAAAAAGAATTGTCATTTAAAAGAATTAAAAGTGGATTTTTTTTATCTCATCTTGAATATTGTCAGTCACTTTTGTTTAGTCAGATTCTTGGTGCTGCAGTGTTTGGGTCGTATACTTTGTTGCTGCCCCAAACAGCTACAATCTCTTTTTGTTATATGTTTGTACAGCATCTGGCACAATGGAGCCCGGGTCCTTGATGAAGCATCCTTGACACAAATAAATTAATAATATTGCAGTCAAATGTATAGCTCAAAGGTTTCAATTGCGTTTTAATTCTAGAAACTCTATGGGTTGTAGATTTTATAAAAGGTTTTTAAAAATGTATACTTTGGGCTACATCTAAGTTGTCAGTGTCCTTTTAACTTGTTGATTATAGTTGTGGACTGCTCTAAATTTGTGGCTGAAGTTGAGGAAAATCCCGTTTTATCCAAAAGGAACAGCCACTAATCTATTTCAGTATTAAGGATTAAGAAACCTGCATCATAAGTCACATGTATTCAGATGTCACCAAAGATAGATAATAGATTTTCTGTGGCTCAGATCTTGTAAATAAAACCATTAAACGTTTCTTCTTTGTTCTTTAAGTCAACACCTCCAGTCTGCTTATACACATGAAATACACATGGATTTAAATACTGTGTCAAACATTTGCCAAGACAAGCTCAAAGTGGAAAAACAGAAGGATATGGTTAGGTAGGAACAGCTAACATGAATCATTCATGGACTTCTGAAGAGACGGGACTCTTCCAAAGCAATTACTTTCTAATGTGGAGACATTTGACAGCAGGTATTAGAAAATAGAGAAAAGTATTGTGGTGATTGAGGGCCATATAAGTACATTGGTAAAGGTCTAGATTCACTCATGGTGGCAAAGGCAAAAGAAATTGCACCTCTCTGTTCCAGCCGGGTCTGCTGGATTTGCTCTCCTGGGAAGAGCAGGCAGTTCTTGGAATGCCAGGGAAGAGCAGCTTTGAGTTGTGGTGTCTGACTAATGGAGGGTGTTCAGGGTATACACTAAATCAGCAAATTCGAGGACTGCCTGATTTACACCACTGAACCACCCAGTGAACGCCCATTCTCACGTATGGGAATATACTGGCTAGCTGTGATTTCTCCCAGTGGAGGAATGGTTGCAAAAATCTTGCCCCACTGCAATTCTCAAGGCAGACTCTTCTACTGCAGTGGACTCTGTTGCTCTGGTTATATCAGGCATTGTATCACAGTTGCACCCCAAAGAGGGAGACATTTGGCATGTTTTTATGGATACTGAGCCAACAAATAACTGTTTAATATTTTTATAGTACTTGGAGGTAAAACATCTTAAGATGGTCTCAGTCTCGCATACCTCTTTTTTGTGTTGTGTTTGGTGCTGTGATATTTGCAAATGCCATCTGAGTAGCCTTCTCTCTTCCTGCAGGGCTGTCAAGAACAGTTGACAATCTCTGTGCTGTTAGATGGACTCTCTTGTCAATAAGACGGTTGCTGTTTTTCTGGGCACAGATGGCCTGACAGGGATGAAAATGGATAAGAAATGACTTCTATCTTCTTGATAGAAGAGACTTCCCTTACTAGGCAGCCTCCCTTAGGAAGTCTAAATGCCTAAATCATTTTTAATAATGGGACTTAGATACCCTTTAAAACTTTCCTCCCCAAGTGCATATGTAAGAAAACCCAGTTTGCTCACCTTTAGATTGTGCACATGTATCTGAAGCATGTGTGGAACTGAGCCTTTGCTGGCATTTACTGCTCTATCCTGAAAAAAAATACACTAACATAGTAAGACAGACACAACATTCAGTCCAAATGAGACAAAAAAATCATACATTGAATATGCATGGAAATACTTCCAAAATATCAGGCACATGATCCACATGATCTTCTGCTAGGAGTAAAATCACCCAGAGTACAGTTCTATTATATGCGGAAACAATATTGGGTTGTTTTGCCTCGCTCTACAGGTATTTATTTCATACTCATCACTGTGGGCGCTGGGGAAAACGGGTTTTTTGGTGCATTACAAAATCACTTCATAAATGTCATGCTACCACAAAGACCAACGCTTGGGAGTTCCTTCTCCTTTTATGGGGTATTTCTACATCTGGTCTTCTGCAAATCACATTTCCCATTTCTCAAATTGCAGCTGCTACAATGTCGAGTTCAGAAGAGGTATAAAAAAATGACCCAAAATCTGGGATGTAAGACTGTTCTCATCAAGTCAGAATCCAGTGAGATAAAACCAGGAGGCTTTTCACATTTTCACTTCACAGACTGTGAGTTTAGTACCATGAGAAATCCCAGCTGCATCAGTATCTTGCGCTACTTTCCCTACAGGCTGTACTGACAACTAATCTCAATCCTGACATCAGACATTGCTCTGCGGTTCCAGACCTGCACCTGATGTAACTGAGACTAATATTCACTCACAGTTATGTGGTGGCCTGGTTGATCCTGGCAATGGACACTAGGATTTTACATGTAATCTCAGGCAGAAACTGACTTGGGGATTTCAGAGATGAAAGGCTAGTGCACTAACACATCTGGTTAACCTAGAACCATTCTTCTGTTTGCTGCTGCTGAAAGAACAGTGTGGGGGGCTCTTCAACTGTCTGTGACTTGTGCATATTTATCAGTGATACAGTATGGAGAGTCTCACTTATGAATTCTGGATTCAACTTTTGAGGCGGAGTTTAAATCTTGAATCAATGTATTTTAGCTCTATCCACTTTTAGGGACTGATCTTGAAATTTTAATGTATAACTCTTTGAAGCAATAAAAAAGAGACAAATTCCTGTTTGATGTCAAAAATGATAATCACAGAAAGCAGGCAATGCAATTGTATGGGACCAAATTGGAATTTTTCACTAACTTTTGCATCAGTCAAACTGTAGATTGCACTGGAAATCTTCTCCTTGCTAAAAGCACTCAAAATTCTCCTTAAGAGTTCTGCACATTCTGTGGGAAGAAAAACACATCCTGTATTTAAAATGCACGCATATCCCAATACGCAAATATCTATGGACCAATGTGTTTCCACTGATTTTATTATTCTGTTGCAATCATATTAAAATCTTTTAAATTGCCTCTAAGTAACTTTGCCTTATAGATTTTTTATTTTTTGATCTAATATAAACAAATTAGGATCAGATTTTCAGCAATGTGCACACAAAAATCTGCATATTTGTACCTAATTTATTCATGATTGCACAAAGCAATCACAGTAAAAGCATGTGCAGATGGCTAGCTGGACACTTGTGTGTACAGGTCTAGAAAAATCTTGGCCATTGTTTATCACTCATGTTTCAGGGCTGTCTGTTGAGAAACAGAGGATTCGATTCTCAACTGCTTTAATATAGCTACACTGATTTAACCAAGAGTAGGATTTGCTCCAATGGGAATGGCGATTAATTTGAGATGGGACTGTTAAAGGTAAATCAGCCATTTTTCAAATGCTGAAATTAGCTGGCAATCTCCAGTAATTTCCTAGCCTTTATCTGTGCTAAATTTACATTATATTTAAACTAAAAATCTTGAAAAGACTAAGCCACCTTATAGGAGGGCACAACATCCTTATTAAAAAAAGCCTAATACCAAAACACTACAGTATTCTGGTGACAGTGCCTCAACTGTTTCATCTCACATCGGGGTTACAACATTCTGTTGTGCCATGATTACTGTAGAATGATCTAGGGCATTAAAGCGACAAGGTGGGTGAGGGAATATATTTTATTGGACCAACTTCTATGGGTGAGAGAGACAAGCTTTCGAGCTCACACAGAGTTTCAGGTCTACAACAACACTGCATTAATTAGGACACTCAAAATGTTTGTGATAGCAACAAGGAGAGAGCAAATACTGAATGTTACCTGCAGTTTGGGGCCTGTAATCAGGGTCTTGATGCCAGCACAGTATGATGAGCTGTAATAGCCTGTTCCTCTGGGGCAAATTGCTCTGTATATACTCTGCTTCAGTCCCAGGCCGCAGGCCACTACAGATTCCTGTCACAACTTCCAGCAGGGTTTTTTTGCCTGCAAGAGAATGAAACAATGTTAATTAAAAATTAAAACCCTCAAAACTATTTTAAGATGATGTTTAGCGCAGGTTATTTTCAGTATTTTAAAATGAAGACTACTCTTTAAAACCAAAAAATAAAAACCTAACAACACACCCTTAAGTAAAGCAGACCAACTGTGACTATACTCATTTATATCTATTGACAGCAGTCCATTTATTTCTGGTTAGAAGGGTTGTTTAAGCAGTAAGTCACAACTGAGTATGCATGCATAACTGGTAAGTTGCATGCACCAATATCCTATTTGCAGTTATAGTTACTGTGTTTGCAGTCTAACCACACATTTCTGTATGCAATTCTGCATGCAATATTTTTTAATTATTTCCTTCATGCACATGTTTTGTAATTTTGACAGATAATACTGTTTATTTTATTTTTTCTTAATTTTATTGCATTTTTACAGTTGCACAAAATTATGGGAGTGTCTGACAATTATTTAGTGACAGTAGATGTTGAGGTTCAAAAAGTTAAAGTTTTAAAACAATTCAAACATAAATTGCCAACATCACATGTCAAAATATACAAAGTAAATATTCTTAAATCAAACTCTACAAAGTTATCAAGCAGCATTTTTCTTACTTTGCCTATCTGAAAATTTCAACTGTCATTGGAAATATTTTTGTTCGATTGTGTGTGTACGTTGAAATCAATATTTACTGACACTTACTGAACAAAAATTAAACCTTCCAAGCACTGTAATAGGGATTTGAGATAAAGCAAGGTCTGAAAAGACAGTCTGTTGGTATCAGTGTTGCTTAGAGGAGGAAAATTCAGAAAAAGATAATTAACTATCAAGAAAGAGAGAAATACGTACCTTCAAAAGGCTTCTGTCTGCTTAAGCTTTCCCAACACAGCATTCCAAAACTAGAGGCAAACAATAATGAAATTATGCTTGTTAATTTGGAATTTGTGTTGGTGTTATGGTTACTTACTGAAAAATTGAGTTTATTAGTTCAAGGGAAGGGTATTTTCCATGTTACGTTAAGTCAGGGGAGGGTAAACTACTGCCCGTGGGCTGGATCCAGCCCGTGGGGGCTTTCAATCGGGCCTGCAGGATTGCTAGCCCTGTGGTGCAGAAAGACTAAGGCAGGCTTCCTGCCTGTCCTGGCCCTAGGCCAATCCCAGAAGTGGTCGGCACCACGCCCCTATGGCTTCTGGAGGGTTGGGGGCAGAGGGCACAGTGCGCTGCCCTTGCCTGCAGTCACCACCCCGTGCAGTTCCCATTGGCTGGGAAAGGGAAAGCTTTGAGGGTGGTACCCACAGGCAAAGGCAGAGTGTGGCAGAGCCACCTGCCCCCGCCCCAGGAGCCACTGCCAGGCAGGCTAGCCACTTTCAGGAGCAGCACAGGGCCAGAGCAGGCAGGGAGCCTGCCTTAGCCCTGCTGTGCACCACGGAGTCGTTTGAGGTAAGCGGCATCAGGCCAGAGCCCGAACTCCTCCTGTACTGCACATCACAACCTTCTGCCCTGACCCCCCTAACTTCCTGCCTTGAGCCCCCTGCCGCACTCTCCTGTACCCCGACCCCTGGCCCTGAGCCCCTTCCTGCACACCACACCCCCTTCCACACAATGCACTCCCTCCTGCATCCCAACCCCCTGTCCCAGCCCTACATTCATGCCCCTGCATACAATTCTCCCATGTAGACGTGGCCTTTGGGCCAAAAGGTTTACCCACCCTTGCACTAAGTCCTTCCTTATTGGCAGGATTTCCATTTTTGCATACTATTATATTTCAGTTTCCAATTGAGCTGTCCTTACACAAAGACCAGCTAGAATTCTGTTTCAGGGGAAAGCCCTTGCTCTTAAATCCTGTAGATTGTTTTCCAAAATACCTCCCCTAATTTCCATTTGTGGGTTTCAAAGCCTTTCACTTCCTCTTTTTTGTTGTTGTTGCAGTAATTATAAAGTGTTTGGTAGTGTTGAGCATACTGACAAGCGAATGAACTAAAAAGCTTGATCCAAAGTCCAATGAATCTTTCTTTACATCAGTGAAATTAGCATCAGGCTCTACATCTTTTTTTCCATTTGTAATCACCGTAACATTTAAATGTACTTAAATCAACATCAATCTTAGTGTAAAACACTTGTATATGTATGCAGAACAAAAGTATATTCCATGTCCACCACTGCTGGACACGCACAGGTCTCATGCAATACCAGTCACTTCCAAACTTCTGTAATTAAAAAGGTGTGACACCTGAGAATAGAAATTATATCATCTGAAAGTGAGCCTTTCACTCCTTTCCTGTTTGAGCCTCATGAATTCTTCATGGACAACAGAGGGACAATCACATCATTCAGGGGTATTATTATACCTATATAATATATATATAATATGACTCATTTTTGATCACTACTTTGATGACAATAAAAAAGGATCTGAAGTTGTTGGTTCCATAACAAAAATAAAATCTCTAACACTAGAAAGTTGGCCATATGTAATATTAGGTATAAAGGTTGTCATAGACTCTGCAGTGCCAGCCATGAAGGTATACCTCCATAGAGTCACATAGTTGCTATTTTTGGATTGTCATTCATCCAGAGTATCATGTGGGTACCATATTTGAGATGTATGTGCCCTTTGGATGTGTGGCATACAAGATGGTAGAGTAAATAACATGCATTCTTTCTGTAAGTCACTTCAATTAAAAGTTAATGTCTGATCAGGCATAGTTAGTTCTTTCAGAAGAGATTCCACAGGACCTTAAAGGGACATCATCAAGATAAAAATCATATTCTTATTTTTAACTAGATCTCAACCAAGCATCCAATAATTGTGCCTAAATATTAAATAGTGGCACATCTGTCTACACCACCAACAGCAGCCATTTAAATATCTAACTACCTGACTTGTTGAGGTAAGATTTCTAAGCCAGGGTCAAAACTGAGTGGGGGAGGATATTGACCTAACATACACAACTATTCACGTCAAGCCGACATATTCAGGTTTTCTTACCTCGGTGTCTTCATGGCACTGAGGCAACTGCGGCTGCTCTCTTGTCAACTCTGCCTGCTCCTCTCGCGGCAGTGGAGTTCCAGAGTCGACAGGAGAGCGCTCAAGGATCAATTTATTGCGTCTAGACAAGACGCGATAAATTGATCCCCAAAAGATCGATCTCTACCTGCTGATCTGGCGGGTAGTGTAGACCTGGCCTAAGTGGATTGCACTTGTGTGTGCAAATAATTGTGTCTACAGTTCTAGCACCCACATTGAACATTTAGGCCCCAATGCCAGGGTTTATAAAAAGAATCTTCTGATATTTATAAAACTTTATATTATTCAAATGGAAAGAATTTGGAAACTTAACTCTGATTGCTTGATTACCTGATGTCTAAGAAATGCCTATTTTGGTAGGCAAATTAAGTTCTGTGCAAATAGTTGAAAACACAATCAGTTTAGCAACTATAGTTGAAAGTTTGGTCTCTGATCTGAAAAGGGTATGTTTAAAAAAAACATAAGTTTGGCTAAAAACTAGTACTTCATCTACGAGGATTTGTCACTCTCTCCTTGTGTGCACAGAACTCCTTTTAATTTATTCATGTAAACCTATTAGAAGCATCAAGATGAGAATATACTTCATAGCATGTCATCCACAGCAGTTTTCTGCTTTTTTACTGTAAATTAATATTTTGAAGCTGAAGTTTGGCAATTCCTTAACCTAGAGGTATGGCTGTAAGTCTTAATTTTTAATATAACAAATTGTATTGAAATAATTTCCTTCAGACATTAGGAATTTCAAGTTTAACTAAATACTGTAATTTTCCTAGTCTGGAATGTTATGCAGATATGATATATGTAACACCTGTTATTTGAATGGAACACTGTGATCTGTAGGTTTCACTGTAGTATAATTTTACGGTATTTTCTTGAAAGAAACATTTAATTCAATACTATGTGAATTGCTTCCAAGAAGTAAGTAAGAAGTAAGTCTCCTTTAGCTATAACTTTCCCTTAAAAACCTGTACTAACCTGTAAATATCGCCTTCTTGTGAGGGTACACCTCCTTCAAGTATTTCAGGAGAGAGGTATACCAAATGCCAGCAGCTTCTATTGCAGTTCTGCAGGACTGATCTTTGCTGCTTCCTCCAGCAGGTTAGACCGTAATCTGTTATCTGTAGAGAAGGGTGAATGGTGAAATGTAGCAACAAGATGGCATTATTGGTATCAAATATTGACCTGGTATTTTATGTTAGGATAGATGCCTGATAAATAGTCCTGTAATCAAGCATACCTTTGGAGAAATTGTCCTGGTTTCACTTCAAGAAAATAATGAAGACAAAAAGCTAAGTATAAAAGGGCCTCACCTTAGCTCTGTATTGTGTATCCAAAAGGACATTGGAGGGTTTCAGGCTGTAGTGGAGGACAGGAGGGTCTAGTCTATGGAGATGATATAATCCATCAGCCACATCTGAAAGGATCCGGATGAGTAGGGGAAAAGGCAATTCTGGGTACAGGTGGTGCTAAAAATGAATATTAATTACAGTGTAATATCCCACTGTATATATATGTATATGTATATGTATATGTGTGTGTGTGTGTATATATGTATAGATAGATAAATAATTATAATTATAATTTTAGAATTATAAACCAATCATTATTTATACTGTCTATTGAGATCTAGAGATGAAAAGTATTAGCAACACTATTGCAAAATTAATACCCATTATTGAGTTAAGTTTACTCATTTATTATTGCCCTGGCTTCTAAACAGTTTTAACACCCATAAAGGAGCCCCTCGAAAAGATCCCTACTCTTCCTTACCTCGTGGATGAGTGAGTGGAGGGATCCACTGCACATCCATTCAGTCGCAACCCCCAGAAGTCCCTGAGATTGGTAGATCCCAAGATAAGGCAGTAGCTGTTCAGACTGAATGCGTCGTGTGTTTGCTACATCTTGGAGTAGCACCTTCAACTCACTGCAAACAGAGAACAAGGGATATAGAGGCAGCATTTCAGACAGACATGCTGAGTAACAGTCATACTGTGTGATATTGGAAAGAAGGATAACTTGGTAGAGTTTTCCCACCACTACTATTATTTGGTGTTCAATACCAACAATGTTTTCTTGACTACGAAACATCTTTCAGATTAAAACTGTAAAATGTACAATAAAGATGTTAGTTCCATTAGTATCAAAATATATTTATCATGATCTAAAATGCAAGGGCAGGAAGAACATTTGGGACAGTTAAACTAACTCACAAAATGACCGCTCTGATTTTTTTCCCCTGCCATTCCCTTGAAAGTATGCTTTCCTTATGCCATCAGTGAGGTCCCTTCTACATTGCAAATTCTAACAGCATCAATCATAGACTGGCTTGCCTGTATAGATGGGATCAAACCACATCGGAGAGTAAAGCTAAAGCCATGAGGCCAAATTCAGACCTAGTATAAGTGGTAGGTGTAACTTTAGGGACTTATTGGAGCTGCATCTACTTCTACTCAAATTGGATTTAGTCTTAAATTCTAGTGGAATGTATTTTTCTGATTGGTAGAAGATTAAGACTATTTGAGAACTTCAGACAATAACTTCTTTGTTCACTTGTACAATGGGAACACTGATCTGTGGATCAGAACAGAATGTTCAGTTTCAGTGAAGATAAATGAACTGGTTCTGCCACATGATCACTTCTCCCTAACTTGCATTTAACTTTAAAAATATGATCCCATCTGCAATACTTCCTGAATTGCTGATTCTATGCATGAAATCTTCAGCCCATAGAAATCAAAGGTAAAATTCAATGGGACTTCAATGGGACCAGGATTTCAACCCCGTCATTATTTTAAAGACTAACCCAGTTAGTGTTTCCTGCTGAAAAACAAATCTGTATATTTAGGAAGAGGGTCCAGCTGCATAGTTTGGCTTCTGATCTCAACTGTTCCAAAGTTTGGGAACTGAATTCAGTCCCAAACATTGTACACCATATAAATCACAGATTTGCTATTCTATTCTATGTATGTTTTTAGGCTGTAGGATATATTTATTGCAGAAGGTACTCTCTGATACATCCTAAGACCTTAACTTAGATTCCTCATGCTTCAGCAAACTTCAGCTGAACTCAATGACAGCCTCATTGACTTCAGTGGGAGTATGCCTAAGTAAAAACTGAGTAAAGACATCAGGATTTGCCCTGATGACATTATTGGTAATGCTAGCACCCTGGACCCTGTAGTATTTCCTTCCTAACTGTATGCAATGGCTCCTGGTCCCTGATCAGCCTCAGCAGCATACAGGAGACTCTTTGATCTCTGAATTGTTGCCCATTCCCTGATCTGCCCCATGTACTGGTGGAAGAGATTGGGAGATATCTGTCAACTCCTCAAACTAGCATCTGTTTTACCAACTAGCTCCTGTTCCCACTCCCCCCAGCAACTGCTAACAGAGGAGGGCAACTATTTTAGAAAAAATCTCTAAAAACTATTTTAAGCAGGTGTGGATCAAATTTCTCACCATTATATAGCCCAGCACTACTTGACAGTGACCAAGAAGCTTCTGGTAACTGCCCTTCTGCTGGAGCATAATACTGTGAAATGCATGGTGGAAATGTAAGACAGGGACTAACACCTGTAGCACAGTCCTATCATAGTAAAAGTTGCTTCCTGTATTTTTGCTTTTTGTTGGAATCCTCCCTGGCATGCATGTGATATACAAATCAGAGAAGTATATAAAAAATGCAGTTATAAGGAGAAGTGACTAAAAATTACATTGTGGTTTCCATATTTGGGGTTACTAATTTACAGATCAAATATATTTGTGGGCAATGGCAGTAACAGCACACTCAGGTTAGATGTGCAGCTGTGCAAGCACTTTTCACACATACAATTGGACATACATTCTTTGGAAAAATCAGGCCAGCCAGTCTAAGTTGGTTTTTTTTTGTTTTTTTTCAAGAAGGAAAACAGCCTTTTCATTGCAAACATAATAGATATTCAGTATGTTAATGCCCGTGTTTATAAATAAATTGTGGCTCCAAAGTTTATATACAAATTGTGCTTATTTCTACCTCTTAACATCATTACTAACAGTTAATATGGATTTCTACCACTGGAACTAGGTTCATTAGTTCAAATAATGGGCAGGATAGAATCCATCTTGTTCTCATTGCTGGGTTCACTCTACAGTGGTAATACTAGGGAAAAAAACAGAGACTTGACACTTATGAGTAAGATATGAGTAAGAAGGTTCTTTTTTTCCATAATGACTTTTATAACTAGAACAACACTTTAAATCCAGAAAGGAAAAAATAAATTATTAGCTTTTGTTGTCTGATTTAACTTTTTTTTAAAATTTAAATAAAAGGTCGGGGGCACACAGGAGAAAGAGGGCAAGCCTTTTAGAAAAAAACTACCAAATAAATATATTTCTTAATTTAGATTAGTACATTATTGCACTTCTATTGAATTTAAAAAATAATAAAGCAGAACACTCAAACTTAATTCATTTTGGGCCTGATCCAACCTCCATGGAAGTCTTTCCACTGATGTCAGTAGGATTTGGATCAGGGCCCTGAGCCCTATAGAGACCCTCACTAAAGACAGACTAGTTCTTGTTTCAAGCTTCAAATTTGGATGCCGTAAATGAAAGAATTTAGACTCAAGCAAAACCAAAGACCAGACATGGAAACCCCCAGAATTTTAGAGGGGGGTTGAAATCTGACTTGGATTAGATAAATTGTTCTTGTCTTTGTTTTGGAAAAACCAACCTCTCCATATCCTACTTTAAGATATTTGAAATCTGAATCCAAATCAGAATTTTTCAGCTTAAGCATACCTCCTACGAAAACCAGCTAAGGAGCTAGACTTCTCAGATACTAAAAAGGCCTTATTCTGCTCTTTGATGCCCTTTCAGGAAACTGAGAGCCTAATGAGTGCATTCACTAGAGTGATTTGGTTCCATGCCATTAAAAAATTAGTATGGGCCTTACCTCAAAACCCCTATATGCCTGTGACTCCAATGTAATAAATTGGAGTTATGTGACTGTTAGGCTGACATCGATTTGTGACAGAGTTCATGGTTATGACTGATGGTACGTCTATACTACCTGCTGGATCGGCAGGTAGTGTTCGATGTATCGGGGATCAATTTATCACATTTTGCCTAGAGGCAATAAATCGATCCCCAAACGCGCTCCCCGTCGATTCCGGAACTTCAGCTCTGCAAGAGGACTAAGCGGAGTTGACGGGGGAGCTGCTGCAGTCGACTCACCACCATGAGGACGGACAGGTAAGTCGAACTAAGATAGCTGAAGTTGCGTATCTTAATTCGAACCCCCCTGCTAATGTAGCCCAGGCCTAATATATACACTCAATCCTATCTCTACTGCAATTGTCCATTCTCCCTTTCTTCTCATATGTATCCATTTATTCACCTGTCATGTTTTGTCTAAAACTTAGATTGTGAGCATTTTGTGTTTGTTTGTACAGTGGATAGTATGATGGGGCAGTGAACCCGGATTGAAGTCCTTTGATGCAATCACAACAGAATTAATAATGATTGCAGGATCAAGCCCCATTGCCATTACATATGCAAACTTCTCACCCAGTACAATTCAATGCATTTCTTCCACTTTGTCTCTGTTAATCTGTTGGGAGTCACTGATGTGGAAAGGTAAATTGGGGTCAGAAATGCTACAGTCCATGCTGGTACCCTTGTTGCACCACTGTTCTCCAGAGCTGTTTATATAGTACATCAAATATGACACCCACCTCTCTGTTGTATTCTGGCTGGTCAGCAGTTTCAGTGATATGTTAATATTCTGAGGAGCATGAAAGGCTTTGAGGGCAAAACCAGAACTTGTCCTGGTGAAGATAAAGTTATCCAGCTCTTCCTGGGCTATTATGGGCATCAGATTGGCCATTTTCTGCCGTTTAGTGGGGGAGACAACTAAAGAAAAAGAGACATCTTTAGATTTGCTTTTGTTATCATTGCCAAGATACACTGAATTTACACCACTCTTTGTTCCCCAAACTACTCTCCACCTTCATTCAAAAGGCTTTGTATTACTATGCTCAGAGTCAGATTGTCCTTTAAAGATAGGGAAATTTTTTACCTACCACAGCAGGGCATCCTGAGGTTTACTTGCCATTTGTAAGTATGAAGTGCTTACACCTCATAAGTGCTCAATATTATGGCCAGTTCCCATTATAATAACCTGGAAATATGGGGGCACTATTTACATTAACATAATACAATGCTTGACTTCCAAGGATTATTGGCAAAACTCTTCTGAAGCCAGTGGAGCTGTGCCCATTTACAGCAGCAGAGGATTTGGCCCATCATTTATATATAGTACATCCCTAGGGCCACGTGCATATGTGTCTTAATACACATTGACTAGAGATAACAACCTCTCACACATACTTTGTGTTAATGTATGAGTCAGGTGTTATTAATAACAGGTGTCGATGTTTTAAAAATATAGCAAGCTTAAAGCTCCCCTGTACTTAGTGCTGAAAGAAAGCAACAAGAACAGACAGAGCTGAGACAAGGAAAACAGAGAGTGCAGAAAAGGGTCTTCAGAAGCCCATTTATGGGAATATTGCATGGTTGGAGATCAGAGGGTCATAAGAGCTCAAAATGGAATGCTCCCCTCAGACTCAGCAGATTTCCACTAAGGCCAGGCCTACACTACCCGGATAGGTGGGTAGTGATCAATCCGTCTATTAGGGATCAGTTTTTTGCATCTATTGTAGATGTGATAAATTGATCACTGAGCACTCTCCCCGTCAACTCCGGAACTCCACTGCCACAAGAGGCGGAAGCGGAGTCTACGGGGGAGAGGCAGTGGTCAACTTGCTGCTGTGAGGACACCGAGGTAAGTCGACCTAAGACACGCCGACTTCAGCTATGCTATTCGCGTTGCTGAAGTTGTGTATCTTACGTCGACCCCCAACCGCTCCAGTGGAGACCTGGCTAAGAAAGCCACGCAGGAATTAATGCTGCTCTAAACTGCAGATTTAAGTAGTGAGTAAGGGGTGTAGATTGAGAACTCTCTTTTTAAGTTGGAGGTTCAGCTAAAGTGTGGTCTCGTGGTTAAGGCATTAGACTAGGATGCAGGAGGTCTGATTCCAGTTCCCAGCTCTGCCTTAGAAAGCCTGTGTGATCTTGAACAAATCACAGTCTCTCAGTGACTCAGCTGAGCATCTACAAAATGGGAATAATCACATATCTTTATTTTATCCTTTGTCTATTTTGCCTAATTAAATTGAAAGGTCTTCCAAGCAGGGTCTGGCTGTTACACTGTATATTGATATCACCTAGCTCAGTGGTTCTCAACCAGGGGTCCAGGGCCCACTCGGGAGCCATGAGCAGGTTTCATGGGGTCTGCCATTAGACTTGCTAGGGCCCAGGGCAGAAAGCTGAAGCCCCACTGCCTGCGGCTGAAGCCGAAGCCTGAGCAACTTAACTTCACAGGGCCTCTTATGGCACGGGGTCCGAGGCAATTACCCTGCTTGCTACCCCCTAGCACTGGCCCTCATTTTTACATGCAGAAAAAACAGTTTTTGTGGAGCAGATGGGCTGTGGAATTTTTATAGCATGTTGCGGGGGAAGCCTGAGAAAGAAAAAGGTTGAGAACCCTTGACCTAGAGCACAATTCGGTCCCAAATTCAGTTAATGCCTCCAAGTGCTACCCTCATTCATATAATAATCAAGCTAAAATGTCCATTGATTGACCAATAAAACTCCACAGTCTAAGGTAAGTTTGATACAACAACATAGGTTAGACCTTTTGCTTTTTATTTTAAACAACATTCTAGACTGAATCTGAAGGTGCTAGTGGTGCAGGAACTATTAAAACAAGGCACTCATTGAGTAGCTACTTGATGGCCTCTCAAAATGACTTTGTTGGCTCAGTTCAGAGGCAGGCAGGGTTGTGACCGATTCTCTCTATGCTGCTGTGGATGAATTATTGAATTGGATGGTAAAAACTACATGGAAAGAAAGTTTTCAGACATATGAGATTTCTCTGATGCTCAAAATGAAGACGTTAAGTGCATAATCTGTTTTTTTCATATACATCAGTTTCAAGCAGTGTACTTTGTAAAAGACACATCCAATATGGCATTAGACCAACAGAGCCAGGCCAGTCATTTTACGTGCAAAATTACGCAAAGCTCTTCCAAACCAGAGACAAGCACACACACACACACACACAAAAAGGAACCATTTATTCCTCAAATATTATGGGTATTGGATGAAATGGAACCACCTTAAATTTAGTTTTGGTTTCTGTGGAGAAAAAGAAACACTCAAAAGGTTTGCAAAACCAAAATCATGCTTCATCTCTAAAAATGTGTAAAACCAGAACTGTTTACTCAAATCTCTAAATGTTGGGCTTTGAAAGAGTCTAATAATGAGTCTTGGCTCTAAATCACTCCTGGTTTTGCTTATTTTTATTTTAAAAAGAGTATTAGGTAAGACTGGAATCAATTATTGAAACTTTGGTGGCACAAATAAAGCGTGAACCAGATCTTAATCACCCTGTATTTTTGTTTTGCAAAATCTAGCCCTGACGAAAGAGGTTTTGAAAACCAGAATGACATCTGTTTTCACCCATCTCTTTTCTAAACCACTTGCTGTTTTTATACAAATGAAGTACAGCTGGAAGCAGGGTTTTCCCCGCATCCATCTAGAGGTTTGGGAAAGATTCTCAATCCATCTGTAAATTGCCTTTTTGCATCAAGTGAGAATCTGACCTTAAAATCAGAAACCCCAGTTTTGCTATTTTTACATACATTGAGAACTACCTTGTTTCAGAAATAGTCAGTGGGACTAATCACAGCTTAAGGTACTATTTTTGATGTCAGTAAGAGTGGCAGAATCAATCCCTAAATGGGATGCAAAAGGATCCTTGACTAGGAAAAAAGCTCTCAGTGTTGCACTACGAACAGCTCTTTTCTTCTGAGTATAGAGATTTTACTCCTTCTTTTAAAATCCAATATCATTTCACTGCCCACGCTACGATGTGGTTTCTAACTACAGCTTGTCAGGGCTCACAGTTTGAATGAGGGGGACTACATCCATATGAGGGAAGTGTGGCTGGGGGCTGATTTAATGTTTCAGTGTCCAAATAAAAGAAGTAAAAACAGACATACAAAGAATATTGAGACTTACCTCCAGACGTGTGGGCATAGAGACTACAGGAGTGAGCTAATGCAACTGCAGCAAAGAACTGTGATCTGCCTGGAACAGTGATGCAATCACAGTCTAAGACCTGCTGGGTATGAGTCAGCTGAATTGTTTATCTCCTCTTTTATTGGCTGCCTACACACATTCAAAATTTCCCCTAGATGTGTGTGCAAACTGTAACTCCTTAGTGACTGCAGTCATCTAGGTTCTCTTCATGGGCTGGTCAGTTAATTGCTGAAATAATAAAAAGAGGTTATAGGAAAGGTTAGAGAAGTTGAATGGACAATGTGACGGTCACCGCCACAGTAAAAAGACAAAACAATAAAACTCAGATGCATCAGAAATACCCGCCAAAACCCAGTGATGTTCAAATCTGGATCCAGACTTTGCACACCACCCTTATCTCTATAGTGGGGCGAATCACAACCCACTCAACTTTGGTAAAGTTCGAATCTGAATTTTGTGGCTCAGGCCCATCTCTAAATAAAGACAAGGAAAATCATTCCTTTTTTGATTACAGCAGAGTGTGCACAGAGGAAATAGATATGTAGTAAGGGCCTGATCCTGCTAGGTGCTGGGCTGTATCCATTCTCACCAAAGCTAATGGAACTGGAGGGTGCTCAGCAACTAGCAGGATGGGAATTTTAAGAAGAAAACAATCCTATTTTTGAGTGTCCAGCTTTATTTACAGAGTGTAGTGTAAGTGTAGTTTTGTGAATGGTAGACTCTAAAGGGTCTGATCCAAAGCCTACCGGCGTTTATGGGAGTTTCTCGGTTATCTTCATTTGGTTTTGGATCAGCCCCTAAATCAGAGGTGGGCAAACTATGGTCCGTGGGCTGGATCCGGCCCACCAGCTGTTTTAACTGGCCCTCTAGCTCCCACTGGGGAATGCAGTCTGGGGCTTGCCTCGTTCCTGAGTTCCAACCAGGGAACAGGGTCAGGGGCCGCTTCATGCAGCTCCTGGAAGCAGCGTCATGGCCCTTCTCCGGCTCCTATGCACAGGGGCAGCCTGGGGCCTCTGCTCTGCCTGGCCCCAAGCACCACCCCCACAGCTCCTATTGGCTGGGAACCACAGCCAGTGGGACATTCAGGGCTGGTGCCTATGGACAGGGCAGCGTGCAGAGCCACCTTGCCGCGCCTCCATGTAGGAGCTGGACAAGGGACATGCCACTCCTTCCAAGAGCCGCTTGAGGTAAGTGCCACTTGGAGCCTTCACCCTGAGCCTCTTGCTCTGCCTCATACCCCTGCCCCAGCCCTGATCCCCCTCCCCCCCTCCAAACCCCTCAATCCCAGCCCACAGCACCCTTCTGCACCCAAAACCCCTCATCTCCAGCCCCAGCCAGAGCCTATACCCTGCCAGAGCCTGCATCCCTTCCTGTACCCCAATCCCCGCCCCCAGCCCTGATCCCCCTCCTGCATTCTGAATTTCTCATTTCTGGCCCCATCCTGAAGCCTGCACCCTCAACCAGAGCCCTCACCCCCTCCTGCACCCCAATCCCAATTTTGTGAGCATTCATGGTCCACCATACAATTTCTTTTCCCAGATGTGGCCTTTGGGCCAAAAAGTTTGCCCACCCCTGCCCTAAATGCATAGCAGAGAGGAAGCAGAACCACTGCACATGCTCCCCTCCCCCTTCCTGTGAGTCTGAAAAGCCTCTTCACAAGCATTATGTGACTTCGGCTCTGTGGTTTGAGGGAGAATGCAAAGGATAGGAGGCAGGGAGCAGCCCATCACATGATTTCCTCAAAGCCGCATGGCTATCCGAACAGAAATGAGTGTTACTAGAAGCAGCATTAATATCCAGTCTGTGCCTATGTGCCCCTCAGAGAGTGAGAAATGGCACAGGAACCTGGAGAGGAGACAGTGGCAGCAAGGGTGCGGGCAATGGCCATCAGGGAGTGGGGAGACTGAATAGAGAGGGGGCAAGTTATTATGATGACCACTTCCCTTCACCCCTCCACGTTGATCTCTGTTTAACAAAGTCTTCACTACTGTCCATGGCCTACATTTCTGTAAGCATGACATCAACAGTATGATAATTGTTTTAGGTATTTATAGACCATTAGTCATTGCCATAGACTCTGTGTTACATTTGTAATCACCCATGGAAAAAAAGAAATCCTTTATAATTAAAAAGTCCCATCCTTAAAAATGCCTTTGGAGATTTTCTTTTTGAAGTGCTCACTTTCACAGAAATAGTGAAAAAGGATATGACTCCCTGACACCCACACATGATGTACTCTGATGCACCTGTTCAGTTTTCCATGGCGAAATGGTCTGAAATAAATAGGATGAAAATCAATAAGGATGAAAACAATGTACTATGCTTAGGAGGGAATAATCAATTGTACAAACACAAATGGGGAAATGACTGCCAAGGAAGGAGTACTGCAGAAAAGGATCACAAATTAAATATGAGTCAACAACGTAATACTGTTGCAAAAAAAAAAAAAAAGAAAATCATTCTCGGATTATTAATAACAGAGTTGTAAGCGAAACACAAGAAGTAATTTTTCTAGTCTACTCAGCACTGACAAGACCTCACCGGGAGTACTGTGTCCAGTTCTGCGCACCACACTTTGGGAAAGAGGTGGACAAATTGAAGAGAGTCCAGTGGAGAACAATAAAAAATTATTACAAATCTAGAAAAGATGACCTATCTTTCCAAAAAACTGGATTTGTTTAGTGTGGAGAAGAGAAGACTGAGGGGAGACATGATAACAGTCTTTAAATACATATAAAAGGTCGTTATAAAGAGGAGAATGATAAATTGTTGTTCTTATCCACTGAGAACAAGACAAGAAGTAATGTGCTTAAATTGCAGCCACGGAGATTTAGGTTAGACGCTAGAAAAAACTTGTTAATTGTAAGGGTAGTTAAGCACTTGAAAAAATTACCTAGGGAGGTTGAGGAATCCCAAGCATTGGAATTTTTTAGATTGTCCCACATCAGTCTGGGGACTGGACTAGATGACCTATCAAGGTCCCGTCCAGACCTATATTTCTATGATTCTATATGCTATGCACAGAAGATAGCAAAACACTCAAAGTGTCCTTTGCTTGATGCTATCTTGCTTATTGTTTTCAGCTTACGTGACAGTGCCAGCTAAACTATTAAAGCTTAATTTAAGTGCTGTGTTTGGTATGACTAAATCACGATCACCCTGGCCAGTTCCTAGATTCAAGCTTAGGTCAGATTCAACCCCTCAAAGGCTGGTTTGTCACTACTATTGTGCATTCTAATTCATGAAAATAATTATTAATATCTTACATTTATATAATGCCATTCATCCTGAGGGATTCTAAAATGTTTTACAATCTCTCACACAAAATATTACAGTCTCTATATATTAAATAAAGAAAGAGAAGAATTATTTAGGATTGCCCTAAAAAATGTCAGTAGTAATGAGGAAAAATCAAGAAAAGTAAAATTTAGTCTGAATATCAGGAAAAACTTTCTGATAGTAAGATCTCTCAGGGAAATCATCATGTAATGGCCATTAATTCTTTTCAGTGTCTAATTCAGTGTCTATGCACAGAATTCACTTCACTTCTTTATTGCTGTGATGCAGTGATGTTGAGGTCATATAAATGTATAGGTACTAGTGAAGTACAGTTAACTGCGTGAAACACTGACTGTTAACAGCATAGCAATGCTGCACTATGGTTAAGGACAGGAAAAGAAAACTATGGGGCCAAATTCATCCCTAAAGGAAGTCTATTAACTACTATTCAGAATATGTGTAAGGAGAGATTCTTCAGAGAATTCAGAGAGTGATCTGAGATCTATTTTGGAGAGGAGAGGAAGAGGAAGACCATTACATAAATACTGGTGGAACTCATTATTCAATAGACAAATAAATATATCACACCATGGATAGTGTTACCTATACCAAGGATGGAACTGACCCTGTTTGTCTGACAGTAGTTGCAGGAAGAAATCCAAATTGGCAGTATGTATAATTACTCATACTGAGATTTATTTAGAACTCTATAGCTAACATCCCAATTTTTGCAAGAAGTGCCAGGGGACTTTTAAAGACCATGGTGATCAACCATTACATCTAACACAAAAAACAGAACTGCGAAAGCCACTAAGTTTCCAAGAGGTAAAAAAAAATAGTTAAATTTTGAAAAATGACTTTTTCCTAATCTCATCAAATAAGGGTCCATAAAGAACCAAAACTTTGCCTTTTCAATGCCAATTTATTTACCTACCCCAGCTACATCTCTAAAAATCATCTAAGCTGGGCTGTGTGTACAAAACACTCTAAGAGGAAAACAATCCAAATACACAGCTAGCTGGTCTTAAATCTTCCGTATTATCCAAACAATATAGAAATTAAGGTAGTAATGTCCAAAGGATGGTACAGATTATAGCTCCAGTGTTTATAGGACCTCGCACTGGACAAATCTAGGTATGCTTGCATTAAAAAGTTGTATTAAATAATTAACTTGGTCCTATAATTATGTTCTGATGTGTCTCTTGGAAACAGTATTCCAGGAGGACCACAGAGTAACAGAGAGAGTATCTGAGCATCTATGAATAATAAGAAAAAGTGACGCAGAGTATCGGATGGCGAGGCTCTATGTGCAGAGACATGCAAGTGACCCAAATACCACAGCTTCTGATGTACTGATGTTCAGTGAGCACCCATGAGAAGTGCAGAAATGATCACATGAATTCTTCTTTGAAGTGTCAATCTGGTTATTCCAGTTGGTCATCTGAACCTGACTGGCTTTAATGAAGAGGTAGGGCCTGATTTGCTGTTGTCTTGCCCATTGTGGAGTCATTTGTACCTGTGCAAAGTGGGCATAAAATGCTATCATTCTCATCTGGTGCCTGGCAGTGGAGATTAATGTATGGAAATTTAATGGGTATTGAATATTGTATATTTTTGTATTTAATGGGTATTGTAATTTATGTGTATAAATTTCTGTTCTCAGTTATACCCAGGTGACCATATTAATTTAAATGGCTGGATACCAGGTAGGCACAAAACATACTCATGAAGTGTTGTTTTAAATGTCTAAATGAAGAATTCTGATGTCAATTTAGGATGGTCATCTAAATTTGAACTAAGGCATCCCATTTATTTTTCCAGGGAAGCATTTCCTCATCCCAACAAACACCCACATGCTGTGATATTAGAAAATAGCATTGGCTTGCCATCCTCTCACTAGTTATATGATTAAAAGAAAAGCCTCCTGGCCTTCAGGCAGTTTCTGGAGAATGACAGTGCTGGACAACTCTAATAGTGGAATTAATGACACCATGAATTTTTTATTAGATGCTTTACCTAGCTTTTTAAAACTATGGAATCTTCCCAATATATAGCACCAAATACATAATTTGAATAAACCTGAATAAATGCAGGGAACTACTAGACTACTGGAGGCTTAAGGTGGTCTGATTATAATTTATACAGCATCCAGTAGCATACTAGATGCTTTAAAGAACAAGTAAACCTCTCCCCACCACAGTCCCTGCTACAAAGAGCTTTCTATCTAGCTTTAGACAAAGGTAACAAAAATGGAAGAGAGTGAGGAAGGAAAAATCACCAGGTTACTCAGTTATGGCATACGCACAGCTAAATGGGTCTAATAATGGCAAAATGACAAAATAATGGCTAGATTATGCCTGGCATTTATATGAATGTGCAGTGGGGACAGGGGGAGGAGGAGATGCCATAGGAAAACATCCCACCCTTGCATGGCCTATGTAAGACCCAGACAAAATTCCAGCCCATGTGTTCAAGAGAATATTGCAGCTGCACCCTCTGTAGTCTTCTGGGAGTGCATGGCACCACAGAAAGATCTGGTAGGAGGCTAAGCCATAGCTGCACCCCCATATACACCAGCCAACAAAACTGGCTGGCCAGGACAAAAGGTAGTTGTCTGCACCCTACAATGTTGTGTAGTACAAGCAGCTCCACTGTCTCCATGTCCGCCTTCTGGAGCTTCCCCTGTGGCCCTCAAGCTGAGTAATGCCTCTCACTATGGTGGGTACCTAAAAGTAGCCTTATGCCATTTGGAAACTGATTCTCCCTCAGGGAAGCAGGGTGAAGCACAGATTCTCTAATAGAACTAATAGATGGCTAGTCAAAATAGAGCTCTTCTCTTCTCAAGTTGGCCTCTTAAAACTGAGCCATCACTTCTCCCCAGCTCACCCCCTCCCCCCTGCCATCTCACTTCCTCTTACATCCGTGCTCACCAATGCAAACTTAACTATGGGAGTCTCTATTGATGCCTCCATATTGTATTAACAAAATACTGTATTCACTTCCTCTCTGGTAGTGTTCAAGAAAAAATTCACTCTCTAACTCTAGAAGCCTCTTCTGCAGGCTCAGAAAGGGAGCATTTTCTTCATTTCAGTGTATTCAAGTAGTTTAGTTCAATGATTAGTTCTTTCAGAAGTAAGAAATCAATTGGGAGTGAAAAAAAATAGAAAGGCCTGTTTTCTTCTTCCAATCTATGAATAAAAATTAGGTGTGAGAGGGTGAAATCTACTAATTCTAAAATCTTGAAGGATGTGGTAGCCAAAAACAGTCAGTTCAATAATACTTCCTCTGTTTAATAAAATAGTTGGTTTTAAATGCAAAATACGTTTTGATAAAAAAATTTCCAAGTAGCCCTTGAAACAAATCAGAAGTAAAAATATCATCTAGTAAATAAGAAATGCATCATTCACCACTTTCTAATATGATAAAAATGTAAAATTAAGAATCTGAGTAAATGTAGGTCATGGTATATCTTAGTTTAAATAAATATGTACAGACAGTATATCCTTCTGGTTAGCAAAAAGAAGCACCACATTTAATCTAAAGGCTATATTTTGTGACAATCAGCATGTATTAACAGTTACCAGCCAATGAGAATCAGCCTTTGTTTAGAAAAATAATTGAAAATTACAAATGTATATCAGTATAAAAATCGATTATTTAAATCCAGGTTCCCTGCTTGCTAATTTAAATCATGATTAAAATCAGTGATTTAAATCACTGATTTAAATCTATCCACTGTATCAGCTTCTCTTCCCAGTTCTGCTGCTGAACTGCTTTGTATCCTTGTTCCCTAACTGTAAGCTCTCTGGGATAGGGACTGTTTCTCACTATGTGTATATATAGCACTTAGCACAGGGGTAGGCAATCTCTGGCATGCGTGCCAAAGGCGGCACATGAGCTGATTTTCAGTGACACTCACACTGCCCAGGACCTGGACACCAGTCTGGGGGGCTCTGCATTTTAATTTCACTTTAAATGAAGCTTCTTAAACATTTTAAAAACCTTATTTACTTTACATACAACAATAGTTTAGTTCTATATTATAGACTTATAGAAAGAGACCTTCTAAAATGTTAAAATGTATTACTGGCACGCGGAAACTTAAATTAGAGTGCATAATGAAGGCTCGGCACACCACTTCTGAAAGTTTGCTGACCCAGCCCATAACACACAGAAGTCCTGATCTTGGCAGGAGTCTCTAGGCATTACCATAATATAAAATAATAAAATAAAATAATAATAATAAATCAATAATTAATAAATAATATAATTAATAATTTGTGTTTTGTCTTCTTTCATCCTCTCCTCTGTCTTCTTTCTCTACCTCGTGTTTCTTTCTTTCTCCCACTATCCTCTCTCATTTCCTTGCCTTTCTGTTTCTCTTCCTCTCCTGTCTCCTCATCTGTTTGATCCTCCATCCCATGCCTCCTTACTCTCTCTTAATTTTATTTCACATCCAGTCTCTCTCTTCTCCTCTCCACCTCATCCCTTCTCCCCTTTTCCACCACTTTGTCTATCAAGTGCCCTCTTGGGAAGCCTCCGCTGGATTTTTAATGTCTTCTGTACTTTGAAACTCCCATCCTGTTTTTTATTTTTTTTTAAATCCCAGAATAAGGTAGAAATGCATGAAATCAAAGCTAGGGTTTGAGATACAAAAAAGCATCTGCACACAGCAAATTGCTTTTGGCTTCCTTTTTAAAATGTTTGTAATGTGGAACCCACTTGTAGGGCATTTGCGTATATGAAAGTGGAGTGAAAGTCCAGTGAAATATACTGGAGCAATTAGGGACTTTCACTCTTATAATGAAGCTACTCTCTGCTCATAATGAACTTGACTTCATTAGAATCAAGCTCTGTTGAATTAAGCCTATGGGAATTTAGCAATTAGTGTCTACTAGACAGGAGTTAAATGCAGCATTCCAAGATCATCACTTCCTCCTCTACTCTGCAGAAAAGATACAACTACTTGAGACGAACAGGAAGGAGGTTTCACCTTGCTGTCAGTCTTCCTCCAGTTGCTTCTTGATAGCTTGGTTTTTCAGTGTCCTCTCCCGTGACAGTTACGACTGCACTCTGTAGGAAGCAAATACAAGTCACCATACTACTACAGTGCTTTTGTTGTGGCTAATGGGCATTTTGTATGAGTAAGGTGAAAAGATATTGGCCCAAAGACAGCAGGTTCATTTCCCAGGAAAGTCATCTTTTATTATGGCAAAGGTCTGCTTAAAAAGAAATTCAGCCCTGTGCAGAGGGTAGCATAAGGGTTATGCAGCATTGCCAGCTCTTTCAACTTTATCTTGAGTTGTGCAATATTTGGCATGTTTTTAAAAGTTCCAGCTTCTGGAATCAGGAGATTATATGAGAATCTCAGCTTTCATTTAGGAAAAAATAAAGTAAATGTCTAGCTTTCATGATTTCAGAGAAAAGCCTAAAATATAAAGCACACCCATACCACAGTTTGGATACTAGGAAAAACTTTTTCACTAGGAGGGTGGTGAAGCACTGGAATGGGTTACCTAGGGAGGTAGTGGAATCTCCTTCCTTAGAGGTTTTTAAGGTCAGGCTTGACAAAGCCCTGGCTGGGATGATTTAGTTGGGGTTAGTCCTGCTTTAAGCAGGGGGTTGGATTAGATGACCTCCTGAGGTCCCTTCCAACCCTGATATTCTATGATTCTATGACCACAAAGGCTCAGAAACCAGAAGGTATCTAAAAAGAACCCAAAATGTATTTACCTTTTTTGCAGTCTCATGATTTTTAAACCAATCTCAGGATTATTTTGGGGCCTGATTTTTGAATAATTGGGATTTGCAATACCACCTTAAGTGGGATGCATGTGGCAATAATACCTACAATTTATATAGCACTTTTCAGTAGCAGAACTCAAAGCCCTTTAGAAAGGAGGTATTGTTATCCCCATTTTAAAAATGGGGAAACGGAGGCCCTTAGAGGTGAAGTGACTTGCTCAAGGTTACCCACAGGGAAACCAGGAATAGAAACAAGGTCCAGAATGCCAGGCCATTGCTCTACCGACCAAGACACGCTGCCTTTCTTTTTCCTTATGGTGGCTCTCTGCACAGAAGTGAACTTAATGGAGTTTTATCTGAATACACAACACATCTATAAGAGAGTTCTGTCCTATAATTCAAAAACAGTCAGACTATTTATTTTTAATACTATACAACACTGCTATAAACAGTAAGTAGTGCAATTGTCTTTCCAGGGTAAGTCTTTGTATTCTAGCTTTCATCCCAGACTGACTTTAACAGCCCAGAAGTGACAAAGAGTCCTGTGGCACCTTAAAGACTAACCAAAGTATTAGAGCATAAGCTTTCGTGGGCTAATACCCACTTAGTCGGATGCATGCAGTGGAAGTATCCAGGGACAGGTATAAATAGGTAGGCAAGAACCAGGTTAAAGATAACAGGGTGGGTCCAATGAAGCTGAACCAGCTGTTGTCTCTAATCAGGGAGGGTGAGGTATTCCTCTAGCAGCTGAATGGGAGGTGTGAACAGCGAGAGAAGAGAAACTGCTCTTGTAGTTAGCTAGCCATTCAAAATCTCTATTCAGTCCCAAACTGATTGTGTCAAATTTGCAAATGAATTGCAACTCTGCAGTCTCTCTTTGCAGTCTGGTCTGAAAGTTTTTTTGCTGCAAAATGCTGACCTTTAAGTCTTTCATGGTGTGTGCAGGGAGACTGAAGTGTTCTCCTACAGGTTTTTGTACATTGCCATTCCTGATATCTGATTTGCGTCCATTTATCCTTTTTCGTAGGGACTGTCCAGTTTGACCGATGTACACAGCAGAGGGACATTGCTGGCACATAATGGCGTATATTACATTGGTAGATGTGCAGGTGAATGAACCAGTGATGGTCTGGCTGATCTGGTTAGGTCCTGTGATGGTATTGCTGGTGTAGATATGTGGGCAGTTCGATGCCAACTCTGCCCATATATCTATATCAGCAATACCATCACAGGACCTAACCAGATCAGCCATACCATCACTGGTTCATTCACCTGCACATCTACCAATGTAATATACGCCATTATGTGCCAGCAATGCCCCTCTGCTGTGTACATCGGTCAAACTGGACAGTCCCTACGAAAAAGGATAAATGGACGCAAATCAGATATCAGGAATGGCAATGTACAAAAACCTGTAGGAGAACACTTCAGTCTCCCTGCACACACCATGAAAGACTTAAAGGTCAGCATTTTGCAGCAAAAAAACTTTCAGACCAGACTGCAAAGAGAAACTGCAGAGTTGCAATTCATTTGCAAATTTGACACAATCAGTTTGGGACTGAACAGAGATATTGAATGGCTAGCTAACTATAAGAGCAGTTTCTCTTCTCTTGCTGTTCACACCTCCAGTTCAGCTGCTAGAGGAATACCTCACCCTCCCTGATTAGAGACAACAGCTGGTTCAGCCTCCTTGGACCCACCCTGTTATCTTTAACCTGGTTCTTGCCTACCTATTTATACCTGTCCCTGGATACTTCCACTGCATGCATCCGACTAAGTGGGTATTAGCCCATGAAAGCTTATGCTCTAATACTTTGGTTAGTCTTTAAGGTGCCACAGGACTCTTTGTCACTTCTGTAATTCCAGATTAACACGGCTACCCCTCTGATTTTTAACAGCCCAGTTATAGCCACTTAAACACAGAGGACAGCAGGAAAAAACACTGACAGACTTTTAATTAGAGAACTGAATTGGGCTCTTACAACAACTCCTTCTTTTTAAACATATAGTAATTTTAACAAACAAACAAAAAAACAACTATTTGAATTGAGTGAACTATATGGGAGTAAGAGGAAGTCAGAGGATCTGGACTTTTTCCTGTCATTTTGTTAGCAGGAAGTAACACTGGAACATGATTACAGTTATTTTATGAAGTGTGTCCTAGTAATTCCTTCTTTGTACTGCAAGATTAGTCAATGTGGGAAAACACAGGGGTTTATTATTCCTGGAAATGATATATACAGACATGCCCCCATCCTCTTCTTCTGAAATTTTGGTGATAAACTATGGAAAAAAGAAAGCAGATATTTAGAAATTATACAAGTAATTTGGTACCTACTGGAACAGCAAAATACATCTTAAGTGACAGCTTCTAGTGCCCACTAGGATATGTGAATGCAGTACTCACTCTTACATTTAGGGCCCATAATGTGCATGAGTGACAGCTGGCAGTGTGTACCCATCAGAGCATATGACTGAGGTAGCTGGAAATCTTTTTTTTTTTTTTTTTTACAATGAAGTAGTCTGGGAGATGTTTTAAATTGTTTATTATTTGACAATCAGTGTCCCTAATTTGGTTTTGTTCTGAAAGGGGTTACCTTAATTTAGAAAGATAGCAGAGTTACCGTCATAGCCGAATGAGTGTTTCTTCGCAAAAGATCTATGTCTTTTTTATTACTGGAAGAAAGAACACAGGGCAAGGGATGACAGGAACAAATAGGAAGGACTGTGTCAGAAGTAATTCAGAGAGAATGTCAGGTGTGTCTGTTTTGTTGCTTCTCTGAAGCCTTGTCTATAGCAGGTAATTTTTACCAAAAAAATCCCCTTGTAAAAACACAGGTGTAGATAGGACTTAATGTAGATGGCTCTCTGGCATTAATGATATGGTGTTGAAAAAGGCTACTGGAGTCAGAAAGCTGTCTATACTGAGGTTGCACTTTTGCAAATGCTAGTGTCACAGTCAAGTGCAGTGTACTAACAGAGAAAGTGTAAATGTAACAGCAACAGGAGCTAAACTGCCTGCATACTCTCTATCAGCAATAAAAAGACATAGACCTTTTGTTTAATGAACTTGTTTAATAGAATGTTTAATGTACGTGCTAGCCCACCAATAAACATACCGCAAGGTCATGAAGGAGTTTCTTAGCTACCTAAGGGAATGTCTACATAACAATTACATCTTTTGTCAGGGGACCCAGGTACTATCAGCTGCCCTCAACCCAGTTAGAACACAGTTCAAAAAATTGTAAAGGGAGGAGACTTTAATTATTTATTAAAAGACTAAAATCTTGAATATATCATGGGACATACTATCATGGGCAGCAGACTATCATTTTCCCAGTTGGGCACGTCAGAGGCCACCTTAACCTTTGTAATAGACATACTAGCATGGCAAGCTGCTGCATGTAGGCACCAGGCATATTGCCAGCTGCCACACTCCCCCACATCTACTCCCCTCTCCCTCCCCCTGACCCCAACTCTGAACATCCCCCATGGATAACAGGTATGTGAATTACTTGCACATAAGTCCTTATGAGCATTTGGTGCTGCTGCTGAGCTGCACCCACATGCCTGAACAGATATTAGGCCCACTGCTAGCTCCTGTGCTCAGGAGTCCTTATGAGGTGTTAACTAGGATATGTCAAGCTTTACACCCTTACAGATGGTTAAGGTTCTATCTGTACTATAAATTGGAAATGATTTGTAACCTTATCATTGATCTGATGGTAACTATAGTGTTTAATGGTAATTGGTGAGTCCAAGAAGCTGGGAGTGCTGGCATCTAATTTGTTTAAACCTTTTTTCCACTCAGCATGTGAAACACTCTTAGCTGTGAAAAAGTGGAATGTGGGAATACATTTCTATTAAGCATGTTTTTTCACTCTGAACAGCCCTGCTTGCAGATAGAGAAGGAAACGTTTATTTTGTATGCAACAACATCACGGAAACAATAGCTCCTTCAGTAAAAAAATTAAGCTGTTTTTCCAGATTTGGAAACTAGTAATAGCAGTCTCATTAGGGTGACCAGACAGCAAATGTGAAAAATCAGGATGGGGTGGGGGATAATAGGAGTCTATATAAGAGAAAGACCCAAAAATCAGGACTGTCCCTATAAAATCAAGACATTTGGTCACCCTAAATCTCATTTTATCCATTGCCAGTCATGCCTCATATTTTCCTGGTTGAATGTTCGTAAAATTTTAGATACAAACATGCCTAATGTTTCTAATTAACAAAAAACATACAATGCCTTTGACATTGTTAAAATACTGGAACTGTGTTTCTATTAGGGCTCCTTACCTAGCTGTTTGTGGAATTCCCCTTAACTGTTTGCAGTGTGAGCAGTGCATTGTCAGAGAGTAGTGCCCAAACCTGAAAAACACCTTTTGAGCCTTGCATAAAGTCAGCCCTGAATAATCAATATTTGAGTTTAAATGACCTAAGTATTAAAGAAGCAGGCTGTGCTATATTTGCAGATAGTGAGCTGGGCTCTCCTACCATGCTGTGCTGGGGTGTGTGTATAGATTCTGGGCTGGACTATTTATAGTCAGTTTGCTATGTGTTGTGTGTGTATGTGTAGATACTATGCTGGGCTGACCAGACGCCATGCTGGGTGTATATGCATGTGTGTATTTTGTGCCAGGCTGGATTTTGTGTGTGTGTAGATGCTGCATTAGGCTGTTTACGTACTCTGCATGTAGATGCTTTGCTGGCTACATGTAGATATTGCATCAGGGTGGACTCTATACATTTGTGTGTATGTATCCTGCAGGACTCTGCACATTTGTAGATACACTGCAGAATTGTATGTATGTGTGTACAGAAGGTCTGCAAGGCTGGTCTGGGTTGTGTGTGTGTGTATCTCATGTTTTGTGTGGAGATGACTGGCTTGGCTGGGCTGGTGTGTTTATGGATGGCCTGCAGAATTGGACTGGGGTGTGTGTATCTTATGTTCTGTGTGTGTATAGATTTAGTCCTGAGGGCATTCTGTGCCAAAAAATTAAAAATTCTGTGCCAAAATAATAAAAATTCTGCACACAATATTTTAAAATTTTGCAAAATTCTGCAAATTTTATTTGTCAAATAAATGTGAAGGCATTGGGGAGCACAGACCAATGGCTGCACAGAGGTGGGAGATCACTGTGATGCTCCCCCTCCAACCCCGCCAGAACACAGACTCAGCAGTAAGGCAGCACCCAACTCTGACACAGTGCAAGGACTGGACCTGCCCCAGAAACACCCAAGAGCCCTGCCCCTTTGTGCCACGGGCACCAGGTGCAGATAGGCAGGCTCAGCCTGGCAGGATCCAAGTGTGGTGGGATCCAGGTGTGGGTTGAGTTGGTTCTGTGTGGGGCAATCTGGGTGTGGGCGGCTCAGTGGGGGATCTGGGTGTGGGGGGATCTGGATACACAGGAGTTTATTGGGGGGTTCTGAGTGCAATGATAATGGTACTCTGCAGAGTCCAGATGAAGGTGGTTGGGGCTCAGCAGGTGGGGTGGGAATAGAGCTTGATAGGGGGGTCTGGGTGTGGGGGGGTTCAGTGAGGGGTCCAGATGCTGGGGGAGGGGGGTCCAGGTGCAGCTGTTTGGGGCTTGGCGGGGTGGTGATCCATGTGTGGGTGGCTCGTCAGGGTAGTCCAGGTGCAGTGGGAGTGGGGCTCATCTAGGGGCAGTTCTGAGTGTGTGTGTGGGGGGGGTGAGGCTCAGCAGGAGGGTCTGGATGTATGGGGGTTGGGTGGATGGGGGATCAGCTCCCTGTACAGAGAGTCTTCCCGCAGCTGGGGTTGCAGGAAGTGTGTTGGGGGTGAGAGGGGAGTTTGCAGAGCTTCCTGCAGCTGGGGGAGAAATCGGGGGGGGGGGGGTGTCTGACCCAGTCCCAAATGCCATGCAAAGGAAGAGGAAGTCTCATGCTCCCCAGCCCAGCTGGGTTTAGCAGCTGAGCCCAGGGTAGGAGCCACACTCCAGGTCTTCCCACTCCCACCCACTGCCCCACAGTGATTTACCTCTCTGCCTGCAGCCCTGGGCACCCAAAACATACTGTGGGGAGGGTCGCATGACTGCTCTTGTGGCTTCACTTTGCTTCCCCGTCAGAAAGTCATTTTTCTGCGGGAAAGCAAAGAAATCTGTGGGGGACATAAATTCTGTGCATTTGCAGTGGTGCAGAATTCCCCACAGGAGTAATAGATACAGGGTGGGCTGTGTGTGTTAATACCACTGATTTGTGGTTGCACTCAATTTCCTGGTGTTGTTAACTAAATTAAAGTGCTGGTCTTCATTCACAACAAGAAGTTTGTATGGGCAGGAGGCTGGAGCCCCGCCCTCCCTTAGGCTCTCTGAGACTCTGCATGGCCTGTGGGGCTTGTATGTGTGCTTGAGAAATGAGCTCTATGTGATGCTGCCCTGGGGTGTGTTGTCAAAGAGATGAGCTCTTCTTGGCCTGTCTGGACCCTGCTCAGAGAGGGAGTGGGGTGGGGAGAGTGGTTATTCCAGAGAGCCAGGCTCTTCCAGACAGACAGTGCCCTGGACGGCACCGTCAAAGAGCCTAGCTCTCCCTGGACCCTGCCTGGGAGATGGAGGCTAGGCCAGAGAGCTCTCCATGGGCTGTATGGTGCCCTGCTCAGGGGAATGATACCAGAGCTCCCGGCTCTCCCCAGGCTGTATGGGACCCTGCCCTGGGGATGCAGTCGAAGAGCCTAGCTCTCCCCAGATCCTGCCTGGAGGATGGGGGCTCTCCCCAGGCTGTAGGGGTCCCTGCCCTGGGGACGCAGTCGAAGAGCCTAGCTCTCCCCTGGACTCTGCTGGGTACGGGTAGCTGTGCCAGGCTCTCACCGAGCCGTGTGGGACCCTGCCCCGTGGTGGGGGAAGTGCCTGGGAACGGGGCTCTCTCTAGGGTTGTCTCCCCCCTGGGCTGCCTATGGCCCCGCTGGCGGGGTGGAGGGCAGCCGGCGAGGCCGAGGAAGGGGTGGGGACAGCGGTGTCGGCGAGCCGTGCTGCGCGGGGCCCTGGGCCGGGCGGGGCCGGAGGACGGGCTGGCGGCACCGCCCCTCACCTGGCCGGCGCAGGCGGGGCGAGCTCGCTGTTGGGCGGGCCGGGCCGGGCCGGAGGTGCGCTTCAGCGGAGCGCGGACAGCATGGCTGCCGCCTCGCCCCGCGCCGAGCCGGCCAGCAGCAACAAGCCGGACAACACGGCCTTCACGCAGCAGCGCCTCCCGGCCTGGCAGCCGCTGCTGTCGGCGGGCACCGCGCTGCCGCTCTTCTTCTGCGCGGGCCTGGCCTGCCTGGCGCTGGGGCTGGGGCTGCACTTCTCCTCGGCCACCATCCTCGAGCTGGAGCTCGACTACACCGGGGCGCCGGGCAGCGGCAACAATTGCACCGGCTGCGCCAACGCCAGCCGGGCCGGGGCCTGCCAGTGCTCGCTGCTCTTCGAGCTGCCCGAGTGGTTCCCGGGGCCCGTGTGCCTCTACTACCAGCTCTCCGGCTACTACCAGAACCACCGGCGCTACAGCGTCTCCCGCGACGACCTGCAGCTCACTGGGGATGCCTCGGGGCTGAGCAGCCCCGCCACGGAGTGCAGCCCCTTCCGCACCGACCCCCAGGGCATCCCCATCGCCCCCTGTGGGGCCATCGCCAACAGCCTCTTCAATGACACCTTCGCCCTCTACCACCTGGCCAACGGCACCTTCCACCCCGTGCCCCTGGACAACCGAGGCATCTCCTGGTGGACCGACTCCAACATCAAGTTCAGCAACCCCGAACCCATCAATGGTAGCTTGGAGGCCGCCTTCAAAGGCACAGTCAAGCCCCCCAACTGGCCCCAACCTGCCTACATGCTAGACACAGGCAACCCCAACAACACCGGCTTCATCAACGAGGACTTCATCGTGTGGATGCGCACTGCTGCCCTGCCTACCTTCCGCAAGCTCTACCGCCGCGTGCGTGAGGGCAACTTTTCCACTGGCCTGCCCCAAGGCACCTACCGCCTTGACATTACCTACAACTACCCCGTCCTCTCCTTCCAGGGCACCAAGAAGGTCATCTTCAGCACTGTTTCCTGGATGGGTGGTAAGAACCCCTTCCTGGGCATCATCTACCTGGTCTTTGGCTCTGCCTGCATCCTCACTGGCTTTGTCATGCTGGCTGTGCATATCAAGTTCCAGAAACAAAACGAGATGGATGTGGAATAGAGAGATGAAGTCCAAATGCCACCAAACTCTGGAGGAAGTTGAGCTTCAGATCCAAACTTTGCTAGCATCTAGGCCTTATCCTTCTCTTTCATTGTTATAATTCTGATCTCAATACTGTCAACTCTCACCAATGCAGGTGAGAGCAGAATTGTGCCTTCTGTGTTTGTAATGGACTGAATGAAAACCCCCTTCTTGCTACAAAATGATGAGAGAGTTCAAATCTGGTTAAAACTCTACAATTTCAACTTATTCAGACAGTGATAAGAGCATCACTTGGTGTGTACATCTGTACATCTAATCTGACAGTGATCCCTTTTCTTTTTGCCTAACACAATTACCAATGTTTCTAATGACACCACAAACTTTAAAAAAAAAAAAAAAAAAAAAAGTGGAAGTATTTCAACCTGTTTTTCTTCCTACACTCTTTCGCTCAGTCTGGTTTTAGCTTCTCTTTTTCTAACCTTTTTTTACCAATGAAAGTGAAACTTGCTAGTCTCTGTTTATGGATAGATTCTAGTCAATTGCACATTCAGGTTACCATGCATTAGCAGAATGGCCTGCTGTTTAGATTGCAAACTTTGCAGTGGATTGTCTTTAAAATCTAATAGTATAATTTAATAATCTTAACATTTCCATTAGGTCTGACAGGATTTTTACAAGACCTGTGTTTGGGGCCTAAGTTATTGGTGCCTTTTTCTTTAAAGCAGTAAAAGGGACATTTGGCAATATCTTAGCAAGACCAAAGATCAGTAAGAGCCAGTTTTTGTGGTGATAATCGGTACCATATTGCTTGAGCCCAAGGTGTAAAACAATCCCATAAAGAAACATCACTCTGCTGGTGGTTGATTTGCAGTTAGTAGATGCTTGTGGCTAACAATCCAATTATCATCTGTTTTCATTTTAAAAATACTTTTTTCTTTAATTTTTGGAGAGTAGGAATGTATACTAGTCCTTTATTGAAATGGAAAAAAATTGAACTGGGGCTGTCCAAAAGGATGAACTTTAAGGTTTTAGTCTCTCACTGAGGATTAATATCTGCCTTGTGAGATACCAGCTGGGTAAGTGGTAACAGTGATCCAAAGCCATTTTTCTTCCCTCTTTCCTTCCTCTCACTTGGGATCATGCTGGTAGCTGCAGAGAGAGTAGCCCCTTTCCCATATACAAGTGACTTTACCTATAAACATCTTTTAAACAAAATTGACTAGTGTTGGTGGAGCCCACTTAATTTCACTTATCAAGCACTTATGGCAAAAGGCTCCTTTCTTTCTCTGCTATAGATTTATCTTCCATTAAAAAGGTGGGAGGATCTTATCTTTTAGAAAAAGAACATATGGATGAGGTATTGCTAAGAATGGCATTAAATAACGTTGAGACTAGAAACACTTCTTGGATAACCAATTCTTATTGCCATATAACTTGCTGATCTAAAATGTATAATATATTAAATATCTTCATAATATTTTCAACCAAAACATACCCAATCATGTGTTCAAAAACAGTGACCCCAGCTAGGAGAATAGTCTGAGTTCTCAAATATGTATTTTTCTTGAATATTTATATTTTGTTTCTGTCCTGGGAGGGTCATTTTTTCCACCTCTTAAAGAGTTGAGTTGACAAGTTAAAGTGATGGTAGCCTTGGGAACCATGACTTGATAGTGGTTGCATATGAGGTACACTCTGGTTAGCCCTGATTAGGATTCCTTATTAGACATCTGAATGTCTGTGGCATGTAGATCTCTAATTAACAATGTAGCTACTCCCCTTGTCACATCTATGTATATATGAGATCTTTGGGCAAGTGTGGAATCTCTCTTTAATTTTTCAAGTTGGATGATTCTTACTCCAGAAAAGTTTCTTCAAACTGAATTATAAATGCAGGCTTATTATGACTTCAGAAGCAGTGTCTTTTATACCAGTGCTGTGAGTTACATGTCAGTTGAAACTTGAAAAGTTATGTAAAGCCTTAGCCAAATTCCTTTTAG
This sequence comes from Dermatemys mawii, assembly GCA_007922305.1. Lineage (NCBI taxonomy): Eukaryota > Metazoa > Chordata > Testudines > Dermatemydidae > Dermatemys > Dermatemys mawii. The sequence continues at coordinate 7,236,556 of ML677343.1, read as the reverse complement.
TTCTTTGAAAATGCTTTGAAGTACACAAGTAATTTGTCTTTCTGAGAAATGACTTTGCATATTAAATGAACTTTTTTCTTCAAGCTCACAGTGGAACTGGCTCTGTGGAATGCTGCAAGTGCAAAAAAAGTTTTCATATGAACAAATATAATAGCAGTGTGTTCAGCCTATTGACCAAATTCTGCTCTGTTCAACCCAGGTGAATACCACTGAGGTTATAAAGGCATAAATGAGGGCAAACCTTGTCCTTTCTGTTGTTAACATTATTCTTGCTAACTATTCTGTTTGCAGTCTGATTGATCTGGGAAGTAGTCTGTAGGATGTTAATATATGTAACTTGATTTTTTCTCTATACTAACTGTTAGGAATGTTAGGTGTCTGGATTGTGAAATGGGTGCATAACCCCCCAAACTGGTAATGCTGGTAGTTCTGCTAGTATCCCTTTAGCTTAATAACTGATGTCGATCTTCTGGAAACCAGCTTCAGTAGGACTAGTGTAGGGCTTTTTGTGGAAAAGAACTCAACTACTTAAACCTGCTGTAGTCCGCATGCCTTCCAAAAACATTGACAAAGTGCAGGCCTGCTGAGCAAATCTTCCTTGAGAGGTGGTGACTAGATTATGCATGCAGATGAAATGGAGGATGACTTAATTGTAGACTGGAGGCACGATTCTTCTTTCACTTATGCACCCCAGGGTAACTCCACTGAATCCATGGAGTTCTACTCTGATGTAACCAACATACATTAGAGGAGAATCAGAACCTCGCTGATTTATGAGAGGCTATTCTGCCTAATGATCAGTAACTGTTACTTGTCCATTTCTCTGTATAGAAGACTTCCTTACTAAAATATGTGTAGTTTTTACTCCTATATTATATCTTTCCCAGCATTTTAACAGCAAAGAGAGTAAAGAAATACTTTTATTTCCCATTAGTACCTGATGGATCCCTTCTGGTCTAAGGGAACTGGGGGTGACCCACCTTTCTCCTCTCTCCCCAATCCATACTGATAACTTTATTAATAGAGGAATCAGGTGAACAGCTCATTTCCCCTATCAAAGGCATACTTAAGAGTTTGACAACATGAATAAATACTGAATTACACTCTAAAAAGAACCCCATTGACTTCGTAAACTTTTTTAACATAAAAGGAGTTTATGGAGAGACTGTCTGTATTTTTATTCATAGAGTCCTTGGGAGCAATCAAGGTCCCAATTACTTAAAAAAAGAAAACCAGGATTACTTATTCTATATGTCAGCCAGCAGGTGAACTTGTAAAGAATCCTTGTTATGTTATCATTGGGTGGGGGTTTTGATCAACGTTTATAATTAACATGATGCACAATAAAAGGACAATTAAACAATGCTATATGTCAGTTATTTATATAATAATAAACATATGTCAGAATCCCATAAGGCTTTTCTTCTGTAGTAATAACAATTTTGTATTCATTTACAAAACCACTCACTTGTAAATCAGGAAGACAAAACCTTTCAAAGTGGAAACACAGCCGGGTGAGCTTTGGTTCTTATTGGTATTGTTTGAAATTTAGTAGCCTTGTCTCTTGTACCTGTAATTTTTTGAGCAAAAATAACTGCAGTAATTGTTTGTTACTTATCCACCTATCTGATTGCCCCAGAATATGAAGTAATTACAGTTGCTTACAGTTACTTTGCAAGTGTTTGCAAAAAAGGTAGTCGATTTTAAAAACTGAATGGATTTTTTTTTTTTAGAAAATGAACACAATGTTCCAGTAACACTTGTGTTAATCCCAAACTTGTGTTGATAACAGATTGGGATTGAATTTTCAGCACAGCAATAGATTGGTTAGGATTTTTTTTTAAAGATCTTTACTAAAATTCAAAACAAATTTTATTTGGAGTGTTTTTTAAAGTCCTCCAATAGAACAAGATTTTCTGTCATTTTAAATTCTGTACTAAAATGTTTATTCTGTTTAGTGGGATAATTCAACATATGTCTTCTAGGATTAACTCAACATTATTTTGAAGTTAACTTCAAAGGGTCCACGGTCAAAATGACTACATTCACTTGCCTCCTGTTGATATTATCCCACTTTAATTGAATTGTCTCGTTAGAACTGACAACCTCCCCGCAAAAACACTTGGTAAGGCAACTCCCATCTTTTCATGTACTGTGTATATATCTCTTCCTACTGTATTTTCCACTCCATGCATCTGATGAAGTGGGTTTTAACCCACAAAAGCTTATGCCCAAATAAATTTTTTAGTCTCTAAAATGCCGTAAGTACTCCTCATTGTTTTTTTTTTCCCCTGCTTTTTAATTAACTCTAACCATTAACCAGACTTCAAGCCTTCCTCCTATAATGCTAGTAGTCACTGGCTAGGAACATGCACTGGCTCTTTCACTGGAATCTATATTAAGGCTTGGTATGAAAATATCGGTTACTATAATTTACTATTATGATTCAGGTACTAGGGATGATGAAAGCTTTATAACTTTGTCTAATTGATCATACTTCTTCATTAACCAAAGTCAATATTAATGGAGGATACAGTGATTCCCAAATGAGCTCACCAAGAGGGGAAATGTGGAGTCTTGTTATACTCGTTATACATATTTTGAGGCTTGAGTTTATCTATTGGCTTTGACCCATCTGTGTAACATTTAAAAACTAATAGCAAAGAAAAATGCACTGATGCTACTAATTTTAAAAATAGAGGTAGGGAGTTGTATGTGTGGGGGAACCTCCAAACAAAGTAATTTATTATTAAATATTGCTGATATTAATCAGAATTAAGGTTGAGATGTTCAGGCCTCAAAGCCCATAAAGGATTTTGTGTGGGAGGGATTGCTCAGTGGTTTGAGCATTGGCCTGCTAAACCTAGGATTGTGAGTTCAGTCCTTGAGGGGGTCATTTAGGGATATGGGGAAAAAATTGGGATTGGTCCTACTTTGAGCAGGGGGTTGGACTAGATGATCTCCTGAGGTCCCTTCCAACTCTGAGATTCTATGATTCTTGAACTATATCTAGTAATCTGAACCTCCTCTCTGCTACTAATCACACACTTTCCCTACAATCTCTTATCTCAGCCTGCCTTTGAGACTTCCAAGCTACAATATCAATGTAAGCTCAAGATCAACATGTCTGAAACTGAATTTATCTTTTTGCCCCACCACACTTCTTACCCAACTTCTTTCACTTTCGCTACCTTTCCCCCATTCCTCCCACGTACTCGTATGCATGTTCTTGGCAAGTCTTGTGACTTCCTCAATGAAATCTCTCAAATCCTTCCTCCTTTCTACTGCCAGCAGCCTTGCTCATCTTGCCTCAGTTATTGGATCCTCCTTTGCAGCCTCTCCCCTCCAGTCTATTCAGAACACTGCTTCTAAGATTGTCTTTTTCTCCCTGCATCTGACTGCATCATGCTCTTCATATTCTCTCACTGATTTCTCCTCATGCATCAAGCTCAGCCTCATTTGTTCCTTCAGTACCTTGCAGTACTCTGGCCACTCTTGCATTGCTGCATACATCTTATACTATGTCTCCCCTCCCTTCCTTAAGATACTATTAGACGTGCATATGCAAAGTGAGGGCCTAATCAAAATCTCAAAAACCTCTGCATTGAGTCCAATAGCTTTTTGGTTAAGTTCCATGATGCATAAATGTAATCACACAACTACTGTTAATGTTACCTTGTAAGTATACACAAGTACATGAGCTTGTATTAACAGAGTTTTATTGTGGAGTGATGTCATTTTGAAGTAAAATGGAGGAAAAAAAACCCCTCTACTTGAAATGGGCTGTTGCCTGGAACTAAAACCTGTTTTGTTGCCTGTCAGGAAGACTGTCATTAATTATCAGTATCATATTTGTTTGAAAGGACAGAAGAATATTAATGTTTTAATCAATGGATCCCTGGCAGATATCCTTTGAAGACACTGGAGCTCACCTGGAGTATTGGAATAGGTAGATAAAAGGTGTATTGGATGGCTCAATGGTCATTTCAGCATCCACAACTGGGGAAGCATTTTCATTGTTCAGTAGCTTCTTGAGGTGACTATTAAAATAATTCTCCCCTCACTGTCTTGACTGGTTTTCTTGGCAGGGAGCAATGTCACCACTTAATTTAAGATAACATACCCACACAAATGGTTTTTGAAAACATTTTTTAAATCTTCCACAGCCAGTATAAAAAGTATTAGTAAATGACAACAGCTATGGCAGGATCATGCAGTAAGTGTTTTAGTGCTAAAACTGTGTTCCTTGATGCAGAAGAGATGAATCTATTCAGATGTTAGTAGAAGTAAAAAAGTGTCAACGCACTATCAACAGCCATGAATCATGGTATTTCCGGTCTGAAATAGAACGTCAGAATACATTTGGGAAGATCTGTTTGAACTACGTGCAATCCCTGCAATCTGTAACTCTTGGCTAAAGCTACATTTCATCCAAAAGATGTGTAATTTCTTATAAATGAGGCCTACAGCACTTGTGACTATTCAACATTCCATGAGTGATCCTCATGGCCAAGGGCCAACATGAGTAATTTGTTTTAGTTGAGTATATTATCATTCTTTACTTCCTGTCCTCAACTATTATTGTGAACTATTAAACCAGTTCTTCATCTCACTCTTAGCATTTCAGTAATAGGGTAAAGTGATCTGGATACTCACAGGAGTGCTGTGAGGCTGAATCATGCTTTGCAAAATGTGTTGTGGTTTTTGTCTCAAAGGCGGTATGTTAATGATAATACTGAACCTCAAGGTTGTGTGCGATTCTTGGTAGTAATGACCTACCAAGGAATGTGCTAGAACAATTTCAGGGATTGCTGTTTTTGTCCCTTCTCAGAATATCAAACCTTTTGATAAGCATATTGGTCAGACATATGGTTATGAAGAGATGTTTTGGAGGATCAGAGGTATCTGAGGACAGAGTAAAACTGACAGTTAATTGAACCAATGCTGTAACAATCAGTAATAATGTTTGTGTTATTTTATAATTGTCACCTGACTATACTGAAGTTCAGCCACAGCTACTGAATCACAAATTAACAAGCAGCTGCTGAAGACATTTTAATATAAAATAGTAATCCTACTGGACAATTCTATTTTTCTGCAAGGATCTTTACCCCAGGGATATGTGGTGAGACCGGTCCTACTAGCCCTTTCTGTAAATAGAAAGAGGAGGGGAGTTCTGCAATTGCATCTGGTGTGTACACACCCCCAACCTCCAATAGCAGTGTCTTTAAAACAAAGACAGACAAATGTTTTCTGTAATCTTACTCAGTCTTTAAAATAAGGTTGGGTATAATAGCAGGTTTTCATTTATTTGCCTGTGTTTGTGTCATGTATTTTTTTTCTACTGATTATTTGTGAGTGTCTACTTAACATGACACACACAGACTAAATTAAAAGAACTTTTAGGTTACAAGGTCAAGCATTCAAACATCAGGAAATGCCAGAATTAAGGCTGCCTCTGCATATCTCTGAGACAAAGATCTTTGCAGTCTCCTGGGCATGACAGAAGTGTCCACTAGGATTTCAGCTTTTTCATATTAAACTGTATTCAGCTGATGGTAGTCAATGTGTGATTCAGCAAGTAACAGATAGATGGGAGGTCTCAGGAGAAATGGCTGAACTTTAGCATATTGAGATGGCCCCCAGTAATACCCCTGCCTACTCTCTCACTTCTTTGTCCCCACTGGCTCACCATCCCAATCTATTTTCTTGGGCTCCTTATCTAATCTCAGTATCCTCATTCTCCCCCCTTTCCTGGCTCCTTGTCCCAATCTCCCTGCCTACCAAATGCCTTCTCTTCTCACCTCCATCTTTCCCCCACCTTTGGCTCCTAAATCAGTCTTCCACCCCCGGCTTCCAGTTTGTCTTGCCCCCTTCATTCCATGCCCCTTGATTAAAATCTAAGTCTCTAATGAGTTTGAGAATTGTTATTGCTGTTTCAAAGGCTTATATATAACCTGGCCAAATTTTAAGCATATTTTAACAGGGATGTATCAGGGATTGCTAATGGCACATCCCTGATACAAAAGCTACTTGCCCCTCCTTCTGCAAATGTCCAAGCCATTCTCCAAAGCATGGGGGTGTTATAACTTTTAAAAGAAAGTCATCAGAATATTTAAACATGGTCAAAACACAATTTTCCCTACCCTCATTTTCAGATATAGCTGAATGATTTTGCCAATCTTCACCTGTCCCCAAACAATTCAGCTTGAGGTGGACACTTGCTATGGAAAATTTCAGCCCAAATGGGTTGAAGCTTGGCAAAGTTGTAAGCAATTGAAAATAATAACTTATAATAGGAAGTGCCAGAAAACCTTAATGATAGGCAATGCTACCAGCCCTGACTGTAGTTAACAAATGATTTGTCTTGATTTGTTAACCAAAGTTTAAACATAGCTATGATCCCTCTCTGAGAATGGGGAGAGGCTGTGTGAAGTAACAACTCTCTAGAGCAGCTCTTTAATTTCATTTTCTTCCTTGCTAGGCGAAAGCACTTGCAATTGTCTATGCTCTGACTATAACAACATCAGATGAGTCAGTTAAAATATGGTTGGTCCATAATTCAGCTCCTGTAGTTATTTTAAAAGCCTAGACTGATTTTACAGGGACCCTAGTAGGTTTGATCTAGGCTACAAGTCAAAACTGTGTTATAACTGGGTCCACTAATTCAATTATAATTGTAATATAGGTAGGGTAGAAAGTATATTCAAGCATGCTGACTATAGTAAAAGGCATAACTAGATTATTAGAAATATGACATGTATAATCTCAGTAGGGATGGGTGAACATTTCAAACCATATTTTGGGTTCTCATAGTTTGCAAAACTAATTTAAGGGTTTTTTTTAACCTTTTTTTATGCAATCAAAAACCATTTTTCATCCCACTTTAGGTTGATTCCACCTTTTTCCTTAATGTATTAAGGAAAAAGGAGTCTCCTCTGAAATCTAGACGTCCAAAACTGAGTTTCCTGTATGCAGGCTTCTCCATATTGATTATACGTATTTTTCCATTAGAATTTTCTTTTTTTCTTTACTCTTCTTATTCAGTCTTTCCTGAGAGGAATACAAACTCTAGTATTAATCAAATGTTTAAACTGCTAAAGCCAAATGCGTCTGTGGCATAGCTCCATTGGAATTTCACCAGGGGTTTCATTTGCTCCAGCATCTGAGTGTTTAAATTGGGCAAAATGAGTTATCTATCTCTCATAGTCAGGTTATTACGTTTTTCTCAGGATCCAGTCCTGAATTTCTAACACTGTACTTCTTATTAGCAATTTTTGTTTGCCTTTTATTCTGCTGACACTCTCCTGATTAGGGTCCATGTCAGTGAATTATAGGATTCTCTTGACAGAAAAAAATCCAGAACGTTTTGGGTAATTTTGCTTTCTTTCCTCTTCAGTGACGCTGGAGCCAGAAATAGCAGCTTACAACAGAATATGAACAGAGTCTCTCTGAATGAGGGAGAGAGTATAAAACAAGTAGATGTTTCACAAGTTATGCAAATTAATTTGTCAGCAATCTGCCAAGGGAAATTTTCTCAATCTATTTATAAAAAAACATTGTCAGCAAGGAGAGGCCCGATGAGGAAGTCAGATGAAAAAAAAGGCTTCTACACACTCATTCTGGTAGATGAGATTGGGATCCATTAAACAGAGACATGCAACTAAGTTCTTCATAGGGCTGTAATATGCTGTGAAAAAGCATACATTAGTGTTGTGCAGGATAATTCTGGTCGCTCCCTCTGGGTTTTCCACTGTGATGAAGAGGATAGGAAATAGCCTGAGAATGTTACCCAGAAAAATACTTTATATAAACTCTGACTAAGAAACCTGTCTGCCAACCTCCTTACTCCTTGATGGCTTGATATTTGGAGAAGGATCTTCCTGTGCATGAAGTTTCCCAAAAGTTCACCAAACATAACATGTTCACTACCTCTGCTCAATATAGGGTGACCAGACAGCAAGTATGAAAAATCGGGACAGGGGTGGGAAGTAATAGGCTTTTATATAAGAAAAAGCCCCAAACATCAGGACTGTTTCTATTAAATTGGGACATCTAGTCACCCTAGCTCAATAATAGTAAGTAAATATTTGTATGTGTGATTGTAGAAACTAAACTCTCCAAGTGCTGGCAGAGTGAGTGTAGTGAAAGAAGAAAAATGTCTGTCAAACAGTGAATGAAACTATCAGAACTGTAGGGCTGAAAGGACCTCAAGATGTCATCAGGTCCAGTGATCTGAGGTGAGGCAGGACCAAATAAACCTAGACCATTCCTGACAGGTGTTTTTCCAAAGTGTTATTAAAAACCTCCAGTGATGGGGATTCTACAGCCTCCCCAGGAAGCCTATTCCAGAGCTTAACTACCCCTGCAATTAGAAAGTTTCTCCTGATATGTAACTTATATCTTCCTGGCTACAGATTAAGCCCATTACCACTTGTCCTACCTTCAGTGTGCTGCTAGATAACACCATCCTCATTATAATAGCTCTTAACACATTTGAAGATATCAGGTTCCCCCTTTGTTGTTTTTTCTCAAGACTAAACATTCCCAGGTGTTTTTTAATCTTTCCTCATAGGTCTGATTTTCTAAACCTCTGGACTTTCTCCAACTTTTCCATGTCTTTCCTAAAGTGTAGCACCCAGAATTGGACACAGTACTCCAAACTGAGGCCCTTAACAGTGCCAAATAGAGCAGGAGAATTACTTCTTGTGTCTTACATACAACACATAATTTATCCCAGAATATTAGCTTTTTGTGCAACTGCATCACATTGTTGACTCATTCAATCTGTGATCTACTATAACCCCCAATCCTTTTGATCAGTACTACCACCTAGCCAGTTATTCTCCATTTTGTAGTTGTACATTTGATTTTTCTTTCCTAAGTAAAGTATTTTGCACTTGTCTTTGTTTAATTTAGATGAGTTTGTTAAGGTTGTTTTGAATTCTATTCTTCTCCTCCAAAGTGCTTGAAGCTCCTCACAGCTTGGTGTCACTTGCAAATTGTATGTGTACAGTAAAATCTGCCTTAGAGACCATCTCTGAAGAGAGACCACCTGTCACAAGCAACTACTTGCAAAGACCATGGAACATCACCCCTCCCTGGAGTAAAAACCTGTTGAAGAGAGACCACCTCTTACAAGCAACCACTTTTGCTAACTCCCATGAGTGGTCATTCTTGGCAGGTTTTACTGTACTTGCCACTCCATTATCCAAGTCATCAGTGAAGATATTGAATAGTATCCTACACCATCTCAAGGACAAGTAAAGATGTTTTAAGATTAGATTATCCTTCACGTTCCAAGAAGATGTAGTGATCCTATCTCACTACATGCATCAGTTAAAAGAAGGAATGACACACTAAATGATGGGAAGGATCCTGTGCAGTATCTTGCAATGTTTTAAAAAGTCAGTGCACTTACCTAAGTATTAAGTTGTACAATTACTGATACTTATGATTTCTGATGCTGGAGAAGACATACTTACAGAGTTGAGATATGGACAACCGCCATTTATTTTAGCTATCTTTTAAAGGGTTTGGTGCTAGATTGACAGTTCTGGAAACTGAAGTACTCTATGAATAGAATAGTTACAGCACAAGCAAGCATAATGCAAGTTTCCCAACATTATCATGCTGCTATACCTAAACAACACTTTTGTTGTGGCACCTCATCTTGTGTAGAGAGAAGAATTGTCTCTGTCAGAGGTACATATTGGTGCCAATAGCAGATGTGGGTTTTTATTATTATTCTTTATTCATGGCAGTGCCCACTGAGAGAAGGGGCCCTGTTGTGCTAGGCACGGTCCAAACAGAATGGGAGAGACCCTGCCACAGACAGTTTAAAGTCTAAATATATGACAGACAAAGGATAGGCAAAAGGGATAGAACATACAAGCAGAGCAGTGGTTTACAAACGTCATGTTAAGTCCATAATTTTGTTTTGTTTCTTTAAATCCTTAGGAATAGAGAGAAGGTTCTTGTGATATGGATGCCTGTCTATTGGCCCCTGCCCTGAAACCCACCAACTTATTTCACATACGGTAGGGTGTCCATGTTTCCCTAAACTGAAAATGGGACACTGACTGGTGTTGCCTTTTGCTCAACCCCTGCCACTTGGACTGGCCCAAGTCCTGCCAAGCAGGGCCGGCCTAAGGTACTTGGCAGCACTGCTCAACTGAGCCCTGCCACATGGGGCTGGCCTGAGCTGCCAGGCATTGCTGCTTACTCAAGGTGATGTCACAATTTTTTTGGCAAAACTGGGAATTTGCCCCATTTGCTTTTCCCCAGACATTCGTCCATGCTATTCTAGGGGAAGAGCAAACAGGAAAAATACTCAGTTTGGCCAAAACTGCTTAAAAAGAGTACTGTCCCAGCCAAAATGGGATGTATGGTCACCCTATCTTTAAAGAAAGAGATGTAGTCTCTTAGGTAGCTAGGATTCCAAGACCTAAATCATTACAGGGTTTTACAAATCAATTCAGTGTCATTCATTGCTTATAGTCTACACAGGATATTAACAATACAGTTCAAGTACTGTCAGATTATAAGCACAGTACAGTGGCACCTCACTTATCCTCACTTATCCTTGAGGTATAATTCTGAGGTTATTTTAATTAGGTTTATTAAGTTACTAATTCAGTAAGAGCCTGATCCAGAACTCATTAAAGTCAATTAGAGTCTTTCCATTGGATCGGGATCAAAAGTCATCAGTGCACAATGAATCTCCCTATGAATAGATTTTTAGGCCATAAGGAACCATTATATCATCTATAGACCATTATATGATCTCTTGTATAACACAGATCATATAATTTCACTCAGTTACCCTTTTACTTAATCCAGTAATTTGTGTTTGGCTAAAGCATAGCTTCCCAAAGGGCATCCCATCTGGATTTGAAGATGTTAAAAGAATAGAATCAACTGCTACTTCCCTTGATAGTTTGTTCCAATGGTTTATACCCTTCCTGTTAAAACTATTATTAGTGTGAATCAAAATGTAGAAAAAAGAGATTGTTATAAAACCTATATATATATGATTTTTCTCTTCCCTTAACTCTTACTATGGTCCCCAGTTATTTCAACATATTCTCCTCCACTGTTACCTGGCAATTCTTCAGTGCTTTGAAAAGGAGCTTCCATTCAAGGAAATGACTTGAACACCTCACAAGTTTAAAGATCAATAATCTCTTCTGAAAGCCAGGGAATAAAGTTTATCATCTCTTCCAGTCAGAGGCCCCACTATGGTATGTTCTAACTACATGTGCCTAAATCTCTATGGATATTTCTCAAGGGCATTACTAATCTCATATCTGTAGAGTTAAGTTCTCTGAGTACTTGATCGGTGAAATGTGGAAATTCCTCTGATGTTTACAGAGGTCACCTGAGCAGTTGTCATGTGAGAGATCTTCCTCTTCAAGCTCAAAGAATACTTAAGGGGAAGTGGGAAAATATGTGAGCCTTTTTGGAGTTGGTCCACCTGTACCACAGTGCTGTTCCTCAAAATGCTGGAAATGGTCATACCACTGTTATGAAACCAGTACGTAATGACAGCCCAGAGCAAAATCAAAGCGTGGTCAGATAGGATTTATTGCTTGAAGTTTCCTTCCAAATCCACTTAAATTCTTTGGAAACACCAGACACACCTCAGAGAATAATTTGTCAGAAATAATGAAAATTTTGTTCCTTTTGTCGTTTATTAAAAATTTTCGGTCCAGCCAAAGTTCCACTCTGGTCTCATAACAACAGCCTTGCAAACCAGCAGCAAATTTCTGTGGTGCTGGCAGGCAGCGCTGTCTTCAGAGCTGACTCCCTGAGCAGCAGCAGATGCTCTCCACTCTGCCTTGCGGCTGGAGAGCAGCAGCTACTGCCTAGGGGGACAGCTCTGAAGGCAGCGCTGCCCACCAACAGCAGTGGAGAAGATTACATCTCCAGTGCTGTTGGCAGGCAGTCAGGGACAAATGGCAAAAAAGTAGGGACAGCTGGGACAAAGCTGAAAAAGGGGATTGTCCTGGCCAAAACGGGATGTATGGTCACGCTAATGTATGGAAGGCTATGATTTTTAGGCACTCCTGATATTTAGGCACTCCAGTGAACTAGAGCTGGAGGATCACTTCTACTGATCTCTGGACCCATCCAGTGCCCCCTCGCTTTTACATCTACATACATTATATACATAGATAGAGAGAGATTTAAAGAGGTGAATGCTTGAGAAGTGGCCGGCAACTTGCAGATCAGACTAGATGACCATGATGATCCCTTCTGAACTTACAGTCTACACATCTGAGTCTCTGAAGCAGGCTCTACTGCATGAGGAGATCCAGGCCAAAGTGGCTGTAGAGTTTAAATGTTTAATGTGTAGATGAGAAATAATTGCCAGTTTTTAAGAAACTAAAAGGTCAAGGGGCTTTATAACTTGAACTTTTAGATTCTGAGGGAGATTTTTTGTCTAGTGCTTTGTTTCATCCTCTTGTACCCATCCTCACTCAAGGTAAACTATTTCATTACCACTACTTCTCTGTTTCACTGTCTTGGTGTTGAGCTAAACACACTGGAATTATTTTCCTGCTATTGCATGTGTGGGACTTTTCTGGCTGGTATTTTTATAATTTTACAAAGCAAAACATCCTCTTTCACTCTGCTGCTAGAGAACCTCAGATTTATTTCTAGCTATAATTGAGAGTCAGCAGGGAAGGAACCATCCCTTTCAAAGTCCACAGTGGACCACAATACAATGTAATAGCATTTTCTTTACATAGCTTCTGTCCTACAAAGTCTGTCCTGAGGCAGGGCCGGCTCTAACTATTTTGCTGCTCCAAGCCAAAAAAAAGGGCAGGTGGGGGAAAGGGGGAGAGAGAGAGGGAGGGAGGGCTGGAGGAGCGGGGGCGGGGTATAGCCGGAGGAGCAAAGGGTGGGCGGTGCAGCTGGAATGCCACCCCTTACAGAGTGCTGCCCCAGGTACTTGTATGCTGGTGCCTGGAGCCGGCCCTGTCCTGAGGTGTTTTCCACTTTCTCAAACAGTATACACTATAAATTTAAAACAGGAAGTAGTTGTGTAAAAACATTACATTGTGAAAAACTGAAGAGTTCACTCAATAAGGTTCTGACCCAAAGCTCATTGAAGTGAATGGCTCTGTCTCAAACAGAGAGATGTGGCTAGGCACTTTGTGTGCTGGGACTGCTATATCTTTTAATCATAATCATATCACTTAATCATATCACTGTTAGTTTCTCCTTTGCCTTCTTCCTTCTGTTTGTTTGCTTTCTCTCCGCCTGTTGCCTCACATCATTTACTCTTCAGGGCAGCAGCAATCTTTCAAGTGTATACTGTGCCTACTGCAATGGGGCCCAGAACTGTGTGGGCCTTCTAGGTGCTTCTGCAATACAAATAATACCAAATAACTAATAAAGTAAATGATGGGGTCAGACAGGAACGCTGCTTGAGTTTCATCCCATTACTCCTGGCTGTACTCTAGTAACACGATTTCTGATGCAAAATTTAAATAGACAACTAACAGTCCTGTAAGCATCTAGGAATAACAAAAATAAACTTAGGCTGTGCAATAACCACCATTTCCTTTTTTTAAAACCATTGTGTAATCCTGGGTTATTTCATTTTAATTGCCTTGGTAACAACAGTTTGTAATTGGCATGATGATGTTTCCAGCCCCTTCTACTTTATATTCTTCTAAAAGTCCCTTCCAGTTTTGTCTTTCTAGTATTGAACCCTGCAACCCCGAGGGGTCATTATGGCTCACTTAGATCCCCAAGGGTCCTCTAGATTTCAGGTCAAGCCCTCAACCTGCCCCGCAACAGAGCCATCAGGGAAGAATTCCACAAGGGAATTCTTTAGAGACATCCTCCCCAGAACCCTTTCCTGCAGGTTTTCTATCCATGGGGATGTTCTGAATCCAGGTTTATCCCACTTGTTGAAAGTCTATATCTTGGATTACCTTTCTACACAGATTTTTTACCTTCTGTGTAATCTGACTGTATTATTTAAAGCTCCCTCTGCATTATTTTTTTGGCCTTATTAATGTTTGCCACTCCTTCCCACATTAGTAATATTTCCTAATAGTTTCATTAATATGTTTACCCTTCATTATCATGAATAACACTCTTACCTTGCCAGCGCAATGTCCTGTAGGTCCCTTTCTTTCCCCAGCATCTCCTCAGCTCCTACCAGTCTGACCCTACACTTGGAGAATCAGAGAAGGGAGGGCATTTCAGGCAACCTAGTCATCTTAATCCCAAACACCTCTTCCACACAGCTACAAGACAGGACTTCATACTATTGGGTATTGGTGACTATAGAGTATGGAGCTGTAGCCAATGTGGTGTTTCTGTAAAATTAGTGCACCTTTAAGATCTGGAGCATTGTGTGTGGCAGAGTTTGAAAGGTTAGCTAGTTGCCGCTGAGAGTGGGCTGAAGACGGAACCTGAGAGTGAAATGGTGCTGGATAAAGACACTTAGAGAAACTGAGTTAGTATGTATCTTTCAGAGGGTCTCATCCTGCAATATATTCTGTGTGGGCACAGGGTGGGGCCTTAATTACTGAAGATATCAACTCCGACCAATCAATAAGAGAGCTGGTGTCAGAGGGTATAACTCCATTAAAGTCAAAACATGAAGTATACACCAAGACTCAGTCTGGCATTAGTATTCTTGGTCCTGGGCTAAAATTCAAAGGAAATACCTACACTGACTTCTAGAGCTAGTAATAATCCAGACTAATTTATCTGACAAGTTGTCATTGTGCTTTGAATAAATTATGCACAAATATATTGTTTGTTGTTTGTCCAGCTCTAATATCAGTTTTTTCTTTTTTATATTACAGCAGCTCTTAGAGGCTCTGAACTGAATTGTGTGAGACTGTATCTACACATAGTAAGAGACAGCCTTAGCACAAAGAGATTACAATATAAACAAACAACTCAGACAAAGGAAGGGATATTTTTCCCATTTTACAGATATGGAAACTGAGGCACATAGCCAAAGTGACTTGCCCAAGATCACAGAGCTGTCAAACAAATTTACTTTGCCTGAGTCCCAGCCTAGAGCCTTATCTATAATACCATCCTTCCCCTCTTCCTCACGGTGCTTTCCTTTTTTTACTCCAGACCATTTGTGTGACAGTCTCTTGGGAGACTTGTATTATTTTTGTGATTGTTGTTAGCTCAATTAGTAATGTTATAGTGACAAAGAGTCCTGTGGCGCCTTAAAGACTAACTAAAAGTATTAAAGCATAAGCTTTCGTGGGCTAATACCCACTTCATCAGATGCATGCAGTGGAAGTATCCAGGGGCAGGTAAGTTACCTGCCAGTAAGTTACCTGCCCCTGGATACTTCCACTGCATGCATCCGATGAAGTGGGTATTAGCCCATGAAAGCTTATGCTTTAATACTTTTAGTTAGTCTTTAAGGTGCCACAGGACTCTTTGTCACTTCTGCAATTCCAGACTAACACGGCTACCCCTCTGATTCTTGACAGTAATGTTATAGTTATACTAAATAATAAGATAAGAAATCTGTCACAGATCTCTGTTCTCTTAAGTAAGTAAGAGTGACAGATGGTAAAAGTCCTATCAGCTGTTATAACTCAGACTCTGTGCACTTGTTTCACCACATAGTGGCAGTGCTGGATTGCCGATCCCTGCCTTCATGCTCCATTCAGTTTATGCTATTTGAATGGACCGCTGCCCACAGTTCCTTTGCAAATCACTAAAAGTTGGATGGAGAGGGCTGGCATTAACAAAAACTAAGAGTTTGGCATTTTTCCATGACTTATTTATTTGGATGGACAAAGAGCAAGACTGAAAAGGTTTGATTCAGAGAAATCTTCAAAGGTCAGGCTTTTCCTAAACTTATTTCAGTTTATCCAAATTTTGTCAGCCTTCCTGTCTATGACCATTCCAGACAGTGATCTGGTTCCTTTTCAGCCCTATCCAGGACCACCTAATAGCACTCAGCACACTCAGGGAATCTGAATTAGGCAATACCAAAAGCTAACTAGAGAAACTATTGAAAGGTTCAGAATATGTGCTGGCAGAGAGCCTTAGTCTTGCAGGGAGGAAGACAGTGGTAAAAGAGGTCCTTGTGTGATACTGACAAAAGTTGGCAAAGTTTCGGGCATACTTTCACATTTTCTCAGAGCTGTTTGCTCATGCTTCATCTACCCACATCTTCTCTGCTTGTAGATAATGGACCAGATCCTCAATTTGTGTCAATGGGTATACCTCCATCAAAGTGAATGAAACTGTGCTGATTTACATCACCTGAGGATCCAGTCCTATATATTTACACACGTGTGCACACACATTCCAGGATTGGTGGAGATTTTTTTAAAATAACTTTAGTTTATTGTGATCTCTTCTTAAATGCTGGTTATGGACTTTGGAAGGAATGCAGTCATCCTTGTTCTTGACTGTACCACCTTGCAGCAGCCATACAGGGATAATGCTATTGAGTTAATGGGATTACACCAATGTAAAAGTGATGTGAAATCAAAACTGGGAAGAGCAAATCAATGGACATGACACTAACTGTATACAGTTGCCTCATTGTCAGTCATTCTGCTGATATAGCTTAACATAGGAAGGAGAAAGATAATCTTGTGATTAAGGCACAGCACATGGAATCAGGAGTGCTACATTCAGCCCACAAAAGCTTATGCTTCAATACTTTAATTAGTCTTTAAGGTGCCACAGGACTCTGTCACTTCTGCAATTCCAGACTAACATGGCTACCTCTCTGATTCCTGACATCTGCAAGTGTAGCCATAGCCTTAGAAGCAATGGGACTGTGCAAGCTATGTGTGTTTGTTTTTGAACAGTAAGTTTAAAAAAACTCCAGAAAAAATACCAGACTCTTATCTAGGAGTGTAAAATGCTCTTTTGAATACCTATGCTTTGGATAACTGGAAATGCCATCATGTAGATTGGAGCCCATTGAAGAGTTGCTGATGGTCTCATATACAGCAATGAACATATCAATAATACTTGTGAACAATTATTCCTTTTTAAAAGATGATCCTTCATTCTCTGATTGCATTTCTTCTACAAAGGATTTTGAACAGTTAATTTATACTCAGTTAAGTCATCATCTTCCCACATTCCCTCTTTCCACTCTACTCCAGTATCTTTCAGCTCAGCACATCTGAGATTAAACTTGTTTCTTTCAAACTGTACTCCCCAAGCAGGGCAGCAGATGGGAATAAATTTCACAAATAGGATTTTCCATTTGAAGGTTATATCCAAATTCTACAAAGCAACAATAGCGGAGAGCTAAAGAGAGACCTGGGGATTGAATTAGCTAAATTAATGAAAGCAGATTTGACCAAATGTACATGTAATTGCTGTCTGTAGAAGGAAGGTTTTGTTGTTCAGATTGTTTTACAAGAACACATACCTATGGAACGCTATCTTAGTGCCTCAAAGTAGCTGTGGTTGGATGGGACACATCGAGACACATCTACGTATCGTTGACCTGTCTAGGCCACTGTTAACATTTTTCTGAACAGCTGCTTGTTCCAAGATCACTTCTTATCAGTTGACTTTCAGCTCAGATCTACAATATTTTTGTAGGACACTGGCAAACTACAAATCAAAGGACAATGCCAAACTACCTCATTGATTTAGGACAGCACATTGGTATGAATCAACTTTGCTACCCTACACTTTTGGATAATATTTTGCAAGTGTTATTAGTTTAAAAAATCGCACTTGGCTGTAATTTATCCTTGGACAGCATGTAAAGTTCAGATAAAATACCCACATTTGCAACGAGGAAGATGGAAAAAGAGATCACAGCCAATCTGAGTTGAGATTGACATGTCAGCTAAAGGTATTTAAGTATTTGTCTGCTATGGGAAAATAGCTCATTAAGCCTGGTGAGTTTCACTCATCACACATTATTTTGCATACACCTTGCCCCAGGGTGGCAGATTTAGAATGAGTTTGGAGGTTATGCCTTATCAAAACATTCTGATTTCCCCAACCATTTGGTATTTGTTTTGGAGGCATACATCCTCTGCGTGATACTTAGCAAAGATTAATATACTAGAGGAGGGGAGAAAATGTTTACAGATGTATTGATTTTAAAGAATGATTAGAAAGATTATAGCTTACCTGGAAGAGATAGCTTTATTTGCTGATAGAATTGTGGATTTACTGCTGATTGAGCCAGGACTGAGGGAAAGGTTATTTAAACTTATTTGAATCCAAAATAGATATAACCCCTCTAAAGCTCAGTTGGTTGTATTAAAATCTGTGCCTGTCACTAATGCTGTCCACTGAATTTTGGATATGTGAGCTGGAAGAGGAGAGGTTCACTTGGAAAGAGGTTATCAGCATGAAATCCTTCCTCTACCTTCACCTGTAACATTGGCATGATTGCCATAGAGTCAGAAATCTCTTTGTACTCATGTAAGATCATGAAAAGAAATGATCTGGCAAATCATGACTAACATCCTCAGAGTGTGGTACCTTTTGCATTTCTTCCAAATACACATTAATGAAGTTTCTTGGATTTCCTGGAACAAGAGTTACCTTGTGATCTTTCAGTTCCTTTCTGAAGAAAGCAAAAAACTTTTCTGTATTCCTGAAGATGTGCCAATGGGGTAGAGGAAGCACTGTCAGTGCGGGCACAGCACTATACAGCTGAGGGCAGGGAATTGTGAAAGGGAAGAGTCAACATGATATTGTGTTTGGCCTTGTTCTCCATGACCAGGCAAAGTTCAAGTGATCAGTCACTCACAGCATGGGGTGGACACAGGAATTAAACACATTACCAAAGCTAGTAAAGACTCTGTGATGTTCAGTTCTGAGATTAGTTTTCACTCAGGTGGTTTGTTTTTGTTTTTTTCAGCTTTAATCATTAAAGGCTAAGAGAGATGAATAGAGTGGGTTGAAAATCAAAAACAATTCACAATTCTTGAAAATATTTTCATTTTTGTTTTTCAAAACTGTTCAGAGTTTTCTCCTTTTGCCCCTCTTCCCTTCTTTGCCATTGTAAAAGAGGGAAGAAATCACAAAAAAAAGAAAAGACTGAAAAAAATCAGTACTCACTGGGAAAAAGTCCTGGAATATAAACATTTCTATTAAATTTTCATTTCCCCATGCCCATTACAGCCAGCTGTACTTGTGAAGAAGCAATGGTAAGGATGGAGAGGAGATACTCTCTCCTTCCTTATGGATATGACAGTGGGTCATCTGCTTCCTTCCACTGGGAGATGTGAGTGAGGGCAAAGAAAAGGTAACGTGGGCTGAAAAGCCCCCAGAGGAGAGGAGAAGGGCAGCATCTCACTGACACAACCCACCCCACTCTCAGGAGATCCCTCAGAAATCCATCTGATGTTCGGCAATATTTGGGATCTGTGCATGTGTGTATTGGAAGTCTGAAGGGAAAGGCCAGGAAAGCTGCTGTCAGCAGCTTGCTAGCCAGAGGATCCAATGAATGCCTGTGTGACATGGACTCCTAGCATGACTAACTTTTACTCCATACCTGTCCCCATTCAGAGATGGGGGCATGGGTGGAAAATCCAATAGCAACACAGCTCCTTGGGGATTCATGCTGTGAGAAGAGGCTGGGAGGACCCAGCAGGATGGTGGGGGACTGCCCTTTCTCCCACAGAACTGAGAGCTTTCTCTGCCTGTGGGCTTTGGATCAAGGCCTGAGACCCAAAACTCACTCCTAGTCACTTCATCTATGTAATTACCAAACCTGTGAAGTATCCCAGACTGATAGACTTAGAGATGGAAGTCACTCCTTTGTCCACAGAGCAGGCGGCAGCAAGGCAAATTTACTCATGTGCACTAAATGTGCTCAAACCTTGAGCAAGAGGGATAAAATAACAGTTTGGATTGAATTTCCAATGTGACAGGATGAGGAGTGAGTGTGCTCCCACAAGGTACAGTGCAGTGTTTCCTACTGTGCTGTCTGAAGATGAACTTTGCACAGGAGTTCAACTCTGCAATCAATCTTTTGCATGCCATTTTGTGTGGGGTGAGTAGATGTGTGAATCATTTGTAACTTCCTGTCATCACCATGTGACAAGGAAAGGGAGCCTTCTGTTTCTAAATTTGAACTGGTTGGGCTAGCTGAAAGAATGCAGCCTGTTCCCAGGCCAGTCATGCCAACTGGCAGACGCTTAGGGTATGCCTGTAGTTCGGAGACTGTACTGGCATAGCAATGTCAGCATAACCCTGTAGTAGAGCCTCAGCCTATACCAATGGAAAATTCCTTCCATTGGTGTAGGAACACCACCTCCTATGTCTAACTATATTCTGCAGAACAACTGTGGAAATGGCCTAAGTAGACAAGATAGAATAAGGTGTTTTAAGAAAAATCTTATTTAAATTCAAGACTTAACTTTTAATACTTGAAGCTATTTTCTTCCATGTTTGTACAGTGTATTCATAGCCTGCCATGAGTTGCATATTTAAAAAAGAATCATATATGAGAGCTGACATAATTCAAAATAAAATGTCGCTTGTTCTCTCAGTGTTTAAGTTAAATAACCATTAGAAGAACTTCCCACCAAGACTAAGACTGAAATGGATTTGAAAGTCTGAAATACAGTTGACATTTCTGAATCTCAAACTGGCAGTGGGTGTCTTGCTTGCGCAATATATAACATTGTTTGTGGCAGTGGGGCAACCTGTGGAGTAGAAAACAAGCCTTAAATAATAATTTTGTTGTAATCACATGTATGGGTCCCATTGTGCTAGACACTGCACAAATGCACAGTATAGTAATACTTTCATTGATTGTTAAGACAATGTTAAAATGGGATACAGAGTTTGTTTTAAAGAATGTCTCCATTTTCCCTATGTCACTTTATAATAAGGGAACTGTTTCTAGTCGAAAGTTCAGAAATTCTAGTAGTTAGTAATTAAAAATGTAGGCTTCAATTTTTAAATGTGGGTGCTTAAAGATATGCACTTAAATCTGTAGTAAGGCACTTAACTAAATGTGATCTGATTTTCATATATTCAGTACACCCACAAATTCCACTGACGTCAATGTGGGCTATAAGGGTTTAGCTTCTGAAAAATCAGGGTAGTCTTATTTAGGTGCCTAACTTCAGGCACCCAAGTGTGCAAATGTCAATCTTTGACTTCAGCTATATTTTAATGAAGTGAAGCTTCTTACTCTATAGGCTTTCTGAGTGCTGAGTTGATCAAACAAGTAGAGTCGTCCCTGAAAAATATATAAGTAATGTAATACATAGTAAGGCAATACATCTGAAATGCAGATTATACAGCTTTACTACAAGTTACTGTGAAAATAAACTTTTCAACAGTCTTTGTGGTATCTTTTTTTATAGATCCTAGAAAATAATTGGCATGGAATCAAAATAATTGTATACTAGACTTCCATATTTGCACTCGATTATAATAGCATAGGTAAGTGTGTAGCTTTCTTATTCCTTAAGATCTTCTGTGGAAGAAAACAAGTGCAATAACATAATTGGAACTGGGGTAAGCTGTCCTTTTGTGGAAATCACATTTGTTCGATTACCGTGAAATGTTCTTACCCTCTTTGTACAAAAAGAACTTTAAAACTCCATATTTTTGAAGTCCTCCAGAATATTTTTGATTTTTTTTCTTGTCACCACCTCAGGATACTTATGATTTTAAAAAATGCTAAATAATAAGATACTGTACATGTGCAGAGCACCTATTCCATAATTAGTAGTCATATGCTGTCTTTTAGTCAGTATTAAAGATGGTAATAACTGTTCTTTTTGGGAAAGAGACAAAGTTAGTTGAGGTAGGCTGGAGCTGCTGTTGTTGTTAAAGTCCAGTTCCATTTTCTGGAAGATCACACAAGACAAACACATGCAAGAGGGGAAGGAAGAGCACAGCAAAGATAAAAAATACAGCTTCTACCTCTGGTAGTGACTCTCACTTGCAGTCTTACTGTTGGAAATACACAGGCATTCTGAGACCTGGCAAACTTGTACCAACATTGGGCTGTTTAGCGCATTTCTGTTAGCTGCCTTTCTGGTCACAGGCTTATAGCCGTGTTGCAAAATATACAGTCTTGGCTGGCTAAACCAAGGTCTTATTAAACACAATGCAAAAGAAGAGAGATATGAAAGAAGGAACCCCTAAAGTGAGGAAGAAAAAGGAGACACACTGGGTTGTAGGGTGGGGTCAGGGGAGCAAAGTTTCACATTCCAGGTGGTGTTTGGGATTCACTCAGAGCCAGTTGGAGTTTATCTGTATCGCTCTCTTGGCCCAGTCTGGTCAAGACATCATCACCAAAGTTATGAGGGGGGTGAGGAGGTTGTAACATAACTATTGTGACGGAGTCAGTCCAGAAGGATATAAGAGAGTGCTGGAAGGCAGGTATATTAGTCTCAGGATGTGCAGGTCCCTGTTCCCTGGACAGCCAAACAAAGGGTATTCCAGGCCAATCAAGACACCTGGGGCCAATTAAGAACCTTCTAGAAAGGAGTAGAAACAGCTAGCCTGATTGGGACACTTGAAGCCAATCAGGGACTGGCTGAAACCAGATAAAAACCTCCCAGTTAGTCAGGTGGGCTGTGGGTGTCAGGAGCTGTGGAAGGAAGTTATGCTGTTGGTGAGACTGAGTGTTGGACAACATATCATCCAGAAGGAAGGAGGCCCTGAGGTAGGGGTGAAGTGGAGTTTGAAGAAGCAGGGACTGTTGTGGGGACGTAGCCCAGGGAATTGTATTGTGTTTTGTGGATAAAAGGTCAGCCATCTTAGCTGATATTATTAGGGTCCCTGGGCTGGAGCCCGGAGTAGAGGGCGGGCCCGGGCTCCCCGCTTTTTTTCCATCTTCCATACTGGCCTGTGATGAAGGTAACTCACTAGGTGGTGACTCTTGCCAATTATACTGAGAAAGGGAGGTCACTCTGGGGCCTAGATGAGTTTTTGAGGCCCCTAAATCTGCCAGGAAGCGCAGGACCCACAAGTACAAACTTGGAGCTTTGTCACACTATCAAAAAGGAATTTTAATAGGATTGTAGGTCTAATACTCCTAGTCCTTTTGGCAAGAGTAAGGATCTTCAGTGTCCCTACTTAGTCAATAACTTGGTTTAAACATCCTTAAGTTGGCATCCCCAACAGCATGGTATTAGGGCACACCATGCTGGAGCACTAACTCACAGGGAAGAGTGCTGTGTACTAGATCATCTTGGGTTTTAATCACTCTGAATTTTTCTTGGTGTTCTCACGCTTGTGTGGCTTAGCACAGCCCTGCTGTGCTTGTGAGGCTGGATGAGATCATAGCTTGAGGGGGTATGGCTTTAATCCACTGAATACAAAACTTTGGCCAGCAATCTGAGTATCTCAGCTGGGATTCATGCTGATCACTCTAAATTTACAGAGAAGGCAATATTTTATGGACAGTAATTTATTTGACTTATTGATTCATTGAAGATTTAATTGACCATAAAATCAATTTAAACAACTAAAATGTGATTGTAATATTCACAACTCCTTCTATTCTGGTATTTATTAAACCTTTGAGTGCTGGTATTTTGCAGGCTGCTAGACAAATGAGATTTAGAAGAATGTGTACTTTACATGCTGGGTCTTCCTTGAGGGAGGTGAGCTCTTACTCATTGTACACTAATGTTCAAGAGAGATGTTAGTTACTATAGATCCATCAAAATTATTCACTTCACTTATTATTTGTACTACATTACTGCCTAAAAGCTGTAACCAAAATCCCATGTCTTCCCATTGTGCAAGACGCTGTACAAGCCTATAGTGAGAAACATTGTATGTCTGTCATCGCAACAGAATGAAAGGCTAGTGAAGGAACCAGAGCAGTGAAATAAGTTAGTTGATGTTAATGGCAGAGTCAGCAGTAGAACAAAGGTCTCCTGGTTCCCACGCCAGTCCCCTATCCATTAAGCCACACCCCAACCCACGCTTAACTAATGAGCTTCATTAAATCAATTTTTGAAGCACACCAGTTTCCTGGCACTCACCTGGTAGATTTGCGCTTGTTATTTCTGTATGATTAATCCACTTGGCATGGAAGTAAGCTAAGCATGCCACAGAGGAGTCTGGGCCCATCTCGCATTAAGTGCCCATCACCTTATGAAAACGCTATAACAAATTACAGTACAAAACTGGGTCAATTCATGAGAAAGATGGAAATCCTTTTCTTTCTCTTTTAGGACCAGGGGTCTTTGCCCCAGCACTTACTGTTGATCCAGTCTGGGGTGCAATATGGTTAATAGGAAATAGCATCACCAAACATGACATGTGATGTTGTGAGCTAGGTTGAGGTAACTTGCTGTCCTGGAAATGTAGTGTACATAAACTAATAGGGTTGTGGTTATGCGAAGTGTGGATCATGATATCGTCTCACTAGGGTTTCATAATGTCTCCTCAAAGAATAAACGATTTGTTTGTTAAAGCTTAAGTTTTGTTAGTAATGGAAACACAGTAGGGTGCATATCTCTCCACATGTGCAGATTCTAAATTCTTCCCAATGAAATGTGGGATTCAGCCTGTGAGGTGATGGGCATTATTGTGTCTATTGAAGTCAGCAACTTACATAATCAGGCCCCATTTGTGCGCTTTCTTAAGAATGCACTTATCTCCAGCCAAAGCTTCAACTCTGAACTAAACTTCTTTTCACCCCATACTGAGGAGTTGTATGTTGAAATCACCTCAGGAGGGAGAAATTGGATGTCATATTTCATTGAAACATGCCTGTGACCAGCAGCTTAGTGTGCAGGATGTCACAATTGCAGCTGAGGAATTTAAACCCTTTATGTACCTCCATTATCACAGTTGCAGATATTGTGTACAGAGGTATTTGCATGGGAAATGGCTTGTTATTACTTGCCATGACAAAAGAATCTTCAATCCTGTATTGTCCCACCCATAGTGTGCTTGTTCAGTGTTTTTGTATCAAATGCAAATAAAATCCAGTCTGAAATATAAACAGGCTTTTCCGGACTCAGTTGTGTTTGGGATCCAGCAAAGCTACAGCAATGGGATGCCGTATGAAGAGCCAGCTCTGTGTGTGTTCTGATCTCACACTCTGAATGAGGTAATAGGTCAGAGGGCAAGGTGAATTCAGGATTGGACTGGACTGATGATATGAGTCAGAAAGAAGGGAGGCAAGAATGAACTGAGCAATGAGGAGCGTGGTAAAAACTCTGTGGGTGAGACTAGGCCGGCAAACAGCATTAATGCCAAAGGGAGTTGTGCTCTAAAGTTCCTGAACTGCAGATTGAAAATGTATGTCAGCCTATGCACTGGATCTTTCAAGAATATGTTTTTCTAATTGAGTAAGTGTCTGAGGATGTCAGAATGGAGAATTTATAACTCCTTAGTGCCACTCTTAGCAACAGCTATTGGGGTCAATGGAAAACACTATTGACACTCTGTTCATCCTTTACAGAACAAAGAAGTATGTGCTCAGAACTCATACTTGGACCCACCCACTTGGCAGCACCATGCAATGATGTGCTACAAGCCAGGCTCCCTTGCACTGAGCTACAATCACCGAGGCTCGTTTACACTGACTCAACTGATGTGTAAGGGAGATGGATGAAGGACTGAGAAAGTGTAAGTTAATGTAGCTGCCATTCTATTTTACAACTCCTTCTACTCCTTATTGTATAACTTACACCAGTTTAAGTTGCCTTTTACATGGGATGTGAGAAGGTCTAAGTTAGTCTAAGGACAGCATTTAGAAACATATATAAGCTGTAAGTCATTTATCTTTTTTGTACTTTTCATTGTTTCTTTATGAAAATCAATAAAAAAATTAATCACAACACTCCCTTTTCAAAGAAACCTCAACAAAAACCAAAACAAAACCCTTTTACTATTTAAACTGAATTTGAAAATAAAGGCTTGTTGCAAAGATTAATGCATATTAACCCTTACACCCCTGGCTGGATTGCCAAATTTTGTTGTGTTAATTTTGATGATATAAATGGGCCCAGAGTCTCAATGGTGTTCACAGGAGTCTGTCACTGTATAGCACTAAAGAGGTTAACATAATTCAGGAGTACTGATAAAATGAAAGCCTTACTTAATACTTTGTACTTCAAATGCTTTAACTATTTTTCCTCCTTTTTCTGTGTCTTTAATAAAAGGTTCTAAAGATTTTTATTGGTGTTTGTTGCCATGGTACTAAGCAGGCTGAGGTCTCTGAACTCAACCCTCTGAACCATGTTTAACCCAGTATAGTGTTGAACAGGTGAGAGGAACATTTTAAGACTGACTTTTTGGGTTCTGGGCCCATTATTCTATTGAAATTAACACACCAAAGGCAATTAGGCCCAGATTCAAAAAGGTACCTAAACCGCAGACTTAGGCACATGCCCCTCCTCTTGCTGGTTTGTGTGAAGCAAGGCAGGCACCTAACTCATTCACACAAGAAATGCCCTAGGTACGAAAGCTGCCTGACGGTCAGCAGCTGGTTCCCATTCATGGATTTCTAAACAGAGAAAGGTACCTCCTGCAGCCCAGGATTAACCTTAGTTTACTTTTAGCTCACATATGGTATAAGTTATTAATGGTTATAAAACAATTCATCAGTTGCAGTGTGGCTTGTTGAGGCCCTTATGCTTACTCGTGGCAGAAGCAGAGAGCTAGGTGTGCCTTCTAGCACAGAATGAATGGGATGGCATATCATGGATGCCTGTTGGTGAAAAGGATTAAACTTAATTGACCTAATGATGAAATGACTCATTAGTGTAATTAACATCAATCTGAAAATAAAGGTGTGGACAATAATAGTAACAAAGGCCAATAAGGAATTATGGGATTTTAATAGAAATCAAGGTTTAAGGGACATTAGCCCAGCTGATTGCGATAGTCTTTGTTTCATTTACAGTGGCTATCATTGACAAGATAGCATTTACCAGTGCCATGATTCCCAATGTGAGTCATCAGCAGCGTTTGAACCAGAAACCACGAAGGCATAGACCTCTATGCTCTGAGCTGAAGGAGTAACTTTGTAAGATGGCAGCACTAGTAGACAGTTGTCCTTTATGTGGAGTAGCCACTAGAAGGGGAGGAGACACACTCTGTACGCCTGTTATGCCAACAGTCATAACACAGTAGTATTTAAGATATTGCAAATGTTTGCCATCTTCTGTAACCAAAGACAAGTTACAACAAGAATGAGAGAGAATGAATGTTAAGCAAAGCTGCTACACCGTCTATCAGTGAGTGTATGATAGCTGTCTATGTGTGAATCTGAATCACTGGTACTCCGAAACCACAGTGTCAGGGGCTATGACAGATCTGCTATGCAACTAGGCCTCAAAATTATACTGGGATCATCTGGGAAAAATGATACTCAAGAACTCTGTCCTTTCCAGATCTTGGGGCTGCCCTTGTGATTGGGGCCTTGAGTGCTACTGTAATATAAACTGTAAAGATTTGAAGATGAAACAGGAAGGTTTAACAGCTAGAAGATTGAGGCAAGGCTGCTGGACTCTGACTCTTCTTTGTCAGGCCTCTTTCAGAGCGTGTTGGGAACACTGTTCCCATGCTAAGTAAATTCGCAAGGTGTGTCATTCACATTACAAACTACATCAAGTGTATTTAGGGCCCAGTCCAATGCTTATTGAAGTTAATGGAGAGACTCTTATTGATTTCAATGGATCTATCCATTGACTTCAATGGGCTTTGGATTAGGCCTGCATGAAACACCCCCATTTCAGTCCAAAAGTGTATTTTCAGGAAATACACCAACACGGTGGAGGGGGACACAGCACAGCGGAAGCTACCTGCTGTTGAAGCTAGCAGGGTACTTCTCAGTACTCATTAAGGCTCTGTCTCTTCTCTCTCCCTGCTGCCTCCCACTGTGTTGGAAGTAATGAACTCACTGCTCAACTGGCAGTCCTATTCTACTCAGATTCTTCCAGGGAGCCCATCACTGGGATGTCTCATCTGTGACCTGTTGAGGCTGTCTGCTTTCATAATTACAAACAGCAGTGTGCCCGGGCAGTGCCAAGCAACTGTACTTCTTATAGCCTTCCATGGAAGCGAAGGACACTCAACAAGTCCCAAGATTGCCCCCATCCCTACACCCCAGTGTTAGTGTATAGGAAGGAGGTCTGCTTTACTCAGAAGTTCTGCTTGTTTGCTGAGAGAGCCTTGAGAATCAGCTCCAGGACAGCAGTGGCGTGTTGCTTGTGGACCAGCTTATACCTGCACTGAGGTTCCCCTTCCCTCCCCTAAAATCCTTAATTTGTAACTTACACAAATAATGTATCTTGTGTCTTGACTGACGCCAGAGAGAACACATGCGAAAGAGAAGGGTGGATAAAATTCTGTATTGTATAGGAAAACGCCTTGGAGGCAAGGCATCACATTGCATGACTTATCTGAAAGGTACAACATGAATTTTATACCAAAGCCATCAGCCAGTTCCCATTACATTCGGTTAATAATTATTTCCAGAAGATTAAGAACAGTGGAAGAGATTGGATGGGCATTTATATTTAACAAACTGACCTTGTAAAGGTCATGTAAGTCATATCACAATAGGGATTATAGATAAGATCACAGCCTACAGGGCAAAACTGGCCCTGGAATCAATGTAAAATACCAAGTTTTAAAACAAGGTAAAACAAAAAAACCATTAACTAAGTCACCTCTAGGGCTGCCCTCCTTTTTAGTAACTACTATTCATACATATGTCAAGAGTCAGATTTCAGTGCATTGAATAAAAATACAAGATGTGGGGAGAGATTGGTTTGGAGAATTGTCAACATCCCCAAGAGATATGGAAAAGGAAAAATAAAGTATCTGAAGGCTCCAGACGGATATGGATTGTTCCCATATTTATCTTTTACATATAGGTTGCTAGCAACACCCAGAGTGAGCTAACAAGGCAAGCTATAATTCTCAGTACAGGTTTGTTGATGCTATACTGTTGCTAAAAGCCTGCAGCAATACAAACACAACGGTTTCTGCTTACAAGAGAATGTGTCAGGACAGTGTCTGAGGAGATTTTAGAATTCTAGAGCCAATAAAGAAATTCTAGAATTTACAGGAAGCATCTACAGGGTGCATATGCTAATTTAGCTCTGGCTGATTGTATTCAGCAATAAGAATAACAAAGCTAGCATTGTAAAGGTTTTTTTGTTAATACAGTGTATTAGCAAGATACTTGGTTTTACTTCAGTCTGATACAGAATACTGTATGGTCAGATGCAGCAAGGCTCAGCACTTGGCATGATCCTTTCACTATTAAAAATAAAACAGAAAAGGATAATCTGTGCATAATACTGAGAGGAAGCAGTATAGTCCAGTGGCTAGAGCACTGGACAGGGCACTGGGAGATGGGTTCAATTCCTGACAATAGTTATTTGCTATTACTCACTGGGCAAGTAAGTTCATCTCTTTGTAGCTTGGTTTTCAGCCTTAAAGGTTTGAAACTTCCTCTCCCTTGACATCCAACCCTGCCTAGTTTTAAATATGTTTTCTTATAATATCTTCTACCCCAGGTTTAAAACTTTTCCTTATGCATTGCGAGAGTCCCTTTCTATTTTCCTTTTTTCAGTTTTATGACTATGGTTATCGTAGTAATGCATTTATCCTTTTCTAACATGCTTTTTAAGAACTGCTATGCAGTTATGCCAAGCGCATTGGCAGGAAGGAACTTAGAGTGACCAGACAGCAAGTGTGAAAAATCAGGACGGGAGTCAGGAATAATAGGTGCCTATATAAGAAAAAGCCCCTGCTTGTTCATGCAAACTCAAAATGCCAAGCTTGTCAGATTTCACAGTGACTATTTTGCACATCTCTACACAATAACATAGCTCAAGAATATATGCATGGATTTCAAAAATACAAACAGCATTTTAAAAGCAGACTGCAGCCCAGATTTTCAACATCTATGTAAACTGAATTGGTCGTCTGTTTTATCTCACCCTCCTAAATCCAAAAATCTCTTGTGTTATGGCTGGGTCTCTCTTACTATGATGTAGAATAGATAGTAGTGATTTTAATAAATAACTATAATATGTATGTGATTGGCTGCAGAGACTCTGTTCTGGCAAATAAGGCGTTAATGACAACACAAGTTACAAGTGCTGCAGTGAGAGACCATAAAATCAACTGCCCCAGTTAGGAAGAGAAACACTGCCTAGGAGAAAGCTATCCTGAAAATCGTAGGGCCGTGAGTTAGGATTAAGACACCCTGACCTGGGGAGTATATTAGTGTTACTCTTTGATGTATTATCTTTTTTTTCCTATGACCAACAGATAAGATCCTCTCTGGAAAAGGTGGGATCTGACTGGTTCACCCTGTGCTTATGTGCTGAGTAGTTCAAATTTCTTTCCTTAGGGCCAGCCTGGCAGTCCAAGTTGCAGCACTAGGCACTGCAATGCCAGGGACGCTGGAGTCTGATTCAAAGCTATATTTGGCTGAATATTTGGCTTTCCTAGCTCAGGAAGTCCATTCCCTGCTAATAGACTTGGTAAGTCCCATTTAGATTGTTGGGAGTTTTGTGCACCCATCAGCAGGAGAATAGACCACTTAGAATTTAACAGAAGCTAAAGCTGGTAAAAGTCAACCAAGGGAAAGGAAAAGATGCAAGTTAGGAACATAGGAATTACCAGACTGGATCAGAACTGTGGTCCATCTAATCCAGTATCCTGTCTCTGAAAGTGCCCAGTACCATTTGCTCCAGAGGAAGATGCAAGAAACCTGCAGGAGACTGTTAGGAGATAGCTCAAAGATAAAGCCTCCTTTTCATTCCCATTAGTTAGCGGTTAGAGTACGCCTTGGAGCGAGCAGGTTTATGTTCCTTCCAGAAAATCTGTTTTTTTTAACATTGACTTTATTATAACTGGATATTCTTGTTAGTCATATAAATACCAAATCCTGCTAAGGTCTTGATCCTAATGTTTCTTGTGGCAATGAATTCCACAGGCTACCTATGTAAAAATATTTCCTTTGGTCAGTGTCAAATTTGCTGCCATTCATTTTATCTGAAAATCTTTGTTCTTGTCTTCTTAGGAGTGAACAGCAACACTTAATCTGTCTTCCCTACAGTAAATCTATAATTCCCTTGGCTCCACATAATGGTGAAAGGTATATGTAAATAAACTGGCATGTTTAATTACCTTGGGCACGTTTCATTCCAAGTAGACTGCACTGAGTGAGGGTCATCATGTGATGTTGCTGATTTGATTAAATAACCAGGGCAGCTACGTGTCATTATAAACAGAGAGAAATGAAGATAATTAAACATGGAGGACATGACTGTGAAAATCACATGATGTTTTCAAATGATCATGCTACCTTGAACTCAAAATCAATATTTATAGATATGCTGACATCACGATAAGAGAGGAAAGTTCCTCTCCAGCCTCATTCTTAGTTCAGGCTCTGCCTAGCCTTAACCTACAGCTAGTTTGTTAGACATGAAAGTGGATTACTTTTTGGACAACATCAGTATTGGGGAAATAGGGGAGACTTGAGCCTGGTGTCTGAGAACTGAACCCAGCAAGGCATACTGCAGTTCAGGAATAGTGACTCTGCGCACATGCAGCTCTCCAGAAGGTGAGCAGGAGTGGCAAACGTGGCACTAGCCCAGGGCTTAATTTGTGCTAGGACTTGCCAAGGCTGAGCCCTGCACCTCTAGGTTTGGCAGTTCATAGTCCCAGCACCTATAGGTTTGCTGCATCAGTTATGAATGTAAAAACATCGCTTGAGCCCCAGCACCTAATTGCTTGACCTCTGGCACCTCTTTCATTACAAGTTAAGCACTGCACTAGCTTCCTGTGCATTGGGGCTGTACATTTCAATTTGCTTAAAACCAAGTGCGGGAGGCTCCCTACTGATTGTTTCTCATTAAAGAGAAGGAGCATATTTATATTTATTTTTAAGCACAAGAGATGCGTGAAAGAGGATGACACAGCCTAGTTGTGAGAGTGGCCTAGTAATTTCAGCTCTCTATGCCTGAGTTTACCCATATGCAATCAGGCTGTAATACATGCCTAACTTGCAGGAGGCATTGTGAAGTTTAATTATTTAAAAACCAAAAGGGGGAAAAAACCTACCTTTGTAGAGCCTTAGCTCAAAGGCACCCTTACTTACTTATCTATGCGGCCAAATTCAATCATATCCACAAAGTGCATTTTGATCATCTGACGGGAAGCATTATAAATTGGCAAAATACTCTAAGGTTTTATCTAAACTAGGGATTTCAGCCATTGGTGACGCAGCCACTGGTACAGGTGCACTGATGCAAATCTCTTACACTTGTAACTGGGATAAGTGACAGGGTGAAAACTGCTCTTTATTTCAGCTTTTCTCGTCTACTGGGCTGGAGCAGTTTCACTGATGGCTGTAACTGAGGATATCTCCAGTGTAGACAAGGCCTGTGTTTTACAGCGATTAGAAGTAGGAGAAAAATATTACAAATAAACCCTAAACTTCTCTTTTAGATACATGAAGGGTGAGGGAGCAAGAGAAAACGGCCAAAGGAAAAACACATACTCAGGGAGTCTGTCTGAAACAACCCCTCTGTGGATTTTCTCACAAATGAGTCACTTAACCGAGGCGGGCTGCCAATCACTGGGGGAGCTGAACAGTACTTACTGCATTAGAGTTACTCTTAGGTGCTCAGATAAGAAAGGAGGTTGCCTAATAAGAATGGCCTGTTGTAATGGGTTTCACTGTACATGGCTGAAGGACAGAACCCAAGTAAAGGAGATGTGATCACTGAGCCCAGGCAAAGTAATATTAATTTCACACATGTAGTAGTACTCTAAGCAATAGAAGTAGCCATAGATGTGAGACGCTGGAGAGGTAAGAATGTTGCAGGATGAGAGCTTTCTGGCAAAATGGCTAATCTGTACAGCTGGTTGGAAATTTTCTGTCCGTTTTTTGAAAAAATTAAAAATAGCCTCTTTTCTCAAACTTTTTTTTAGAAAAATTTTATTTCATTTGAAAATTTCCAATATTTGGGCAAACAAAAACTGAAATATGTTTAGGTTTTTGGAAAGAGTTTCAGATTTTGTTGCTATTCATGAGCAATTAGAATATTTCTGTCAACAATTAAAAAAAGAAAACTCATACAATTATTTTTTAAAACGCGAGGAAAATACATAGTGATTTCTGGCCATTAGAATCTGATGGGGGCACCTAGATAGAAAAATGGTGAGGGGAGGAAGGGTCACTGCATTCACTAGAGCTGTGCCATTAGGATTTTTTATTAACAGATTAATGGTGACTTGAAGACATCTAACTAGTCTAACATGGTGACAGTTTTAGAGTGGTAGCCTTGTTAGTCTGTATCAGCAAAAACAACGAAGTAATTTAGGCAAGATACATGTCAGTAATTTAAACAATTTAGACTTCAAAGGCTAAAGCACTAAAAACATTTTAATTATTTAGCTGGAAAGGTGGTGCCTTTTTGAATGATGAGTGAGAGGGATAATCCTTGATTACTCTCCTCTTAGAACCAGTTCCCTAAGGCACTGTGAAAAGAAATATGTACAGTGGTTGGATAAGGCCTTGGCTGGGAGCTGGAAATAAGAGCTCACAGAGTCTCAAAACAAAGGCATAATTCTTCCCTTAGATGCACTTCTGCAACTGCATAGACCTGTGAGGAGTGCACAGTTGTACCCTAGAGCAGAATTGGATCCTGTGCTTGCAAAATTCCCTTGGGCTTCCGTTACTGTAAAAGCTGTGTGATGGCATTTGACTTTACTGGAGCTCTCATAGCTCAGTGATTCAGCACAATGGCTCTCATAGCTCTGAGGTCCATCAATCATCAGAAATAATGAAGCTATCATCTTCTTGAAAGGATATGACTCACTGGATGCCTCTGGGGAGTCAATGGTGACATGGAATCTTTCACCTCTAGATCTCGGTGTCCAGACCATGTTTGTGGTGGCAAATGTTGGTCCTGTTTGACCGTAGTGAAACGAGCTGGACGTTATTGTCTTTGTGCTGCACAAAAAGAAAGACTCCCTGGCCCTGAAGACCTTCTATTCTTGAAGATTGATACATAAGAAACAGGACAGAATAGGGTCCCCGAAGATATGGATACATTTTTCAGGGGCCTCAGAGAAGAAGCAGATTTTTAGGAAGGTGTTGAATAAAGGCAGGGGGGCTAGGCAAAATTGAGATAGAAAAAGTATTTTCTAAGTTTTAGTGGTCTTCTAGCACATAATAGCCAGTTGTCATGTTATGGAATCAACAAGATTTGGCATTTAATTTGGGCCATTGTGAATAGTCTCAGCACAGATACCAAGGACTGATGGCAACTCAACTACTCCCTCATCGTTAGTGATGATATATCCGGGTCAAGGTTGAGGCACATAGGCAGGGCACATGTGTCCTGCTGTTGCCCATGTTATGCATGGTGCAGGTAGGGGACCCTTACTTGTCATGCAGGTAGGGGATGTCTCTGGACTATGTCTGGTTCTGCAATTCAGAATGAAGCGCACTGTTTCCAAAGTCATCAGCGTCAGGCTGCATGTTATCATTCAGTAAAGGAATGCAAGCCTTTGCTTTTTAAGTTCCTAAAGCCCATAGTAATAAGCATAAATTAGCCTGTGCTATGTGTGGAGGGGAGGGGATGCATTTGGGATAACCAAACCAAAGTTTAGCATTATGTACCGCATAGAACGGGTGTAGAACCACGACGCTTGGGTTGGTCTTTCAGAGCTTCAGATGGAACAACAGTCTTAGCTGACTGTTTCCCGGGAGTTGGTGAGAGACATGTCAGCACCAATAAGGAAATTTCCCTCGTACAATAAATCATGCAGCCTTTTTATGTTTATTTTTCCTGGAATTAGATGGAACACTGAACAGTAAAAGCACTGTTCTTGCCTATGCAATAGATCGGGGTAGACAACCTATGGCATAAGTGCCAAAGGCGGCACACAAGCTCATTTTCAGTGGCACTTGCACAGTTTGGGTCCAGGCCACCGGTCCGGGGGACTCTGCATTTTAATTTAATTTTAAATGGAGCTTCTTAAACATTTTAAAAACTTTATTTACTTGACATACAACAATAATTTATTTATATATTATAGACTTATAGAAAGAGACCTTCTAAAAACATTAAAATGTATTACTAGCACGCGGAAACTTAAATTAGAGCAAATAAATGAAGTCTCGGCACATCACTTCTGAAAGGTTGCCGACCCCCAGAACAGATCATGCTGGGCATGGTGCAGTAATTGCATAAATGGCAGGAACATGAAGTACTAACTTGTGAAACAGGGCAGAGTTCAAGGAGAGTTTGGCATGGAAGGTTCACCTAAACCTATGCCAGAGGCATAGATGAAGGCTATGCAGATGCATATAAAGGTAAAGAGTCTCTCCACCTGTCATGAATGGCCTGCAATGTAAAGAGCGGAGAGATTCTGACAGTCAAGATACTATTTTGTTATTTAAGATCAGAACACAGCAGGACCAAATCCACCTTTCACTGGCTTCAAGCACAAGGCATACATATAATGGAGGAGAACTTAACCTGAGATTTTCTTTGTTGTTGCCATTGAAACCTCTAGCAACACTAAATAGTTCCTGAGCAGGGCAGCAGATTTGTTTAGGACATTCTGCACTTGTTCCACTCATGGCACATCCATGGATTTTCACTGGGAGGTCTGTGCATGGATTTGTACCCTACCCTGAGACAGTATAGAATTACCCTGCTGGGCCAGTCCCAAGGAATAAACTGCCCTGAGTGACCAAGGAAAGAAAAGGTGAACCTGGCAATGAACACACTGGGGCTAGCTGAACCTTCTAAGAGGAGTGATGAAGGGAAAAGGAACTATAGCCAGAGCAAAGTCTGTCTCTATTTCATCTGGCCACAGCCTTGTCAGTTGATAGTAGGCCCATGGCAAGACTTCCTTGTGCACTTTGGAGAAGTTTTGTTTAGTCGGTGACACAGCATGAAAGGTTTGTTTGCGCGGAGTTTTAAGACTGTGTTTAACTTTATGCCCAATATGGATGCCAGTAAGGCAAGCGTTAACCCTTAGTGTGCCAAAACATGGTGCTCAAGATCACAAGCTCTTATTTCACAAACAGCTTGTCCTTTAGGAAACACAAGCTCTCTAATGCCCCAGTTCTGTAGTGCTGGATTCAAGTGGGC
Organism: Dermatemys mawii; assembly: GCA_007922305.1. Taxonomy (NCBI): domain Eukaryota; kingdom Metazoa; phylum Chordata; order Testudines; family Dermatemydidae; genus Dermatemys; species Dermatemys mawii. The sequence goes on along the minus strand of ML677343.1, from coordinate 7,200,473 downwards.
CTCTGTTAGATCATGGGCTGTTCTGGAATGATTCTGGATTACTTCTGGATGGCATTAAGACTTACATTCTGTTGTCTGTCTGGGTCTGAACTTTACTGTTAATTCATTTTTTAATATTGAATTTATAGCAAAATTTTGAAAGAGTTTAAGGGGGGGGGGGAAGTCCTTGCAGTTCACCACCTGCTTAATTACTGGACCTTCCCTTTTGCTTTCAGAAATCTGCTTCCATCTGCCATGCTGCACAGAGGCAATCTGATTCTTTAGATGCTGCTAAGATTGCATACCATATGCCTTGCAGTAGTATAAAGGGAGATAATTAATACCTTCCTGTGCAAACAGCCTACAAAGTAATATTTTGTAAAAGATTAAGCTTTGTGCTGGAGAGAGTCTGCAGCTGAGCAAAAAGAGACTTAAATGTGCAGTTCTGGAGTGTTTGTGCCAATTCTTAGCACAAAGTGAGCTGGAGCTTTGGAGTTAGAAAGACCAGCTCAAAACACTGCTAGAGAATATGGAAGTCACATGGACATTCTACACAAGATTTACATGTAAAGTTTTCCTCTGAGGCATATTAATCTGCATCACACTCCTTACAAGATTGTCAGCTGGTGATCATAAGTATACTTGTGGGTCAAAGGCTGCTTAACTAACTACAGATTATGCAATTGCTTCCTCTTCTGGAACATACCAGAAGACACAGACACACTGCATTAGACTCCGAATGAGATCTGTGTTCAGTTCCACCCTCTCATTTCCTTTGGGCAGAAGGCTCACAAAAAGAGGAACAGATCAGAACAAAACTTGAATGGAGTCAATGAAATATTTATATTAGGAGAGGGATAACAAAAGCAAGCCAAAAATAAGCTATTTTCAATGGTCCTGCAGTGGACGCAAATAAATGGAAACTGACACTGCGTGCTATTGTAATATTAAGTCATTTTCCCAAACAGGATCATTTTGTCTGCAAAAATAAAATAAGGGTTATAGATGGGAAAGAAATCCTGGATTTATTTACATGGCATGACATTACATAAATCTGATTTTCCCTAAATGTAGTAGAAATGGTGTATTGACTCCTCATCTCTCACACAGAGGATGACCCAAGCAATCTTAGTTTTGCAGATGTTGACACGTATGATATTTCCAAATCTATTGCTTACTCAGATGGCCCAATAGCCTTATAGTATCCTTTTGTCTCTCTCTAACAACAACAGCAGGTATAGTCTGGAGGCTCTGCTTTGTTGTGTATTTGCAATATAATATTGTGTGATTTTAAAAATAATTTAAAATATATTTTTAAAAATTAGATATAGGGCAGCTCTGTTTTAATCATCTACCTGAATGATCTTGTGTCTGAGAAGTTTTGTTTCTCTTAGGTGATTCTGATAGAGGGATTTTTTAGGAGTAAGAAAACACAGATTTGGAAAATGCATGAAAAGGTCTTGACTATTTTTCTCTTGTCAAAGATTTAGGATAGTTTTCATACTAGATTTATACAAAATCTCACCACTTTGGAGAGAGGCTAAGGCAATCTGAAAGAGGTCTGAGTGAATATTTCTCAGTACTTCTAAGTATTTAGTGAGTTAGACTTCAGGAAAGATCATTTGATAGTTTTAATATTTAAAAAATACAGAGAAACACTGGCTTCATAGTTATTAAAGCAACTGATTGTGGGTGTTTTAAACCAACGAGTTTGCAGTGTTTTTCTTTGATGCGGCTCCTAGGCAGTCTAGAATTCTCCTCTCATGAGTTTTCTTCATCTTGCACCCCAACCCCCTGCCTCAACCCACAGCCCCTGCCCACACTCCAAATCCCTCGGCCCCACCCTGGAGCTCCTTCCTGTACCCTAGCCCTGAGGCTTCCCAAACCCGGCGCCCCCTCCTGCACCTCATATCCCTCTTCCCTGGCCCCAGCCTAGAGCCTTCACACATCGCTGCACCCCAACACCTTGCCACAGCCCTGAGCCCCCCCAAACCCGGAGCCTCCTCCTGCACCACAAACCCCTCAGTCCCCACCCCACCCCAGAGCCCACAACCCTAACTGGAGCCCTCATCCTCTCCTGCAGCCAAGCGCCTGCCCCTATCCAGTGAAAGTGAGTGAGGGTGGGAGAGAACAAGCCACCAAGAAAGGGGAATGTGGTAAGCAGGGGGTGGGGCCTCAGGAAAGGGCCCAAGGTGTTTGGTTTTGTGCAGTAAGAAAGTTGGCAACCCTATGTGTAAATGGCGATCATGAGAGCCTTGATTTTCAGTAGATCGCACAATACAGTGGAGCCCCGCTATAATGCAACAAAAGGGATCCAAGAAATCCCATTGCAGTAAATGCAGGGTCGTATTATAGCGAGTTCTCTGTCCCCGGCAGGCGTGGGGCTGTGCCTTCTCTCCCCACTGCCCAGCAGGGGAGAGAAGCCGCAGCCCTGTGCCTGCCGGGGACGGAAATCTCCAGGGCTGCAGGCTGCAGCCCGGGAGTTCTCTGTGGAAGCTGCGGCCATGCGCCTGCCAGGGGCAGGGAACTCTGGTGCCTGCAGCATTGGGAGCTACAGTATAATCGCACTATATTTGAATTCGCATTATACCAGGGCGCATTATACCGGAGCTCCACTGTACCTGCATCAGTTTGGATGAAAAGTTGGACCCCTGGTCTACCAGTATTTCACTAGGGGGCAGTGGTGTGTATGTAAGATGCACCAGCCAGCTTCTTATTATAAAATGGGGTTGAAATTCAAAATATCAACCAGAAAGGGAGGACATTGCAAACCCCCTTCCCCTTTTTTTAATCAGCTGTAATTACAATACTGCTGACTCTACATAGTCCTAAAAGATCCTTCAGTTTTAATGAAACTGCCACCCTGAATTACAATAATTATTGCTGTGTCAGGGGTTTTAAATACAAATAAAACTCCAAACACCACCACAATAAAATTCAGATTAATTTACACAGGACTCTAAAACTAAAAATAAAAAAGAATTAAATCTATTCTGTGTTGGATTCTTGTCACATGGGAGCAACAGAGGCATGGTTCCTTTAAGACTATATTCACCATATTTATATCCTTTATGCTATCAGCTTAACAACACTCAGTGTGACTCTGCATTGTTCATTCATAAACAGAGAAGTCAGGTAGTGTTGCTGACTCATGCTTATGAGCGATTTTTCCTAGTCCCTCCCACCCAGGCTTCAACCCCACCTCTTTAAACTAGGAACTAGTTGCCTACTATATTTAACAGCTGTCTTGGAGCTAGGAGCAATATTCAGTCAAGACGTGGGGTGCGTTCTGCTTCTCTAGAAATACAGGCACTAATACACAGACTTTTTCCTTCTCATCAGCTTCATTTCCTGAGGTAAGAGGACTGTGGATGAATAAAGAAAGCTTTATTAGCTAGGCATAAGTAGCATATTGTTTTTTAGAATAGCAAAAGGGAATGCTTTTAAAAAGAAGGTGTCAGCTTAATGAACCACATAACTGGATTGTTCCTCAGTTGTGTCTATGGAATGTTTTGTATCGGAATCACAAGAATAAGGCTGATAAGGAGGGTCATGTAATATCTTTTGTTGGACCAACTTCTGTTGCTCAAGACAAGCTCTGCTTGCATTTCTTCTCTATGCAAGTTCAAAAAAGATTCTATTAAAACTTTAGAAGGATGCAGTAAAGTTTAAACTGTACTCAACTGTTGGTTGTTTTGTTTTTAAAGAATGAATGTATGAATGAAATCAAATGGCATTACAAATTAACAGAGAGAAAAAGAAATTAACAACCGATGGAAACTCCTGTGTTTGTGACAAGCTTCTCTGGCTCCTGTTACACCTGAATCTCACAGAAACACCTGCAAGCTGCTACATTATTTATAGCTGCACTGCCATTCTTAAAATCTCTCTGTGTGTTGTATTGGTCTAATTTTATGGCCCTTACTTAACCGAGATTCCTGTTGATGACTCTAGGAGCTTTGATTGCATCAGGGCAGCAGAACTTGGCTCTCACTACTAAAGTTACTCCAGCTCTAGTGTATTGCTAACAGACCACTGCTTTCTCTCTCCCTTTGGATTTTTAATTCATTTCAGTTGCGCAGCCTGGAACCACTAGTGGTCACATTGGCTTGCTTTACATGAGTGATACCTGTAAATCCAATGGCAGTACATGTGTAAGGAGAGCAGGATTTGGCCCTAGATTAGGATGACCAGACAGCAAGTGTAAAAAATCAGGACAGGGCGTGGAGGTATATAAGAAAAAGACCCAAAAATCAGGACTGTCCCTATAAAATTGAGACATCTGGTCACGCTACCCTAGATGGATATGTTAGGCACTTTTCCTAGCCAGAGCAGTTATGTAACTTTGCCACCAGTGTGTCTCACTGATTAGGTAATGAGTGGACAGATTCAAGAGCACAGTAATAATAGAACAGAGAGCCCTTCCAGATTGGGGTGGGAGGTGGGTTGCAAGGAGAGGAACATTTAAGGTGGAATCCTAAATTAGAAGCCATTACTATGAAGGGAATCATTGAGCTGGCTGAGTTTGAATGCTGGCTGTTCTGTTTTAGATAAAGGAAAACAACCTAGTTTCTCTTATTTGATCAGCTTCTTCCCCCATTGCACTTCCATAGCAAGTTCAGTACAAACCCTAGGAAAACTCCCACGCACCTAATGCACTCATGCAACGCTGCTGAAGGTGAGTAGGATTTAACCTGCTATCTGAATTTCAATGGAGGGAATGAGTCCTCTCAGTTCTGAGAGTGATCAAAAGATTTTGTCTTTTGTTCTAAAGGCACGAGAGAATTTTTCCCTCCTGTCTTCAGCAGTTTCTATTCTATATTTAATGTATTGAGCTAAACCCTGCTTTCCATTTATGGAAATGAATGTAGCACATTTGCAAAGGTGTAAACTGGTGCAGAACTTGGCCCATTGGCGTTAGCTTTCTTCTTATAAAATAGATAATTACTGTAAACTATACAGGTGACAGATTTAAAGCAGGGAGGGAATACTTTTTTAATCAGTAGAGCTGTGCTAGGATAATTAACAACTCTGATGGAAAATAAGTTTGCATATTACTCTATTACAATAAGGAAATGGTATCCAGAGGTGTCAGTCACCTAACTTTAGCTAGATGTGCAGCAATTACATTGATATAAGGAGGTACACTTGGTTTTTATTTGATCTGTTTTAGTGCTTGTTTTATCTAATCTGGGTTTGGATCTAAGTCATCTCCACCGTGTAGCTAGTGTACTACTCTTGCCATTAACTCTGGGTATAATTCCCATGAATGTCTCCTTCCTTTTACATATTGAAAGCCATAGAAGTGGGAATAGACTTATCATGGGTAGTCCACAGCTCCTGGCCTCTGCTGTAGAGGTGGATGATAGCAGAACAGCTAGAGGCCAAGACAACCTGCTGCTGAGGGAGGCAGAACTACCCAGCTGGTTCTGGTCCAGCTTGCCCCAGATGCAGCAGCAGCAGCATGATGTTATCTTATGCTGTGCTACCAGTGGCTGGTCCATTGCCCATCCGCAGAGAGCGTGCGGCCATTTTCTCAGCAGTGTTTCTGCAGCGTGTTGGAGAAATACACACTGCTGTCTTTTAGGAACTTTGTAACCCTCCTCTTCCCCTGCTTAATTGAAACAGAAGTCATTCTAGTCTGAAGGTGCATGGCTTGCTCTGCTAGGAAACCTAACACGGACTTGTATGTTGGGTGGAACAGCCATGGAGTGAGAGCTACTGCCACTCTTCAGGCAAGCACTAACCATATAAATTGCTTTATAATTTATGCTGCCTGAGAGCATATCCTGCTGTGTAGAATGGCACTTCCAGCTCCCTGGTCTCCCACAGCCACCCCAGCTCCTTAGAGCTGTACTCCTGCAATCGCATCTGGGGGGGGGGCAGGTGGGCGGGAGAGAAGTGGCTCCATGGTAGGGAGTTTCTGATTAGTTCTGGCACGTGGTTGGAATGCCCTTATCCTTCAGCAGCAGGTAACAGGAGTTTGAGTAGGAGGGTAGTAGGTCTGCATATAGTACGGTGCTTTTTGTCAAGGCTACAATATGAGACACAGCCAAAAAGCTACATAGACAGACGTGAAAAGGAAGGACTAAGGTGAGATATCAAGAGAGGAAGCAGTGTAGAGGCAGAGTGGGAGGGAAGATGTGTCCAATTAGACAGAAAGTCTCCATAGTTAGATTCCAGGGAAAGTTATTTAGTTTAGAAATTCACCATGCCACAGTCTGTGTGTTGGTGCTGCCTCTGGGCATGCTAGGATCTGAGCAACAGCAGCTGTTCTGCAATAGTTAAAGTTATGACAGTGTTTTCCTGGGACCGTGCCCTAATTTATAGAAGACTTCTAACCTGGTTATAAAAACAGGCCCTGGGCTGATAAGTTGGAGACTTTACACTTGTTATGTTCCATGATTACTATAGTTAGAGGCCCTTGGTTTTTTGCAAATATGAAATAACAAAATTAAATTGAAAAGCTCAGTGTAAAAAGAAATAAAAGGAAAAACTCGCCTTGCAGCAGTGGCTACTGTGGTTCCTGTCCTGCAGGGGTGGGTCTGGCTTCCCACTCTGGGCATTGCAACCTGGCAGAGCAAGCTGCCCTACACATAGGTGCTGAAACTAGGTGTGCTGCAGCACCCCCTGATTCAGATTAGTAGTAACAACTCTCATACATTAGTTTCTGCCCACCTCCCACTATAAAAATTGTTCTGGCACCCACTGTCCCATGGGAGTGGGATCAGCTCTCTGCTTTGGCATTATGACCCAGCACGTGGGATTGAAGCATTGCTCAGGTTTGGCCTGCCTGCCTGCCCCTCTATCATGTCAAACCTGCGCAACAGTGGGACCCCTTGTGGCAGGTTGCAATGCCTAGAGCAGGAAGCTGGACCCAGTCATGTGGGATGAGAGCAGCAGGAGCCACTACTGTGGGGTGAATGTGTGGCTAGTTCCCTCTGAAATCCACTCCCTCATCCCCAGGGTCTCCCACCTCTCCAAGGGCAGGACTCAACACTCCCTCACCCCCAGAAAATACAAAATAAAAAGAAATCCCCCCCCCAACCCCTCCCCCACATAATTACAAAAAATGCAGAAGAATTTCACAGGCTCAAACTATAGCTGAGCCTTTTCACAGTATCATCTGGTTCACCATTGGATGCTTCGTGTTTAACACTTACACACATTTAGTAGGTAGTGATCAAATGTTACTTAATGTCACAATAAATCACCTAGTTTCTTTCACCGTAGATTAATAACTGTTAAAGGCCAATAGCTCTCACTAGAGTTTTGATGCAGAAATGTAGACACCTATGTGCTAATTCCTAAAGACCAAGTAAGTATGGACTTGGTGGCATCACTCACTTCGAGGTGATGGAGTGCCGTCAAAAGAAATGGTACAAAGCAAAGGGTACCCAGAACTTGATTCCTTTTTAAAGATCCAGGATGCTTTTGTTTGCTCGGATAGGAGATGTTACTGGGTAAAACTGTGTGTTTGTATATTTTTCCCTTCCATGAAAACATTTGCTATTTTGTGAGCGCCACCCACCAGTGTAACCTTCTATAAGTTAGTGAAATGCCTAATTTTTGCCTATACCAGTGCCAAAGCTGTCTTGCTTCTTGCCATTGGTCTATCTAGCTATTGAATTTAAAAACGGTTTTTGATGCCCAGAAGTAAGATACTAACTTCCCTTCATCTTTCATGCAATATGGCTGAAATTCACTCTTGTGCAGATGTTCACCATAAAGACTCTGCACAACTTAAATGATACATAGGCCTTGCGCTTCCTCTCTGCTCGGGGTGAGTTTTACCCTTTTGGAATAGTCACCATCTTCTGTCCCAGAGCTGGTAACATTTCAGAGGCAAATTATTCCAATACACACTATACGTGAGAATTAGCAACATGAATTGAGATCCTGACAGAAGAAAGGCAGTAGGTAAAAGACTAATATTACAATTTGGTTATGGTAAAGGGATATATTGTACAGTACAGGAGAATTAGCTTCTCTAAGACTAAATTCAGAAAACCTGATTACTAGATTTTTTTATTTTATTTTATTTTTTTAAAACTTGTATGGCTTCTCGTTCAATCTGCTGGGAATTTAGTAGATTCCTGCATTAAGTAGTGAAGTAGACGTCAGCTTAAATGAACTGTGGTGAAAGGATTATGTCAAACATTATGACATGCCAAACTAATTTGGGAATGTACAGCACGCTTCCCGAAGATCTTTCTTCACTCAATGAAGAGACAAGAATGCCCCACGGAGCTAAGCCATTCCATTCAATGGACTCTGATTGGCTTTCAGAATGATGAAAGTTTTTTAATTTAATACCTTCATTTTTTGGAAGCTAGCTGAAGATTTCTATTGAGAATGTTTATCTAGTCTTACTAACCACAGAGAATTTGTAACCCTTTCTGGTCTCGGTGGATTAGTAGCTCTGAAAGTACAGATGACCAATACAAATTCATTCAAACAACTTTGGAATTATTTATTTACTGTGGGAAAGTCACTGCAGCCTCAAGATAGCAGTGTGTTAGGTGTGGCTAGCTTGCACTTAGTGTACATTCCTGGTCGTTGTGCTGCTGAATTAAAATTGGCAAGAGTGACAGGACAGGTAAGGGTTTACCAACCAGTCTCACTCCTATTCTCCTACTCGGTGACTAGAAGATTGGATGATAGGTCCTTAACAGCTCTGGGATCCCACGTGTATGTAGAGTTCTGAATCAGAGCTTGTTAAGCCATCCAGTGACAAAGAACAAACCTATGTCAGGGTGACAGATGGACATAAATAGTTTCCACTCTGTGAATGACCGTGACACCTGTCATTGAAGAGAACAAGGGTTTTGCTTTTAAAAGAGCTTGTTAATGATTGCACCCAGTGGTTTAATTCTTGAGCAGTTCAAATTACTCAAAACCTTTAGCAATGTGATTGGGCATTTGAAAATGATGCCTACAGCTTTTCAGTCTTCAAGCAGAAGTTGAGGCTCGGATGCAAACTCCAATGCTCCATGAATGTGCAAATTTCTCTAAAAAAGACAAATGTCACGAGCTTCATTGAAGAAATGTTTTGTACTAGCACAACAGCTTGGAAAATTACTAAATGGCCCTTGAAGTTACTGTAACAAGAACTTAGCCCATGCTATATTGTGCTGATAGGAGAAGGGAAGGTCTTGCTACCACTCACCTGCAACATTCCCTGTTATTTGAGTCATTAGCCTGTCTTGAGTAGAGGCTGGCACTTATGTGGCCCAGATATGTCCATGAAGGATTAAATCAAGGGCATCTTTTGTTTGTGGTATAGTTAGGATTTGACCTTAGGTTTCCAAAACAAAATTTACACTTTATGGGGGCTGAAATTCTAACTCTGTTGTACATAAAATGAGTGATTAATATTTTAGATCAGGTGCTATTGAGTGCTATGCAGGGGAGAGAGTATTTGTTTTATCTCTCTATATAAAAAAGCATAGTTAATGGTTGCCTTTTTTTGTCATCACAGGTAGATTTCTGGTCCTGAATCCTTTCAGATGTGAAGATGTATCCAGTGTTGAACAAACTCCCAAATAAAAGTTATTCCAAACCACTTCCTGTTGTTGTTATAGGTAAGTAATATTTTGGCAATGTAATCAGTGTTCTCCAGTGAGCCCATACAAGGTTTATGCACCACAAAAGTTTCATTTAATCCTTTGTATAGTAGTTTTGTGAGGTGGTCACTTGTCTCACAGGGCTGAATCCTGACAGGCATTTTGAGAAGCTTGTTTTTCTTGGGATGGGATTGGTAAATTATTGGTACTACCTTTTAAAAGGGTCCAATTCCAAAATAAGTTTTACCTTAAAGACCACTCTGAGTGTTCCAGTGCCGATTCCTCCCCCTGCACAAGAGAAGGAAGGCTCTGGTTTTCTGAACAGCTCCCTGGGAACATTGCCAGCTGGAAATTGCTGAAGAGTACTCCAGGGGTTGGCTATACTAGTTCTGTCACAGCTGAGAGCTCCTTCGTGCCAGGGCAGTCAGCTGATCAGATCCAGCTGCTGTCTGGTTCCTTGTGCCACTGGAGTGCCATGAAGGGACACAGAGGCAGGAGTGTATCTGGCCTACTTTATGGGACTTAGACTCATATTTATAACCACAGCTTTGTCCCTAACTCAGCCTCATGTAACCAGACATTTAAATGCTGCTCAGGAGCTCTGGCGTAACCACAACAACAAAAGAGCAAGTTAAAGATGACTTGTATCCTGATTCTCTTTCAAGTTAATTATTGAGGTTTTATTGCCATCCTTATTTGCACTTTGCCTTTTCTCTAATCTGAGTGAGAACAGTGTTAGGAATAGAACTGAGAAGTGGCCTTTGCTCCCAGCAGTTCATTGCTCCCAGAGCTGGGATCATGTCAACAGTGCTATGAAAGTGCACCCAGAGTGTCACCGGCTGCTGTGTCACCCTGACTGTTTTTTTCCAGCACTGCATTATGTAATGGTGGTTAGTCAGATACTAAAGAGCAACAAAGCTTTGAGCTGTAGAGGCTGACAGCTAGTTATATACACACTGTAAAATATTAAACCTACTGGAAAACAGCCAGGTGAAAACTTTCCACTACACTGATGTAGAGTATGTATGTTCACTTCTGAAGCCAGTTTTTGGGTGGTTGGTAGGAAAATTTTAGCCATCCAGCTATTTGCTCAAAGTGTCATATTTTGAGGGATGGTGTGTGTGTGAGAGCTCTTTGCCCAACCTCCAGTTCACTGCCTGCTTCTAGTGATTAGAAGGAGGGAGAACAAAGGCAGTAGAGAACTAAATCTATAGCGCTGATTGGAGACCTAGTGTAATCAAGAGCAACTCTGATTTAACTGAAGCTAATGATCAGTCAACAGGTTAGACAGTGTAAAATTTAAGGTGAGAAATTTTGGCCAGTTTCAGAATGGGTCTTCTGCAAAATCAGTGACCAGTATCCAAGTGACTAGAGAACTAGCATCTGAGACATTGTGTGCCCACCCTCTGCTCCACATTATCTTCTGTGTCACATAGTGGTAATTGGGATGAGTCTAGGTCTGAATTCCTTGGCCCTACCAGATAATCTCCAGCAAATACCCTAAGTGAGCAATAAAGATCCTACCTCTCTTCCTAGTAACTTACTTGTTTCAGAATGACTATAGACAGTGGCACTGAGCAGTAAGCACCAAGGACTTGATCCTGCTGTTTGATGTATGGCAGCACCACTTCAGATCTCGGAAATTAGCTGCCCCACGTGAATGTACATCATAGCAGTGTCTCTCTTTTTTTTTTTTTTTTAATTTTTCTCCTTCAAGATTATGAAGTGAGGCAAGTTGCATTCATTCAGGAAAGAATGAAGCCTTAACTCTTCTGAGGTTTGAGCCCAACCTCCCCTTCTATCCATATACAAATCACTCTGACTCAGGTCAGCAAGCACTCAGGCCACAGGTATTAGGACCCTGCTAGGGTGTGGGTTAGAGCCTGAGTCCTGCGGTGGCTTGGGTCCTGTCATTTTGCAGCATGGACTCACGTCAAGCTGTAGCCCTGAGTCAGAAGGTTTGTATAGTGCAGTATGGGCACCTGAGCACAGCTGTGAGATCTGGGCCCAGCAATTGTAAACATGGGTTGACAATGCAGTGTGCGTGCTCAAACACAGGCTTGGAAAGACCGAGCTCACAAGTGTGGGTCCCACAGCTCTGGATGTAGTGTGTAGATAAACCCGCTCTTGGACTTTGAGGGTACAATTTCTAAAGAGGGGCATCATCCTTTGAGAAATGCAGCTCTCTTCTGAGCCTGCTTGTTTGTCAGTGTTTGACAAAGCACCAGCTTATTAGAGTGAAGGTAGCGTTAAGAGGTCCCAGCTGGGATCAGGGCTCCAGCATGCTTGGCTTGTAGACCTTGTAAGAAACAGCCCCTGCCCTAAACAGTTAACAATACAAATGGGTAGGACAGACAAAAAGGGAAATGGAGAAGTGAAGTGATTTGCCCATGGCCATGCAGCAGGACCATGCTTCACTTGAGACTAGAACCCAGTTCTCCTGAGTCGAACTCTATCCACTGGACCATCCTGCATATCTGATGAGATGCTTTACAAAGGACTATTGTTCCAATCACAGTGATGCAATATTATTTTAATTGTGTTTGTTCAGGGAATGGTCCTTCAGGAATTTGCCTTTCCTACCTGCTGTCTGGTTATATCCCGTACATCAAAAGGGACTCTATTCATCCTCATCCTATCCTACAGAGGAAACTGGAGGAAACACCAGAAGTCTCCATTATAGACCAGGTTTGTATCAAATGAATTTGCCTTTTACCACAAAGAAGTAGATGGAACACATCACCACCACCATATGCCCAGAGCATGCTGGCAATGGGAGTCTTAAGCATGGGTTAACTTATTTCCCAAATCATCACAGTATATAGGGCCAGCACAGGGGCTGTGCACGGCTCAAACCCTCCAGACAGGGCATATGTGACATGTAGGCCTTGTTCTGACTCAGTGAAAGTCAGCTCTACTGAGCACCTAATGATATTGCATTACTGCTGCATTTTGAAGTGATGTCATCTATGATATGATGCAGGCTCTAAGTGTTTCTCCTGTCTTTTAGGATCTGGAGTACCTGTCTGAAGGTTTGGAGGGACGATCCCAGAGCCCCGTGGCTCTTCTTTTTGATACTCTGTTGCGCCCCGATACAGACATTGGTGGAACTGCAGAATCCGTCCTCACTTGGTGGCACAAGTCAAACAGAGCCATTCCCCATCTGGTCCTTGGCAGAAACCCTCCTGGGGGTGCCTGGCATGTATGTAGACGTGAATGCTTAAGTTTATGAAATGTGTATTACAGAATAGTCAGTGTCATGATTAAAGATGTAAAGGGCTGACCAAGGCCATCAGCCAGACAAGCGGGCTCCAGCAGGGCTCTGCTTTTACATCCACCAGAAAGTGAGCTGGTTTGAATGTGCTCGAGAGATTTGACCTCCCAGCCCGCTACTGCCGTTTGTTCCATCCAAACATCTAGGTCAGCTGAGGTCCCTTGATGACACTAAAGTTTGATTTACTGGAACTTAACAGAACAGCATTCCTGTTCCATTAGTGCGTAATTCCTTTCATTTTCAGTTACTTGACTCATTTGCTGTTTGCTCTTTCAGTTTATTGAGGGATCTATGATCACTCTGAGCCAAGGTGAATGGATGGGGCTTCCAGACCTTCAGCTCAAAGACTGGATGAGGAAAAAGAGAAGGTGAGGAGACTGATGTGACATTTCCCCGAAATCCTTTACTTGGAAATAAGTAATCTGGTGTGAAGTCCAGCTGGATACCTATTATGGCCAGTTTCAGTGAGTGGAAGGGATCCCTAAGAAAAATCTATTTGGTACTCAGTGCTGGTGCTATAAATTCAGAGCAACTCCATGGACCGCAGGGCAGTTAGTTCTGAACATACAGTGTGGTAACAGATAAGAATGTGGCCAGCAGTTAATTGAAAAATCTGAATTAATAGGTGTAAAAACCATAATTTTTGGATAGTGTAGCCCATTTATATATTTGTATTGTTCCACATTTACAAGTATTCTAATCAGATGGATATACTGTGGGACAGAATGTACAGTGTAATCATTCAGATGTTAGATTGCAAATACGTAGGCTACTTTTGCTTTTGTTAGGTCTTTGGCATTTACGTTCTAAGTCTGGAAAAGCCCACGTGAAAAAATGAATTGGAAGTGATGACAGGGAGTGTAGTAAAAGAGTGAATACATTGCTAAAGTTTTTGTGGGTTTTCATATCAGACAATATTGCCTCTTCCAATTATTTCTGATAGCCTGTGAGCCTGACTGGTCAGACCTGTGTATTAGGAGTAATTCCACTAAAATCAATTGAATTACTCTGGTGTAAAACTAGTGAGAAGAGAATGCAAGCCCAGTTTCTTCATTAGTGCCAAGGTAGATAGCCCTTCAATACATGCAACAGAGGAGGGACAAGCCTCTGAATTCCACTGTTCAACGATCATTTATAATATCCTGTTACAGGGGCCTCAGGAATAACAGAGCCACAGCAGAAGACATTGCTCAATATTACCAACATTATGTGGCAAAGAAAGGTCTGCAGAAGAATTTTATCTGTGGGACTATTGTGACATCTGTGAGGAAAGTGAGCCCAGATGTAAACTCCAGCTATACACAAAAGGATCCTGAGGGGAACAGTGACTCCTTCTGGGATTTCCCTGAGAAAGAGAAGGAAGATGACCAGATTGCTAGTGGAAATCTCTTCCAGGTGGATGGATTCATCAAAAACATTAATGGTGGACAGCAACCCTTCTGCATCTATGCAAAGAATGTGGTTTTAGCCACAGGAACATACGACAGTCCAACCAAGCTTGGAGTTAAGGGAGAGGACCTTCCTTTTGTCCATCACAAACTCTCTGCCCTTGAAGAAGCAGTGAAGAAGAAGAGGGTTGGCATGACATCCGATCCAGTCTTGATTGTAGGTGCTGGGCTGACAGCTGCTGATGCAATTCTCTTTGCTCACCATTGCAACATCCCAGTGATCCACGCCTTTCGCAGAAGGGTCAATGATCCAGGCCTCATCTTCAATCAGCTCCCCAAAATGATGTATCCAGAGTACCACAAAGTCCACCAGATGATGAAAGAACAGTCAGTTGCTTGTCCTGGGCCATATGAATGTTACATCAGCCTTCCTGAACATCACGTCCTGTCCTTCAGAGAGGACAAGAAGTGTGTCTTCCAGGATAAGAGCGGTCACCAGAAAGTCTTTAACATTTCTATGGCTTTTGTTCTCATTGGCTCAAACCCCAACCTCTCCTTCCTACCAAACAATGGCATTGACTTGGCAATTGACAATGAGCATCCAGTGAACTCCAAGAGGAACCCCATCAACGTTGACCCATTCACCTACGAATGTGTTCAGGAGAAAGGGCTTTATGCTGTGGGGCCATTAGCTGGGGACAACTTTGTACGTTTCGTGCAGGGAGGAGCTCTGGCTGTTGCCAGCTCTTTGTTAAAGAAAGCAAACAAAAATCCTCCTTAACAAACACATTGCTCTAAGGCAAAAGCGTTCAAACAGGTGATTCCTCTTCTCTTTGAGAAGGAAGGCATTTGACATGTACACTTTCCCCTGCAGTGCGGAAGTAAGGCATTTGACATGGAGAGCACTGCAGGGGAAGTGTACAAGACAGTGCAGAGTCACCAAACTCTCCATGGGTTCATTTGGGAAGGATAAGTCAGCAAGTACATGATTTGGGATTTAGATCTCAATGTTGCCAACATTTCTACCTTGCTAAAAGGTTGAATTTTAAGTGCAACTAAAGGAAGCAGCCCCATCCCTGCAGAGCTTTGCACTAAGGGAATGGGGAATTTGTATCCTAGCTTGGAACACTTTGGGGCAAAGCAGCAATCACTTCACTATATAAATGTCTTGCAGGCTACCACTGGTTGAAAAGAGTTCTCATCCTTTAACTATTTTCCTGGCGGCTATATTGGCAAGCCCTGTGTTTTTAGTTAGTCTTTTTTGAATGTTACTAGGTAAATACTGGTAATACTACACACAACAAAAAAGTTGTTGCTGTTTCATGTGCTTATGTGGCATGGCTCTGTTCTTGCTATGCAAAAGTCCACTGAAAGCTGTGCTGTAAGTGTTCTACACACCTAAACCAGAATTCTGCAATTAGAAATTGTCACTGTTACAGCAGCCGTTCAAGTGATGCTATTGTTATCTTCTCTCACAAGGAACATCACCAATATGTTCTGTATGTCATATCTTTGGATGCAGCACACTTGTGTAGCTGTCTTAGGAAGACTCCTTTTCAAATAATGGTACAAACTTACCCATGTTGAGTGCACAATCTTTAAAGAGCTAGAAGGCAGAATGATAAAGAGTACAACAGTGTTGCATTCTTAGAGACCTCTCTTAGGGACACCAAAACCAACCCATGAAGAGGAATTATCATTCATTTGTGAGAACTGATTAATACTCTGCCCGGGTATGATACTTTGAATTCATCCTGCTCAATGGAATTGAAGGTTTTGCCTTGGGAAGCTTTACATTACATTGTAGTATGGATTCCCAATATAGGATAATATTTCAGCAAACTGGTTCTGTAAATCAGAAATGGCATTCCACAAATGGTTCTTGAAAGAGAATTGCACAATTGCTTTTAGTTATTAAATTGCTTTATTCTATTTACTTTATTTGAATTTTTCATAATGTAGAAGAGATCCTAGATTAATACTGGAAGAAAATGTTCCCTATAGATTTCAGGATAATTGTGTAACAAGATCTACCTGCATTTGAACAATGGCCCTGATCCTGCAAGCACCTTGTATATGGACTTCAATGGGAATTCCACATGCAGAGAGATTATAAGGTCAAGGCCGATTGTGTTCTCCACATAAGGCCTGACTGCTCTGCTTAGTGGGGCAAAACTTCCATTGATAGAGCGAGATGTGCAGAATGAGGCCCAAAGAGGTCACTTCACTGTATGTGGAAATTGATTGTATGCAATCCTTTCACATAGCTCAAGTGGGGGGCAAACTATGGCCTGTGGGTCACTTCCAGCCTGCAGTACCATCCTGTGCGGCCCTTCTCCCCTTCCCCAGAGCCACGCTGCTGTGTGGGCAGCACTCGGGGGTGGGTGGGGCAGGGCTGTGCGCTTCCGCAGGGCAGCATAGTTGGCTCCGCATGGCAGCTGTGAGCAGCATGGTAAGGGGGCCTGATAGTGGGTGAGCCAGGCTGTTTGGGGTGGCATAGCTGGCCCTCCATACAATTTTGCAACCCTGATGTGGCCCTTGGGCCAGAAAGTTTTCCCACCCCTGACATAGCTGCTTACCTGCAATACAGTAGTTTGCTGCTTCACACGATGCCAGCAAGTCTCTCAAAGTTACGCACACAGAGAGTGCTAGTTTGTAACTGCCTGGTCCCAGAAATTTTTAAGCAAGGCAGGCGTAAGGAACACCCCTATCTGGACTTTGTGTGGCTGTTGTCTCTTAGCAATGTTATACAGCACCATGGAAACTATTTATTTTTGTATTTTCTAAGTTAGCTGTATTAATTTTGTATGTGGAACATGATTAAATAATAATTTCAAACTTACTCAAGTGTGTTCACTTATTTGAGTTGTTGCCAAATCACTGACCCAGGCGCCATGACATATAAATCAGGAGTTCTGCGAACCATTCATCATAAGAATTACTGGTAGGGTCCAGGAAATTACTAAAGAGGATTTACAAACAATTATCAATAGGGAAGCACTGCTCTTGGTGGTTTGACTTCCTGAGTCTCCTTTTGGTCAAATGAGATGAAAAGCAACAACCAGAGAAGACATTGATGATTTTCATAAGGTTATAAAGCACCCTGAAAGGAAAGGAAGCCAGATCTTTTTACCCCTGTGTGGTTTTTTTTTTTTTTTTTTCTGCACAGATCTTGTGCTCAGCCCAGTAAGTCAGCTGTACACAAAGGAGTTTTCCAGGAGGCTAACAGACATGGAATCTCTTCCCCTGCTTTAAAGCTTGAAGAGCTGCTCAGTGCTCATTTCTAGTCTGGGTTTACCAGTGCATGGATTGATTCATGGGTCTCTCTATACTCTACCCAGTTTGCTCTACAGCAGACCTCTGTGGCTGGGGTGGAGGGAGTCCACACAGAGCACAGTATGTGGGCTTCACACACCTTGCTCCCAACCACCCACAGATGACCTGCACTTTTGCTGCTCCTTTCAGTGTCTTCTACAAAGAATAGATAGTAGAGGGGGGTGTCTCATTCTTCACTCTCCCTGAAGCCTATGCAGATGGACAGGGGGGCTGGAACACTTTGTACAGTGGGGGTGCTGAGCCATTGAACCAAATTGTAAACCCTGGATATGATGGAAACCACTTCAAGCTGGGGACTGCTGCTGTAGCAGCCCTAGTTCCAGCCCCTGTGGAAATAGGATGCACAGAAACTCAGAGGCTCAGGGGTTGAGTGTACACCTATGTTCCACAACAGTACAGTACAAGTAAACAACACTGTATCCCAGTTAATATGTATGGGGCAGAAGGCTCAGGGGCCCCGTTGTATCACAGGGCTCGGGCCCCGTTGTATCACAGGGCTCGGGCCCCGTTGTATCACAGGGCTCGGGCCCCGTTGGTCCCCAGGGATCTGTGGGAGACCAAGGCCATCTGTATATTGGTGTCTTTGCACGGCCCCCCGGAGACCCTGACAGCATAGCTCTGATGAGATTGCACTTGTACAACATATTCCCCACTCCCTACCATGGTTTCTTCTGGGATCCTCCTTAAAAGCTATTCTTACCATGCAGGGTACTCTGTGGGGCAGGTAATACAACCCTACTCGGTGCTGCCGTTTCTGTGGGCCATGCTAAGGAAATAAGTATCCCATCTGCCCAAGCCACTGCTCCCTCTGTCCCTTGCCCTGCACAGATCAGCAGAGAGGCTTCTGCAGTGTCTAGATGAAAGAGACCAGAGTCACAGAGCTCTGGTCTGTGCACACTCCCATGCACAGACCAGCACTCCCATGCTGGATCATGGAACTTTTGAATAATTTGACTGTCCTGTCATTGGTTCCTGGCTTCACTTGAATTTCATTATCTGCACAGAGGTCACAGTGCTGTAAGTTTCCAGTGTCACGCTATATCTGTGGTCCAGGTGACCTTTGTTTTTTTATATATATATATACACTTGGCAGGATGCACCTTTCTTAAAATAGATGTTTTGGCCAAGCCTAGCATTCCTGCATCAGCAGCAAACAGAGCAGAGTCCAAGAGCCAATGGGTCATCTTAAAAAAACTGGACTCCACAGGCATGGAGGCTGGGAATAACTGGTATTTATAGGAGTGACTCTAGCTGGAGCCCTGCAGCTATTCATGCCATTAAATCCAAGCTCATGGAATAGTGCTCATACAGTCCATTCCAGCCACAGAGACCATGTCACTAGGATCTAGTTTAGCATCTAGATGGCAGCTTTGAGATCAGGGGTAAAAATCACTCCTTTCCAGTTGAGGGGGCTTGTTTAAAAAATATTAGCTGGCTTGGTTTTCACCATGGGAATCGATGTATTTCATGCTATCTGCTGTGGGATGGAGGATGAGAAAGGGAAGGAGGTTTAGCAACAGGTGCTGAGGAAATATCCTGTGTCCCATCCTGCTACAATACTGAGGAAATAGTCCCCTATACAAGACAATTTACTGCTCAGTGAGTAACAGATCCCCAAGGGCAGGAGTACATTGTGTAAATTAAAGACCATCATCTCCCCTTCTTTCTGTGCAACAAAGAAGACCATTGTAAAATACGCTTATACATTAGTCACTGGAGTCAATGGACATGCACCACTACTGTATGTTGGGGTGTTGTTAACCTTTTGTAACTCTGACCTATCTCATGTGACGGGCCAGGAAAGAAAGCTTAGTCTCTTAGCAGTAGAGAAACATTGTTTCATCAGAGTTTACTGATTTGGCAAAATCAGAATGTTTTGCAGACAGTCCAAGAGACCCAAGCATGGTTTCTTACCAGCTTGCCTGCCCCGCTCCATGGCAGCAGACCTGCTAACCCAGGGAGCCCAGGGCTTCCAGAGTCCACGACTGTGGTTCCATTCCCTGCTGCTGGAGAATTTGGAAGTTTGTGGGGTTTGCTCCTTAAAACAAAATGTCAAAGTATTCCCCCACCACAAAACCTCTCTAGTAAGTACTGTACAAAAGCCTCAAGTCCAAAATTAAACAACATGAGGGGTTCTCCAACTATCTTATTCTGCAGACCATTTTGCAAGAGATGTTTGCAAGCATCCATCTCCATTCCAACACTCAAAACTTTTTGTCTCACCCTTCATTATGCTCTGCAATACCAGGGACGCCTACACGCCAGACCGAGAACTACCCAACTGCAGTGCAGTGACATTCAGTAAGTTCCTAACATTCATAATCTTAATTTAAATAAAGAGATGCCTATCCAAGCCTCCAGGTGCCCTAACACATTGATACAATAAAATCCCAACAATCTTAAAATGATCCTTTTAACAGGAACTCAGAGTCAGCCCTCTTCAAAACTCTGACTCATGCAGTGTGCCTGGAACTACATCTCATGTTGGTTATTTTGAACCAAGATCTCCTCATCCTTATTCCTTATCCTCTAAGTCTCTTTAGAGGCAGAGCGACTATTTCCATTTCCCTGATGAAGTAAGATACAAAAAAAATGGGCAAAAACCTCTCTTATTCTTAAGCCCAAGAGGTTTTTCTACACATTTTTACCTTAAAAGTGTCAGGAATACCACATCTGGTCCTTAGCTGGGTGGAGGGCCTACTGGAAGTTGCAGCATCTTTATTGTGGGTGTTTGCTCCTTGATTTAAGAGAGGAGTGTCATCTTTAACAAAAGACATCCTCTTTTTAAAGTTTTCCTTGGTTTTCTGAGTTTAAATTGGTTTTCGAAAAACAGCTTTGATACTGGCTGAGTAAGAATAGCTCCCTCTGTTCAATGGCTTAACTTTCATTCCCTTGCCCTTTGTCCCATCTACCCTGAGATACATTATGCTATCTGCAGAACTAATAAAATCATGCAAAAGCGACAGAGTCCTGTGGCACCTTATAGAATAACAGACGTATTGGAGCATAAGCTTTTATGGGTGAATACCCACTTTGTCAGATGCATGCAGGACTCTTTGTCACTTTTACAGATCCAGACTAACACGGTGACCCCTCTGATACTTAATAAAATCATGGCAACCAATATTTCTGTAGTCTTTAAAAGCACCATGGCACCTTCTCCTATTTAAAATGGCTCTAGAATATCAACCTGCTTGTTACTGGAAGAAATATTACTTACTTGGACTCAACGACATAATCAGTTTCGTATGTCATTTTTCAACAGGGTCCAGATATGTTAGGAGACTTCCATTTAAGCTATATGGCCATCAACGCAGAAGGTGGCCCATAGCATAGTATGTCTGCAAGGCATGCTAATATATTGATGTAAGCAACCCCCAACAGGATTATATAAAAGACTCTCAAAAAGGAAGGTTAGCTAGCAGGAGGACATGATGAGACTGGGTCACTCACCACAATACAAGAAATAGGAGCTTTCTGGGAGTTAATCTGCCTCCTTGGTTTGTTCTGAACCCACATCCCTTCATTTCAGGGAATTGTTGTTGTTTTGATTTACAGACACTCCACGATGGGTTGTAAAGGACTGATAACATTAAATGGCCTCAGTAGCACAGAGCACATGGACTGTGGGGAGCGTGGACAATGCTCTGCAATCAATAGCGGCCTGTCAGCCATGACGTTACACATCACCACAAAATGAAGGTATTAGTTATTTAAGATGTTCACCCAAGGAGAAGTGTCCAGCTGGAAATGTATTGTCAATAAAAAGTAAAAAGAGGATAAAGTTACAAAGCAGTAACTGCCGCTACATAATCAGATCAACTTTATCAGGATACTATAGGAAAGCTAGCATGCCTCTACCAGATAATTTGCGTGACTATGAATCCTTAGATCAATTTAAAAATAATCCCACTTAACGTACAACATAGACTTGATTCCCACTTTGTTGGAGCACTCAGTGTAAGCTAATTTATTACAGTGGAGCAACCCGGATATAAAAAAAAAGGGTATCATCACTAAAGTTTGCAGTGGTCCACTGATTTGTCACCAGTGTGACAGAGCAGAGAATGTCTCATACCTCTTTCATTAGAGGAATGCTGGCCAGCTGAGACTCAGTGGGACTCAACAGGACATTGCGCTGCTTTGTGGCATTCTGGTGACAAGTCTGCTGTAAACCTGGCTTCAGGCAGTTAAGCCAGGTTTATGGCCATTTTACATCACCTGGGCAGTGCAAAGCTCCCAGAGACTACCAGTAAGTGTAGTCCCATATCTAAGAGGCAGAGCTTTCTTTCTGTGGCCTGTTACCCCAGCAAATACTTCCTCCAATGGGCAATATCATGGGTGTTTTCCTTATAGTTATTCTGGGTCCTGGAAGGAGACACTTTACTTGAGAGTCCAACTCCCATCATCCCTTGGGTAGGAGGAAATCCCCATGTTGTTCCCAAAGGGATGCATGCTGGGGGTTTTTAGGGTGTCTTGGTTCCAAGCAGGAAAATCTTTTTTAAAAAAATAGTGCTAAAGCCCTCAGGAAAAGGGATTCATTAGCAGCTCAGGTGGTAATTTACCAGATGCTTGTTTTACTTACACCATCATAAACTGAACTCATTTCACTAGCATCAATGAAAATAATTCAGTTTTGTACAGGGGTTAGTTCAGAATCTGATCCATGGAACTTTCCTCAGTAAAGTGCAGGGTGAACATGAGTGGGGTCTCGAAAAGACAATTCCAAAAATCTCACCGGAAGGGGCTACAGAAGTACAAAATATTACATTATAAATGGGAGGCCTGTGCCCTTAAAATGGATGCATTTGTAAATTTCTGTCATAATTAAGGAGGCCCACTGAATGTTTTGCCTTGAACAATATAAGTTTTAGCCAGTGAGCAAACACAGGGAGAGCAAGAAACCCAATTAATAATATTAAATAATCCCTTTAATGGGAATAAACTAAAAATGAAATTGAAAATTGGCAAGCTTGGTAGAATTGTTCTCTCACATGAGGCTACAGAACAGCTAAAGTCCTAGCAAGATCATTTGCAATGTCTTGGCATTATCACACTAGTTATTTTTTATTACCGTAATTCTAAATCAAATGGACGTCTCAAAGGAACAGATAGTTTTCAGAGTTAATAATGTGCCCATATGTCTTTCATCAAGGAAAGCCATTGACAATTTATAAACAACTCCTTAGTGTTGCCATTGGGTAACAGAAGTCCCTAATCAGCCATTATGCAAATTAATTTAAGCTCAACCAAAAATGTTGTAATGAAAATCCACGTCCTAACACCCATGCTATGCATCTAAGACAAAGGCAACCATCGATACATCCTTTCCAACAGCAGAGCACAGAATAATTTCCAAAGGTCATGGAACATACAAGCAGAAGGTTCAACTGAGAGAGAAAATTCTGGAATCTTATTTTTAACTCTGGATTAAATTCACCTTGCTCTTACATGAGTACAATTCCCATTGATTTCAGTGGGCAAGCACAGGATTAAGGACTCTGTCCTGTACCCACTGATGTCAGGGGGAGTGTTACTATTAACTTCAGTGGATGCAGAATCAACCCTTACATGAGACTGAAATTTTGTTCCTGGCCCTGTCAGTGCCTCCCTGCTGAAATGAAGGACTCTGAGGTACTACACTGTTCAGGGAGGAGGATAGTGTTTGAAAACGCCTTAAGGACTGAGCTGTTGAACTATACACATGCAGTATGGGTCAGGTTTCAATTAAGAAAACCCTGTAATCTGTCATTAAGATGTTTAAATCTCCAATTTGCACAGTAATTTAACTGTATAATGAACAAGAAACCCATAATGACCAAAAAGCAAAAGCATGTGTTCTTAAGGACATAGGCCCATATCCTGTGCAGCAGCTCACATCCTGAGCTGGCTTTGTCTCTCTCAAATTTGGGGCTCAGTCCAGATCTGCCTGGTCTCCAGTATAAAAGAAGCTCCCAAGACTGCTCTACTATATGGTCCAAAGCCACATATGGGGCACACTACGTTTCAGAGCTTTGACTCCACGTTGAGGGTTGTGTGAATGACTGGTACGGAGCTCACACGTCAGCTTTATACCAGCTGGGGTGGCTTCCTGCATGCTGAGGAACTATCTGCTGCTTTTACATCAGCTGGAGTATAATAGGGGAACCATGAAGGAGAATCAGGGCCATAACATTTCCTAATAGTAACAGAACTAGAGAGTCTGTGAATCCAATCTGTAAAGGATATTTGTGGCAAGACAGAGCATCGCAATGCTCAACTTTTAAAATCAACAGCCCCAGGTTAGGCACCCAGGCTCCCTGTACAATGCATGGGGAGAGACAGGGGCCTAAGAATTGGCCTCACAAAAGCCAGCATGCTGAGTGAGAAGCTGCCTAAACTAGCCACTAGAAAACACCAAGGAGAGGCATATGGCCTAAGCCCTGCCCCACAGAGGAAATTAAGGTGCTTCTCACAACTCAGGAATCAGATTCAGAGCTGTAAACCCACTCCTGGAGTCAGGCACTTAAGCCAGGTAAGCCCTTACTCTCAAGAATGTAATGATCCTCCCATCCACCTCCACACTTATACCCAACAATTAGAGCAGTTGTCCAGGAAGTGGGACCCAGTTCAGATCCAGACACTATCTGATGTGACCCCAGAGCCTTGAGCCCAGGTTTTCCATTGGACTACAGGGTATTTAAGGGCAAGGCTGTCTTGGTCTTGCCTGTTTCATGGGTATAATTCTATGAATTCACTAGAAGTTTTGTCTGTAGCAAAGAGGCAGGACTGTAAGTTGAAAATTGAGATACTGTCTTAACAACAATTAGCCAAAGGACAAAATAAAGAAGCAGGTAATTAATAGCAAAGACAGACACCTGCAAGAAAGCACTCACAAGAGAAGCATGTGTGCTACTTAGGCGAGGACTTTGGTATGAAGTGTGCTTATCATTCTTCCCTGACACAGGATGGAAAAAGTGCTGTGTGCAGAGTGTCAGTGTTGTGCTGTTGGTTTGTCCCTGCTTTGGGCAATGTGAGTTTTCCTGAACCCTTCGTTGTGTTTTTTCCCCTCTGTGAGGTAGTTCACCTTCCCTGGTTCTTAACTTCTCTCAGGAGGATGAACAGGCTGGTGTGAATCCCTTTTCTAGGTGGAGTAATTTGAAAGCTCTTTCTCTTAACAAAAAGAGAGCTTGCCACTGCATCTGTTTGCTTATTTTATTATTCCAGGAAAGTCTCATACCAGCAATAGGAAAATTAACAAAATAGGTCACCTAGAAAATATCCCACCAGAGTCTGGCAGGGAAGGAGTTAACTCTCCCCCTCTGGGTAGATGGAGCATAGTTTGTCTTCCCACAGCTGCAGGGATTTACAGAGTAGCAGGGCTAGGCCAGCTGCTGAGAAGTAATTACTCAGCCCCCTCACCCTGTAGGCTATGAAAGGGAGGAGGAGGAGGAAAGAGAGGGAAAAGATTCCCTATGAAAAGAGCTAAAAGGCAAAGTGGGTTCCTTCTTTTTTAAAACTACCTTTACTCAGGTAGGGGGAAGGTCCTGTTGCATTGGTGACTGTCAGAAGCTGGCCTTTTCTGTGATTCCAAACCTTCCTGAGGGCATTACTCCACCCAGCACCACAGAATCCTCCCCTGCTTCCACTAGGCAGTCTTGCACCACAGCTAAACTACCAGGTAAGGTACCAGGTTAAGCCAGGGTGTGGACAGTAGCAGGTGGTGCTCTCAGATTAGCAATTTACCGAAGGCATTTCACAGCTAATGCCCCCTACCTTAAATGGTGCCCTTTTGTGCCTAATAGGCCCTTTTTTCCCCTTTAGCAAAGGGATGATCCTGTAAGACATCGAGTGCCTCTCTGTGACCACCGATCAGCACAATCGTTTGCTTATATTGCCCATTGAAACATGGCCTTGGGAGAAATTCAAAATGGCCCTGATTTAAAGCAGGGGCCGGGCAAGTGTGTGTTGTGTGGGCTGAGGGTATATCTACACAGCAAAGGAAAACCTGTAGCTAGTCTGTGCCAGTCAGCTTCTGCTGTGGATCTTGGGCTGTGTCAATGTCTGTGCTGCAGTGGGAGCTGGGACCGTAGGACCTATGAGGTGGGAGGGTCCCACAGCTTGGGCTGTAGTCTCAGCCCAGAAGTCTCCACTGGGGTGAAGTAGCTGGAAGCAGTGCAAAGTAAGGATGGCAATATAGCAACCCCCTAAAATAACCTTGTGACCCCCCTGCAACTCCCTTTTGGGTCAGGACCCCTAATTGGACAAATGCTGGTCTCCCCTGTGAAATCCCTATAGTAAGGGTAAAAGCACACCAAAGACAAGATTTCATGGTCTGCCATGTGTTTTTCATGGCCATGAATTTGGTGGGGCTCTATGTATGTGTAAACCAAAAGTTAAGTCTTAATGTGCTTCAGTAGACTAGGCACCTCTAGACAGATGTGAGCCCTAATTCTTTCTTCCTTCTAGCCCAGCACAGGAATGATGATGGGGGAAGATAAAGTGACCAGATGTCCTGATTCTATAGGGATAGTCCTGATTTTGGGGTCTTTTTCTTATATAGGTTCCTATTAACTCCCCCACCCCATCCCCTGTCCTGATTTTTCACATTTGTTGTCCGGTCACCCTAGGGGAAGATGACAAAGTTGGTCTTATTTCTCATTTCTCCCAGAGGGAAAGGGGGTAGGGTGGAATAGAACCACTCCCTGACATAAGATAAAGCAGCCTTAGGGGTTGCCATGATGCAGGCTTTGACACAACCGAAAGGCAATATTGTGTAGTGTATAGACAGGCCTGGATTAAAGTTTTTTTTGGAACTGGGGGGACCTCCACCTTCCATGCATTGGACAGTAAAGTGTCCCCCACAGACCTTCAAATGCCCCTCTCTTCCCATTCCCCACATAGACCCCTGATGCCCCTCCCACCCCACACAAACACTAACAACTCTCCACCAGACTCTGTGTGCATCCCAACAATGCTCACTACTGCCTCCAACTTCCTGCCCCATAATTCCACTGCCCCCCAGCATCTCCCAGCCCCCCACAGCCTTCACACCATTTGCCTCCAATACTCCCCACTTGCCCTGTAACCCACCAGCAACTTGTCCCCAGCCCCTCCCCATCTACATCTTCCTGGTCACTCACTGGTTCCTCCCCCACAAAGCTCAGTGCTCCACTGGTGGGCTAGGGGAGCTCCTCCCATTCCTGGCCACCCAGCTTCGCTTGCTTTGCACTCCCAGGGCCCTGCACCTCTCAGATTTGGCCCAGCCACCCCTCTGCCATGACGAAGTGACTAGGCCAAATTCCAGCTTTGTCATTTAGCCTGTAAGCTCTTGGGGGCAGGTACCCTCTTACAGAGTATGCAGGGCACCTAGCACGGAATGTCCCTGATATGAGCAGGGGCCTTTGGACACTGCAAATAATTACAGTTGTAGGCTAGGGTGACCAGTCAGGAAGCCTGAAAAATCAGGATGGGGGTAGGGGTAATAGGAACCTATATAAGAAAAAGACCCAATAATCGGGACTGTCCCTGTAAAATCAGGACATCTGGTCACTCTGATTGTAGGCAGTTTCTCTGAACTGTGAGATCAGAGCTTCTGATCACTGTTGTTGTTGTTGGTTTTTGGTTGGTTGTTTTTTTTTAAAGCCGTTAAAAGTATCCACTGATTGCAACAATCCTGGATTGTAGCTCTGTGATCTGGTTTAACAGATGTTTTTCTGCACATAGTGCTGCTGTTTTTGCAGCAAGACTTGGCCAATTGCCTACCAAAATTGTCTCATTGCTCATTTAAAAACGGCAAGGGACAGGGATGTGTGGCACTGCAGATTAAAGAACTGCAAATTGCATTGCTTTGCTGTGACTTGTGTTCAAGGAAACATAGTTCATTGCTTGCATAGCTGCTTTCCATGAGAATTAATATTCAGTTGCACTTTCTTCTGTCTGATTAATCTATCAAGGTGACTGAATAAGGCTTAATTAAAATAGCATATTGATTAACACATTTAAATGCTATAGAGTTGTGCTAAAAATGGTCAAATGTCTGTAGTAAGAAGGTGCCCATCTCAAGTGTGCCTAGGTGTATGTATGGCACAAAGATGGCTTCTCTGATAAAAGCACTGGAGATCTTCATTGTTTCAGAAGAAGACACTGTCTGATATGGTGTCACTGTGTAGCGATTCCATAGTCATTTTATATTCAGATCTAGCTTAATTTGATTGCAGAAATTAGTCCCCCTTTTCCCTTATCAGTGTGCACTAGGGATTAAGCATTGCACCCTGCTAAAGAATAGACCTGTGAACAGTCATAGAATCTCAGAGTTGGAGGGGACCTCAGGAGATCATCTAGTCTCACCCCCTACTCAAAGCAGGACCAATCTCTGTTTTTGCCCCATATCCCTAAATGGCCCCCTCAAGGATTGAACTGACAATCCTGGGTTTAGCAGGCCAATGCTCAAACCACTGAGCTGTCCCTCCCCCTGCTTGGGTGGCGTCACTACAATGGAGCCATGCTGCCTTGGTCAATACTGCTCTGAGAATTGCGGGAGAGGCTTATTGGGCAGTCACGTAGAGAACCAGAGCGGTACAGTACAGGTGGGAAAGGGGTGGGTGGAGAAATCTAAATGAGGAGATGCTTAAATGATAAGAGAAGAGAGGGACTAGCCAGTACAGGAACTGATGACAACTTCTGGCTGGCAGGCAGGGAACATGATAGTAGTTGCTGTGGTTTTGGATGAGATTGAAAGGGGCAGGGATAGGAATTTAAAGCTGGAGGAAAAGGTTTATGGATGGGAGACTTTCCTTTGTTCTGAAAGGGAGCCCAGAGACAGCTCTGGGCTCAGACCCGCGGTGTACCTGTGACTGAGGGAAGGAAATCCTTACTAGGGTAGAAATGTATGGTTTGTTGAGCACTCTTGCCATCTGTCTGGTGGGGATTTCCCACCAAGGACAGCACCTGACTTTCCATGGCATGCAAATGAAACACTCTTCACTGAGAGAGCTTCTAGATCCAGCCTGCCCATTTTAGTGGGGGGAGGAGAGGCAAACCATTACTATGCAAACCCATAGCTATGCCAGCATAATCCTGTAGTGTAGGGGCAGCCTACACTGACGGAGAGGGTTTTCCTGTTTGGTGTAGGAACAAATATGTCCCCAATCAAAGATGTCTACATTGACAAAAGCATTTTGTGCATGTGTGTGGTGTATGTGTGTTTCCCCCCTCTGACCATGTAACTATGTCAACCTAACTTAAGTGTAGACTAAGCTTTACTTCTTTTGGAGTGGTTGGATTCCTACAACAATGGAATCCCCTCCTCCCCCCTCTGTCAGCATAGGCTGTGTTTGCGCTAAAGGGGTTATGCTGGTATAATATCTGTACTGTAGAGACTGCCTTAGATGTTCCTGAAATGTCACCTAGCCATGACTGAAGGTTTTTTCCCCTTGATTGTGATTTGATAGCAGGTGGGCTGAGATGGCTAGCCATTGCTGTACCACCTGGGCAGAATTACACATGGCATTTTATAAATTAAGGTTCCTGTCCCAAGGAGGTTAAAGAAGTCTGTGCCCCTGTAAATAGAAATCATCCATAAATATAGAGAATAAAGTCTTTGAAGATTAGATTCTAAGAAAAGAGGGTGTCAACATTCTGCAAATTGAGAATGTATTCAATTAAAATTCCAAATCCCATCTATTGGCAAAGTGGTCTGGATGTGACCTGGTCAAAGAATTAGAACACATTTGGCTAATCAAAGAGATGCAGATTAAAATTTAGAATCGACTTGTTCCCAGGCTCCATTTCCTGTTAAATTGTCTTTGCCTTTTTAGCACAGCCTTTGCCAACAAAAGGGATGTTGGTTATGGAGAAATTGAAGTCCTAGTCCTGCAGCCTTTCATGTGAGCAGTCCCATGGTGATAATGACTGTGGAAATACCCAGACATTAAGGGTATGACTTGTTTAAGACCCTAAATTCATAGACAAATTGACCTTATGCTGCAGCTTGCTCCTTTCGATTGCATACAGTTAAATAAGGTGAGAAGTCTTGAAATCACTATCCAGATCATCTTTTTGTTCTGCTTGTGCAGCACCTAACACAACAGAGTCCTGGTCTCCAACTAGGGCTCCCATGTGCTACAGTAATGTGAATAATACCACCCTAAGTCAAAGAATTCATGACAAAACATTTTTCATATGTAAAACTATTTCCCAGTGTTTTTAGGAACTTGTTTCCTACTACCTAGGAGTGGGAGATGAAGTCCTTTGCAAAATTCTATTCTGCATCTTATTTTCAAACAATATGAAGTTGTCTTGAGATTGAAGTTAGGTAATTAACCTAAGAACATGATTGGATGTTGGTAAGAATGGGAGAGAAGACAAAGGGAAGGGAATATTTCTTTATGGAGAACATTATTTTCCAAGGAAGGCAGATAATGTGCATTGGTGTGTTTTGTTTTAAACTGCTTTCTTATTGTTTATAGTGTTAATGGCCCTCCCATTTCACAAGCACATTGCACCTAGCACAGTGAACAGGGATTGTCCCAGCAAAGTGTGGATTGTAAAAGACATACTGAAGTCAGCCCTTTATTCTCACTTCTACCAAACAATGGATGTTCTGAGGCCCTAAATGAAGAGGCCACTGGCTTTTGTTTTGTTTTGTTTTGTGTTTTTTGGATTGCCTTTCAAAACTACTCTGTGCTTCGTGCAAATTGTGTTCATCTCAGGTTATTAGTTGAGTTAATATGGCTGAAGTTAACATAATGCCCAAATTTCAATCAATGAATGGACTGTTCACCCTATATTGTTCCCCTCCTGGAGTGTGGCTATCCCTCCTATGTGCAAGCTAGACTGCATGTTCTCTATTTACTGGCTTGCAAGAGACTGTGGTTTGTTTGGTATGACAACCTCACGCCAGGTCTTAATTATACAAATTCAAAGGTTGTCTAAACAGATGAAGGGAGGAGAAGAACTGAAAAGGCGTAGTTCCCTGGGGTGTTCTGATCACTTATCCCTCTCACTGTAGCCTAGGGGACTTGGGCTCTTTTCCTTCAAACTTGGCTTACCACAATCCCTGGCTCTTGAATCAATAGTTCTTGTTTCTATTAAAAAAAATCTACGCACACAGAGGCTCTGATGAGAACTCGAATATATCTGGATCACTCACTATAATCCTCACTCATATGCTTCTCGTTGTTATGAGAGCTTTTAACCTCCCTCTTCCGCCAGGAATTCTACTATAAAAGGCCTTTGCTGCTTTGCCTTACAGGAAACCTGACTGCAAGTCAAGCTAGCTCGTTAAGCATTAAAGTGGGAGTAAGCAGGCACAGGCTTATCTAGGAGACAAATTTTATGTTTGCATTACTTGCGTGTCTTGGCTTTAACAAACAGCCCGTCTAAGAACAGGACCTCCTTCCAACACTCAAGAAAATGGGTGGAAGAAGCAAAAGGATCAGAACTTGCTTCTGAGGGGTGAAGTGGGAGTAAGATTCGTTTGTGCAAATCAAGTTTTCCAACTCTCCTTAAACTGCTATTTCCTAGGGAACTGTTAGGTCTCTTATGTGGATAATACACTACTCAACCATTTACCAGTACTAATCCAGACCAGATCTATGGCAGCTGAAAACGGTTTCTCCAAAAGCTCTTGGAGACTGGTTTTGAACATGTTCGCATCTAAAAGTCACCAACACAGGTGCACCATTAGGTACCCAGGGCCAAGAACTGACTGGACATGGAGTTAGCAGCTTGTGTCCTGAGTTGGTTCCTCCAGGTCAGACCTGAGGTGCAAGGGCAAGGCTATAGAAGTGAGGTAATTAGTGGCAATAAATTGGCTGCTGCTCCTGCTCTTTGCAGAAAGAAGTCATCCCTCCAGGCTATTTATCCACCATTCATCAGTAAGGAGTGGCTTTAACTGTAGGGGGAGCTACCTGGACACTGTCAAATTTTTACTCCAAGGGAGTGACAGGCAACTTTTTATGCTGCGCAGTCACCTTAAGAAGAACTGGTTAACATGGACCTGACCCAACTATTATAGAGCTCCTGCAATTCCTAAACTTAATGGGAGCTGTAGACTCAGAGCACCCACTTGGTTTTAATCTTGTTGTGTCAGTATTGATTTTAAGAGCCCAAGAAGTTAAAGGTGTTTAAACTCTCTGACCAACGTTAAGAACTAGTAGGCCAGACCGGTGGTGTTTTTAAACTGAGCCCTTGGTTTTACTTGGCAAATGCCCAAAAGCATTAATTCAATTTGCAAGTTTATTGATGGACTAAGTATTTATATTGAAACTGACTATAAAAAACAAACTCAATCAGACCTTATCAAATGTCTTTTGGAGTCAAAATATCAGTCACTTATTTTCAGAGCAGCCTTTCTTTGATGAAAGGAAAAGCTTAATTTTACTCTGGCCTGTTGTGAATGGCATTCACTTATTCAGTTCTTAACAAAAAAACAGACACAAGGTGAAGGACGGAAAAGATGGTTGAAATATGGCTTTTGTTGATGTTTTGGGAACATCTAGACCACAGATTAGTTCTCAGCAGATGCTTTGGCAACTCAACCATGACACCTGCTGCTTGGAGCCAGGTTAATTGTGTTCTGTGAGGACCATCATCAGGTTGGACCTTTTCTCTTTAAACAAGGCAGGTGTTGAAGCATGCAGGAAAATTTACCTCAGGATTTGATGAAAAATCATGAGTGAGCCAGCCAGCTTTCCTCTCATGAAGAAAGTTCTTTAGTTAAGTTGCAGTGCTGGTGGATGGTCTTGTCTCATCATCTTCCCCCAGCTCATCCCTCAAAGTGGGATGCAGGGTGGGACAGAAGGAAGAGAGAACTGAAGTGTAGGGTTTTTTCAGTCCCTTTAAGAAACCCTGAAAGGGGGAAAAATGGATGATGTAGTTAATCCCTCATTTTGTCCACCAGTTAGGTCTAATATTCATCACTCAAATTTTGGTCTGTTAGCTTTTGGTTCCACATCTTCTGTTTTTTACCAAGCATGATTTCAACAGTCCTTGAATGTTATCAACAAATCCTTTTTTGTTTGGACTAATCCAGCATTTGTCTGTTTGTCTTGCACTTGTTTATAATATTTGGTTATTGGGAAAATAACTGTGTTTTTCAGTGAATTTCCAAGTAGGTAAAAATTATAGGTTATTGTAACCCCTTACGAACTTTCACTCCCTTTTTACATTTGAACTTACAGGAGGCTTTGAGCTTTTGTAGGCCCCGCCATCACAACAATCTTGAGCTCTTAGCTCTAGGTTTGGTATCCTCAACTTTAGTTGCAACAAGTCTTTTCAATGCAGTAGGTGAATAGAGCTCCCTGTACCAGTCCTAGAATCAGAGCACTAAGCTTCTAGCTGGAGAAATTGAACTACATTAACCAGGTTTCTGGCCAATATGCTGTTTTATCCCTGTAGGGAAACTCTTAACTTAAGAACTTGCATGTAAAAACGTCTATCTTTATCTATTTTATGTATTTATCTGGCCCTGCCATCACTGTAATGATTGTGAGCACTTTGAAACTAATCTGTGCTCACCACACACCTGAAGGGTAGGTAGACCAGACCCATTGTTGGGGAACAGAGACTGAATGACTCACCCAAGGTCACAAGAAGTCTGTGTGGCAATAAAAGATTGTTTGTTTTCCAAAAGAAGTTACAACCTTCTTTATCGATTTGTGGAAGAGGTTCAATATGAGCTTCACATGACTGCGCCTTATCAAACTGCATATTTTAGGGCGTTCCCTAATGTAATCACTCAGGATGGATAATATTTACTGTGTATCTGATATTGAGCCAACGGTTAGATAAGTTTATCACAACTGCTGGCTTCTTTTAATAACCTTCTGTGGAACCTTCAAGTGCAATCAAGCACACATGAGAAGCCCGTCAGAAAGAGGAAAGAGAATCAAGCTGGAGCAGCACAGAAAGTGTCATGCTTTCTCATCTGTAGCCTGAAATCTCATTAGTATCAAGGGAGGATTTCAGAAATGGACCCCATATGGCTATTAGGAGAGTGAAAGCTTAAGGATTCTGCATGGTTCGAAGACAGCTAGTGTGTGGGGTTTTTTTTTTTGTTTTGTTTTGTTTTTTAGACAAATACATTATAAAGATGCTTGATAGGGTGTACAGGTCTTGGCATATTCTGAAAGGAACCTTTAGGCACTCCCTGTCTACACCTAGTCCTCATGGCATCCCTGCATGACACCTCCAAGCCAATGGCCTGGATTTCATTCCCAGACACAGGTGTTACCAGCTTAATTTTCTTCATGCAGTTTTCCAAGCAATTAAGTCTAATATGAAAAACAAGTACAATCAACACAGGATAGCTCTTCTGTTTCCTCATTACCAGCGGGGAGCTTACAAGGTGGGACAGAACCAGTTTAGGCTAACAGCTTTACAGGGCCTGTGCCTGACCAGGACACCCAGTTGTGCAGCCTACTAAGATGTTGAGTTTATTTGGACTCAGCTACATGTTAGCTCCCAGCTGGTACTGAGGAAATGCAACAAGAGCTACCCTGTATGGATGGCACTTATTTTTTGGCTTAGAGTTAATTCCTTGGAAAAGTGCATGAAGGAAACGAAGACCCGCACCCTGGCAATAAAACCTGAGAATGATTAGTGGTTCAGGTTTGAAGACAAGTGACCCCTCTTCTTCCTGCCCCTGCTACAGGTAGTTAATGCCTGGCCTGTCAAGGTATGACAGTTTGGGAAGCCATGTTTTTTGTACTTTGGCATTTTAGGTTTGCTTAGTCATTCTGTAAGCACGTCCCCAAGGTGTACGGTTAGTGAGATAATACATGCTTAACAGTTTCTGGCTTGAAGGGCATGGGACCCTGAGGCATGGGAAAAATAAAGCTATGATTTTTCAAAAAGGATTTAGGCTTCTAAGTGCTTAACTCCCTTTTGAAAATGAGACTTTGTCTCCTAAATCAACTACAAAGTTCACTGCTGAGTGCAGAATCACCTGAATACCTTTCAAAATCTAGGCGAAGTAACTTGCCCGACATTACACAAGGAGAGTGTTGCACCATTGGGAACTGAATCCAGAATCTCACAAGACCTGGTTTAGGGCCTTAGCTTTCTCATGTGTGAAATGGGGAGAGTGTTTATAGGGAGGACAGACTGACAGGGCTTCATCAAAACAGGGGAAGGATTCCTTCCCTTAAAGATCTCAGACATTTAGACAATTACATACTTTTGGACACCTGTGAAATTCACCTGGGCATGGAAACCCCATGCAGGACCCGCACCATGTAAATCCTTCATTGCCCAGCTCATAGAGGCCCCTGTTTCAAGAGCACTGAGCTCTGGAAACAGGGCCATTGAGGTCTCACATACAGCCTCTAAGATCACAAGGCTTGAGGTTTCATAGAGAATTGTGAACGGTGCACAGTACATAACTCTAGTTAGCAGCCAAGAGGACCAAGCTGGCTCTACAGTGGAAGATCTTCATAAATGACATCACATCTCCTAGCTATAGAACAGCAGACCTCTTGCTTTTAACTACAGGCCCTTTGAAGGGGCACATGATGTGAATGAAATTTCTCAAGAAGATGTTTAACCATTTCAGCCCCAAGGCACCTTTAAGTCTGGTTTAGAGTCCTAACTGTCAGGTAGTTTGGAAGATAGGGGTTCTGCAAGAAGTCATTTTACTCTCAAAGAGTAAATGATTCAGTTTATCCTAATCTCCATTTAGGACATATACAACCATAATCAGAGACATAAACTGCATTCTTCTGTTTAACAAGTGCCCCACTTCCAGAACTCAGAAACACAGCAAGGAGCACACAGCTTGTACATCAGTGTGGAACTATGTCTATTGCACTTTAAATCCTAGTTATGCTCATTTTCCTGGGATTCAAAATAAACCATGCAGGAGTACAGAAGACCATCTGAGCCATATCAGGGTTGGTGCCAATGCGTTTTGAAGAAGCCTTTCCATTTGAGACACTGGTTGCTGTGAAGCTAGTGATGAAGAAAACCAAGGAAGCAAGAGAATCTACACTTCACTAAGTGCTCATCAGTGTTACTGAGATGGCATGGTGTCCTGCAACGGCCTTGTTCTTTCCCCCTCCTTTGTGGGAAACTTCCCTGGGGCAATTAATTGGCTTCATATTTTTTACCACAATCCATTCTGTGTTGCACATTACTCATATTTCTGGGAGCTGCACAATAGGAAAGTGTGGATTAAGGACTTGCCATATTTAATTCATTATACATTTCTACCATCTCAGTCCTTTTTTTGCTTTGTGTTGTCTCCTACCTACCAGACAGAATAAGACTGCCCATGTGCTCTTCCAATGAACAATGTGGTAACCACCTGCGGTTGATATGTAGTTCCCCTCAGGCATGTTTTGTTATGTAATTATCTAGGTACAGCAGGTTCAGACATTCTTTCAGTGAGATTACTGGTAATGCTGCAAATACTGTACTGTCCAAGGGTGTGAGTCTTTTATTACTTATCTGGGCTTGCACAGAGAGTTAGATTCTCTGGGACACACTTCTTCTGGAGTCAGTTTGAGATTCCAAAGGTCTGACTCAAGCTCCACTTAGGAGCAGGAAGTTAACACCATCTTTAACTTGAAATATCAGCAGTGGGTGCAATCAGAATTCTGGAATCTTGCCCTCCAGTAAGAAAGGTGTTGCTGTCTGAGTGGGTATTTCCCCATTGGGAATCTTATTGGAAATCTAGACTACATTAGGGGAGTGGATGAAACAGGGTTGTGCAAACTTTCTGGCTCAAGGGCCACAGCAGGCTTGCAAAATTGTATGGAGGGTCAGGTAGGGAAGGATGTGCCACCCCAAAAAGCCTGGCTCCTCCCCATATCCAGCCCCCTCCTGCTTCCTGCCCCCTGACTGCCCCCCTCAGAACCTCCAACCCCACCCTTCTCCTCGACTGCCCCTCCACAGACCCCTCCCTCTAATTGCCCCCCCCAAACCAACCCACCCAACCCCCCTTGCTTCCTTTCCCCGACTGCCCTGAACCCCATCCATCCCTCCGACCCCTGTCAGGAAGTGGGTTTTAGCTCTCAAAATCTTATGCCCAAATAATCTTTAGTCTCTAAGATGGCACAAGGACTCCTTTTTTTCTTTAATTAAAGATCATCATGTGGTGAAACCTCAAGGAGTACATCTAACCAAAATTGGTAACCTTACTCTTCGTGCTGTTAGGTGGTATTGTAATAAATTGTCTTTACCTCATTAGAGATGAGCCCTTTTTCTGTACTCAAGATATGCCCCTATGTTGAACTGTCACTTGAGTATTTATTTTCTTCTATTTCTGATAACAGAAGGCAGCACAGTGCCTAGTCAAACCCACTCTGAAGCAGACTATGCGGTAGTACAGCTCCCTCTTGTGACTACAGACTATACTGCCTGAAGAATGTTTTTATAATCCTTCCCTTTTAAGGTCTCCAAAATGTCATGAAACAAATCACTTTCTAAAATGGATACTTCCCTTACACTTTACAGGGCTACTTCCCCCTATGGCAAAGACCACTGAATGAACTTCAGGTTGGGTTGGGATGGGAAGGGCAGGGACAATGAGAAGTAAGGACAGAGGATGTGAAAAAGGAAAACAATAGGAGCGAGAGAATGAGGGGAATTGCTTCTACTCTTGTCCTCAAATTATGTACCCAAGATAATGTGCAACTCCCCAGAGACACTGCCTGAAGAGGAACTAATGATTTGTTATTAAGGGGTAGCTTCTTCTGAATTTTAGGTAGCTGTGGAATTCAGATTTGTTCATTCCCTGTTATCTTCCTTTTATCTCTTTCCCTTGCCATCAAAGCCAGTTTGCCTACATTCCCCAGTATTCCTTGGGCCTTGGCCCAAGGAGCATAATGAGGGGTAAAAGTAACCACCACCACAAGCTGAAACTGGAGTAACTCTGCAGAATGTATTTGGATTAAGCTGCAGTGGACCCCTCAGTCCTAAATTCCAGAAGCAATGCATTGTTTCAGATTTGGGATATTATACTGAGGACTGTGACTTTTCAGGTCTGTACATCTATCTGTGATTTAACTACCCACTAGCTGCATTTAAAGAATATCCTCCTTTCAAGGGATTGATCAAGACTTCCTACTCTTTCAGTAGTACCAGAACACCATCTATCTGAGCAGTCCGGCTGTGCTGCAGTCACAAGAGATCTTGCAAACATTCCAGCTGAAGGTAACCCATATTCTCAGGAGGTCTCATGAAGTTTTCAGATGTCTTGGAGACCTATACAAGGAGTAGTGTAGCAGGGTGCTGGTGCAGGGGCACCTAATCAGCCCCTTCTCAGCCAGCCCCAATCAGGGGAGAGAGATTGGGGCTGGGGAAAGCCTGATGCCTGGCCTGTGGATTGGCTACACCTGCTGGCCTGAGGGCTATAAAGGCTGGAAGGAGCCAGAAGGAAGTGGGGAATGGCCAGAGCAAGGCCAATCTCCTGGCTGAGGGCTGCTGCCTTTGTGAGAAGCCAAACAAGTCTCTAAGTTGTATATAGTTCACCACAGGTGGTGGGCACTGCACTGTAAGATAATAAAGACACAGGTGTTGCACAGTGAAAGCCTCTCTGAGCTTTATTTGGGCAGCCAGTGGGCTGCAGGAAGAGGGGGCCAGCAGGCCCTGTTACAAGTAGTAATAGTTACTGTAATGTTTTGACCCCTGGTATTCAAATCACTTCATTCACCACTAAATGCAACCATCATCATCTGTGATGGAACATGGTTTAACAGCCCAGAGCAATGCCACATCAAGTTAGGGACAGAAAAGACAATTGATATTTCATCTTCCTAGAATTTAGATCTGCAGAAGTTGTCTTTAACCGCCAATAGCCCTAAGAGACCCAGCTCCAGTTCCTGCAGTGCTATATGCCATGAAACATGGTCAGACTACCAGTAGAAACCTGCCTGTGTTTTGGTGAAGCTTATTCAAATCAGTTTGAATAAACCATTTTGCTCTAGTGAATTGGCACCAGCTCTGCTGAAATCATCCTTTTATGAGTATTTACATGCCCTGTGCTGACATCAGATCCGTTGCTATGTTTTAAGTACATTTGTTAAAAGTAAAGG
Source organism: Dermatemys mawii (assembly GCA_007922305.1). NCBI lineage: Eukaryota > Metazoa > Chordata > Testudines > Dermatemydidae > Dermatemys > Dermatemys mawii. The sequence goes on along the minus strand of ML677343.1, from coordinate 7,161,913 downwards.
TGGAAAATTGCTCAGAGATTAGTCTCAATACAGAATCACAATTAACAGATGCATCTTAATAAGATTTCCATTTAGAATGTAGCTGAGGTGATATTTCTCCTTGAATAAATCAAGTAGCTGAGGTCAGTGCCCAGTTGAATAATATTTCATGCTGCTTGTTTTTATAGTATCTTTCTCTGTACATCATTTCAAGTTAAATATTATCTTGCTTTCAATTTATGACTTAGGTTCTGTTTTAATTTCTTTCAGAAGCTAATTGCAAGTACATCGTTATTTACTTTCAGATAATATGGGACTTTGGAAAGCTCACAGCGTAGTGTTAACCTCCAGTGCAAAGCCTTATTTTGCTATCTCAAGAATCCAAATCTTTGCCCGTTATCAGCATCCACTGTAGTGCATCGCTTAGCGCTTTCCTCCTTCTACTAAGATCCAGCAGTAAGGATTCCCATGTTCCATTCCAAGCTCTGCTACTGAATTGCCAAATCACTTTAGAAGAGGGCAGGGGGAGTGGCTAGGCCTACATTTTTAGAAGTGTCCACTCATTTTGGGTGCCCAGCTTAACACATATTGGACACTCAAGAATTGAGGCACCATTGACTTTCAAAAGGTGCTTCTAAAAGTCTTCCCCTTGCCTCACTGCACCCTTCAGTTGCCTGAGTTGCTATCAGCCTTACAAAGGGCCTGTGAGGCTTAATGTTGGTAAAAAAGCTGGAGAGCTTTGGAGAAAAGGGACTATGTAGTCACATAGTCTGAAATTAATTCTTTTCCTTTTATGCTGACAAACTCCATAGGGACAAATGACAAGACATTGCCCCTGTATTTCTGAACTTTTCTTCTTGTGCTTGTTTTGAAAACGGTGGTGGTAGGAATTGTTTTAATCCAATAGCGTCCATGTTTTACAACTGGGATAAAAATGGCTTCTGAAAGCCATCAATTTCAATATCTTTCAGTAGCATGAAATTGTGAGCTGATGGAGAGCCTGTTTCCTCTTCAAACATTACCAACCAAAACGCCCAATCCAGTTGGGTGCTTTTCCCCAGAAACTAGGTTCTGGCCCATGTGGGAGAGAGTGGGGGGGTCTGAGGAATATTTATTTGGTTCATTTCTCTCTCTCTGGTTTTGTTCAGAACAGTCTGCTTAGTAGCCTTCTTAGGATATCCCCATTGATTACTTCTCTGTCCAAAGCTTATGCTTCACCACTGTCTTACTAACGTAAGAAACCACCAGAACAGATGTTTAAGTAAGATACTCTCTGAAGCGAAGTCATTCTAGACATAGGCCAAGTGGAGAACTAGTTATGGCCCATTGAGCTAGTACCCAACTCATCACAGATCAGCTCATTGGTTTTGCACAGTTTGAGCTTTTGTTTTGGAGTTATCTCCAATGACGGCAGATTAAATCCTTCTGGATTAGAAGCCCTAAAGTACCATCTTCCCCAATGTATGGCCCAGGTGAAACTGTTTAATTTATGGAGGGCATGTGCACTTAATTTAGATACACCAACCCCTCCCAGGGGTCAGTGAAGAGAGATTGGCCTTAACTCTAGTAAACGAGAGGTGACTACAGTTTGTTGAAATGGAGTATTGACCCTAATGCCGAGTGACCACCCATGTGTTAAGTAGCTTTCCCTCTTGCCAATTTCAGAAGTAGCATCCATATATTCAGAGATTTGGGGCAATTGCCTCTTTTCCTCCCACCTGCCCTGTCTGGACTTTGGTTCAAACCCCACCCCTGACCAGCAAGGTTTGGGGGACTACAGTGGTCTAAAGGAGGAGCAAGACTGGGGGAGTTGTTGGCATGCAGCTCCACCAATCATTTACTCTGCAAACTATTGGGTAGGTAAAAGATTCCTTCCCTACTCCATGCCCCTTGTGACTACCCCTTTGCTCCTCCTCTCATCCAGCCTACCCTCAGGAGAGTGGACCTCTTAGAGTAGATCCATGAATGGAAGCTGCCTGTTGAAATAGCAAGGTCATCTAAAATACTCTGAGCACAGTAGTGTGTCGTGATCCTGTACTCACGTGTCCATGCATGTGGTAGCTTTTCAAGTAAGAAATTGTTTAATGGTTGCAGGTAGAGGGACAACAGGAGAGGCTGCAGTGTCAGCAACTTTCCAGAGCTGTCCTACCTGGCTCAACATTGTTTTCTTTATTCAAAGCATTTCTGTTTTTATTTGGAGGAGGAGATTAAACAAAGGACAAAATATTGTGCAGAATACACATTGCAAGCGTCCGTTTTCCTGCTGCTTGGATGAGGAAAGCAGGGGACTTCAGGCTGAAATGCTGGATGTGTGGAAAGATAAATATTCTTATCTTGTCAGTAACTTGCATGTGAATGTGGCTTCAGCTGAGGATGTTAAACAACGTGTGTGCTTCAGGTACAGATTCGTGCTATAGGGAGCAAACTGCACCTCCACTGCAGTTTGAATAACTGGATTTGTCTCCCACTGCAAGTCTGATCCCTATTTTTATATTATGCCAAGAGAGGTTTTGAAACCAAACTAGCTTGACTTATAATTTTAGAAATGAAATAGCTACAATGCCCATACAAAGGATGGGGGAGTGAATTGGAGTTAAGTGATGAGAGACTTGGCAAGAATGCTAAACTTATGTGCAGTGAAGTTTGAAGCAATTGCATAGTCAGTAATACATAGGCTGTGCTCAGAAAATGTGCATTTTACTTGTGTGGAGCAGCTGCTGTCTTTGTGCAAGGACTTGAGTGTGACTGAACTAGAGACCCTCCATTTTGGAAGGCGGCGTTAGGATTCAGGGGCAGAACAAACTGTTAGGATGCAGTTTGCAGCAGTGTGTTATGTTATGTAGTACATATAGTATGTTAAATAAAAATTAAATCTCTCCATGCTTTAGCACCACCATGAGCCCAGTGCCACCAGTCATCCTGTCTGAGGGGAGCCATCCTTCAAAACCTGTCCTACTCTGGGACAAAGCAGTTTGCTAATCTGCCAATCAAGAAAAGGAAATGGTACCGTGTGACCCCTCCCCCCACAAATGTATCAGACACTGTCTCATCTGAAAACAGTTGAGTAAACACTCTGAACAAGACACCATAAAAGTCACAGAGGTACTACACTGCTATACAGCCAAAATGCTTCTGAACTAAATGTAGTCGAACTTTACTAATTCTGGGTCACTGAGAACAAAAATGATGCTTAAAATTGTTGATTGGCTCTAGTTTTCAAGATATGCTTTTGGGTCAGTATATACGACCCTTGACATGGGAATGGCAGCGGATAAGTGAGTTATAAAGGGAAGAGATTTCAATTTAAACCAGAAATGACTAAAATACATCTTTGACTGGTTCTATGAATAAATCTATGACTGGGTTTGGACAGTACTTGGTTTTTAGGCAAAACAATGAATGATGCAATCTGAAGCTGGTATTGCATCATACATGATATGAATTGCATCATGTTATTCCTAGAAGTCATGGATGATGCAATCATAATGAAGCTTACATCACTCTACTGAACAAATTGCCCTTTATCAGCTCTAGAAATCATACAGTGTCGTGCTCTCTTATTTGTCAGTGTTTGATTTTGCAAAGGGACACATTTCTGTTTAGCCAAAGTGAGCAGAGATGCCTCGTACTTGTGTGAACAGTGCAGATAACTTCTGCTATGTTTGTGGTGAAGTGACTTTTGCATCACAAAAGCGCAGTATAACCACTATGGTTAAGAAAGTCTATCACCTTTATTTTGGCTGCAAAATTGGAGATCAGGACAAGAGGTGAGCCCCACACATATGCTGCAACACTTGTGCAACAAATCTTTGCCAGTGGTTGAACAGGAAAAGGAAATCTATGCCTTTTGCAGTGCCAATGATTTGGAGAGAGCCAACAGATCATACTAGCAGTTGTTACTTCTGCATGGTGCCTCCAGTTGGGAAAGGTGCGTCCAAGAAGAAAAAGTGGACTGTGCATTATCCAAACATTCCATCAGCTATACGCCCAATACCCCACAGAGAAGGACTGCCAGTTCCTGATGCACCAGAATCATTCTCACTTGAGTCAGACGAGGAAGAGGATGAAACTTCTGGTCCTGAACCATCAATGTCACAGGACCCACATTTTCTCCGATCCTCCTCCTCTGAACCACACCTCATAACACAAGCTGAACTGAATGACCTTGTCAGGGATTTGGAACTACCCAAGAGTAAGGCAGAGCTGTTGGGCTCCAGACTGCAGCAGTGGAATCTCCTGGCAGGTGATGTTAGGGTTTCCATGTTCCGTGACCGTCAAAAGGATCTTGTCCCATTCTTCTTCATGGAAGATGATCTTCTAGCCTGCAACAACATCGATGGTGTGATGGCAGCCCTCAACATCGTTCACGATCCAGATGAGTGGAGACTCTTCATTGATTCATCAAAGACGAGTCTTAAAGCTGTTTTGCTGCATAATGGCAATGTTTTGTCATCAATTCCAGTTGGTCATGCAGTCCATTTGAAGGAAACCTATGACATGAAACAACTTTTGAGGTGCTTAAACTATGACCAACATCAGTGGCAGCTTTGTGGCGATTTGAAGGTTGTTGCTCTCTTGCTTGGTCTGCAGACTGGATACACAAAGTACTGCTGTTTTCTCTGCGAATGGGATAGTCGTGCAAGAGATTCCCACTACATCAAGAAAGATTGGCCACTCCGACAGTCATTGGAGCCTGGGAGGAAAAGTGTTCAGCATCCACCACTTGCTGAATCAAGGAAGATTTTGTTACCACCCTTACACATCAAGCTGGGTCTGATGAAGAACTTTGTCAAGGCCATTGACAAAACACAAGCAGCTTTCAAGTACCTCCGTGGAAAATTTCCAAGGTTAAGTGAAGCTAAGATAAAGAAAGGTGTCTTTGTTGGTCCTCAGATTCGTGAACTTCCTCGAGATGATGCATTTGACCATGCACTGCGTGGCAAGGAAAAGACGGCATGAGCCTTCCAGTCAGTGGCAATACATTTTCTCAGAAACAACAAGGCAGACAACTACAGGTTGTTGGTGGAAAACCTCCTTAAGGCATACGAAGGCCTTGGTTGCAACATGTCACTAAAGATACATTTTTTTGCACTCTCATCTAGATTTTTTTTTTTTTTTTCCCACCGAACTGTGGAGCAGTGAGCGACGAGCACGGCGAGCAATTTCACCAGGACATAGCGTTTCTCCATTGTTGCAATCAGGGCAAATGGAGCCCATCAATGCTTGCAGACTATTGCTGGACAGTGACAAGAGATGCTCCATTTAATGAATACAAGAGACAAGCCAAGAAGCGCCGAGTAGACACTGAATAGGACTAAACTATGTACATAATAGTTTTTTGCCTTTTGTTTCATAATACATTTTATTTATATAACCCTTTTGCTGATTTTTAAAGTGTTACATAAACAGGACAGGTGAAATATTATCATGTAAAGCAACCATAAACACATGAAAAGACCTAGGTTTACAATTTATGATTAAAACTCTGCTATCTACACAATATACATAGACATAAAATGTAAAAACTTAAATATCTTAGAAACAGTAGCCAATCAGTTGTTTTAATTGTTATATTTGAATTCAGCACATCAAAATACATAATAAATATCACATTTTATCTCTGAAGCAGACGACTTCTAAAAAATTGTAGACCAGTGTTATTTGTGACCATTCATGGTCAGAGATACCCTGCCATAGAGTCTAACTCCATGATCTCTTCAGTCTTGCTACCAATAGTCCTGAACCAGGACCAGGACTCTGTTGGACTAAACATTACACAACCAACATAAATAGTCCTTGGACCTGACAGCTCAATTGAGCATTTATACAATATGCAACAAGGGATTATATGAATAGGTTAGGCGATGCTGAGGGGAAAGATAAGAATGGCCATAGTGGGTCAGACTAATGGTCCATCTAGCCCAGTATCCTGTCTTCTAACAGTTGGTCATGCCAGATGCTTCAGAGGAAATGAACAGAATAGGACAATTATTGAATGATCCCCTGTTATTCAGTCCCAGCTTCTGGCAATTAGAGGCTCAGGGACACCCAGACCATGGGGTTGCATCCCAAGCCATCAATGGTTATTATCCCAGATGGTCAATCCTCCATGAACTTAGCTAATTCTTTTTTAAACCCAGTTATACTTCTGGTCTTCACAACATTCCCTGGCAAAGAGTTCCACAAGTTGACTGTGCGTTGTGTGAAGTACTTCCTTTTGTTTGTTTCTAAAACTGCTGCCTAGTAATTTCATTGAGTGACGCCTGGTTTGTGTGTGGTGCAAATGGATAAATAACACTTATTTTCTTCACACCATTCATGATTTTATAGACGTCTATCATATTTTCCCTTAGTCATCTCTTTTCTAAGATGAACAGTCCCAGTCTTCCTTTAATTTCTTCTCCTCCAGAAGCTGTTCCATGCCCTTCTCTGTACTTTTTCCAATTCTAATGCATCTTTTTTGAGATGAAGTGAGCAGAACAGAAGACAGTATTCAAGATGTGAGTTTTAGATTTTTACTGTAGAATGGATTTACAGCTGTTTATCTAGAGTTAAGCTTTCACCTACTCGATTGCTTTGAAATCATTCATGTCCTAGAGCTGAGAGCTTCCTTAGTTTAGTTGTTAATATCTCTCTAATTTTTTCAATATTTTGATTATAAGCCCTTGCCCTTTAGGGTTTTATAACAAATGCACCATTCACTAGGTCTCCAGGAAAGTGCAAGAAAATTTGCTTAGACAGGAATGAACTGAATACTTATTTGAAACTCCAAAACTCAAGTAAATTTGCATAATTAAATTAATATGATGTGACGCTACCATAAAATCTATCAATGTCTCTTTGACAACTTTTTAGGGAGGGGAGGAGTAGACAATGACCTCGTCTGAGGGCTTAATTACTGTGAGTTGAAGCAGTGCTTTTTGATTTATTGGCAATGCTGATGACTTTGGCAAAGCTATTCCCTGGTTCCATCAGAGGATTACCTGAGAGTTTCCTAGATCTCTACACATAGGTGAGATGTTTCCAGTCAGTTGACTTGGCTCCATATTGTGTTCCAGTATTTAGTCATGATCTGGATGTGGGCAGTATCAAAGTTTACAGCTGAAGCAGTATTTAAGTTAGTCAAGACTAGAGAAGATTCATGAACCTTAGAGAGACCTAACCAAGCTATGCCAACAGACAAGCTTCCACACTGAAAAATGTGAGACACACTGAAAGCAAGAAAGTGAACTACTTGTTCATGTTGTTGGGTTTGAAAGAATGAACCAGACAGGAGGGACTTAAGGATCCATGTGGACAATTTAAAAGCTTCTACTCAATATGAACTCGTACTTCCAGACATTGGCCAACCACTAACAAAGTTGGAAGGAAACTTCTCCTATGGGCAGGACACTTCATAAAGTTTTGTGCTATAGGATTCCTACGTTCCTCTGAAACATCTGATCCTGGCCACTATTAGAATAGTGGTATCCTATTAGAGGATACCATCCAGATGAATCACTGGTCTGATCCAATATGACAATTCTTTGGGTAAATGTTAACTTTCAAAAACAGAGAAAAGCTTGTTCTCATTTGAAACATACTAATGCTTTGAAGCAATTGCAGTTCTGTAAAAATTTCTTGTGTGATCATAAAAGAATAACTAGAAAAATATCAAGGACACGGTACAGATCCTATTTCTCCATAGGAAGGGCCATGCAGAGCCCCAAAAAATTTGAGTGGCTTTGTATGTTTCAGCAAATGAAATGGGATTTTGCTGAGCAGCAGAGAAGCCTTTAGCAGAATGGACAGAAGTGTTCAAGGGTCTGTTTACACTGTTATTCATACTCGTGTGTATGCAAACCTAGTGTAGATATGCTAAACCAGAGCACTATGGGGCTTGCTCCAGTACAATGTATAGTTTCAAACCAAGGTAAACTCGGTTTTCCACTTGTGTGGAACATATATGCTGATATTTGTATTGGTAGTGTGACAGAGTCAGACCAGAAGGATATAGGAGAGTGCTGGAAGGCAGGTATATTAGTCTCAGGATGTGTAGGTCCCTGTTCCCTGGACAGCCAAACAAAGGCTACTCCAGGCCAATCAAGATACCTGGGGCCAATTAAGAACCTTCTAGAAAGGAGTAGAAATAGCTAGCCTAATTGGGACACCTGAAGCCAATCAGGGACTGGCTGAAACCAGATAAAAACCTCCTAGTTAGTCAGGTGGGCTGTGGGTGTCAGGAGCTGTGGAAGGAAGTTATGCTGTTGGTGAGACTGAGTGTTGGACAACATATCATCCAGAAGGAAGGAGGCCCTGAGGTAAGGGTGAAGTGGGATTTGAAGAAGCGGGGACTGCTGTGGGGAAGTAGCCCAGGGAATTGTATTGTGTTTTGTGGATAAAAGGTCAGCCATCTTAGCTGATACTATTAGGGTCCCTGGGCTGGAGTCCGGAGTAGAGGGCGGGCCCGGGCTCCCCCCTTTTCCATCTTCTATACTGGCCTGTGATGAAGGTAACTCACTAGGTGGTGACTCTTGCCAATTATACTGAGAAAGGGAGGTCACTCTGGGGCCTAGATGAGTTTCTGAGGCCCCTAAATCTGCCAGGAAGCGCAGGACCCACAAGTACAGACTTGGAGCTTTGTCACAGTAGGTACAAATATCCCCATTGGAGATCGGCAGGAAGTCTGAGATTTGTTCATACAAAGGAATGGAAAGGTCTGCCTCTTTTTAAATTTTTTTTTTTTATTTTGGAATAATGAGAGAGCTTGACTCACTTTGGACTAGTCACTTAGCTGACACCAATAATGAAAGGGAAAAACTTTCCCTTTAAAAGTTTCTTTAGATGATTTTTGTTACAAGCTCAACAATAGAAGCAAAAATGATTAAGGGGAAAATAGATCTAATTTCTAAAGGCTCTTTTTTCTTTTTGTTTAGATCTTTCCAAGGGAAAGAAAATGTTAGGTTTCTTCAGGTGTTTCCTTGAATTGATACATGGAGAGAACAGTAGAAAAAGATCTTGTTACAAAAAGGGATCTAATGGAAAGGTTTCCAGAGCTGCCGCTTCCTATAGAAAGTCGTAGAGTTGAGATTCTGGCCAGCTTAATTAGTCATCAGCCATTCTTCAAATTCTATTCTGAGATGGCATTAAAGCTACGCAAGATCTATTCTCCGCACAGAGATGGAAGAAATGTGGTGGTAAAGAATAGGAAAAGAGTCACATAGAAGGGGATGTCCTTAAAGTGCAGATAGCTTTTGTACAAGCACCCATGACCATAACATCTGGTTTCCTCATGGACTGGTAGTTGAAATGATGCATTAGTTCTTTGAGGTTATACCCTCCAGTCGTGGCAGTCAGTAAGGGCCCGAGTATCAGGCGCATAATGTGGGGTTCTTAGTCCTCTCCATGGTCATTGACCTTATTGAAAACTGAGGGCAATTTGTACCCTGCTGGGTTAGATCCTAGAGAAGTACCATTAACAAGAAAATTGGTAACCGCTCGTTCTGCTTCCGGTGTGTTTAAGATGCTTGGAAGTTTTTGTTCAATGCCGAGATGCTGCAGAGTAATGAAAGCCAATGACACAGAAGGTCTGGCAGAGAGAATTTTTAGCATGAGATAGTAACTAGTAATAATGACTAGTTGAAAAATGAACTAATGAATAAAAAGTACTATTTCAAATCAGCCAGGTAAAACTCTAGTCAGGAGATAGGGACTAGCACTTGAAGAATGTTTTTTACTATGTGTATTCCACATGTGGGCAGGCATACATACCATGCACCTGAATCTGGAAGTTTTTCCAAGTAGCATCCATTGACCCACATGTGCACAGTCTCTTCCCTTGTACTCCTGACCGATGGTATAAAGGGCGATGTCGGTTGACACCACTTCAGTTCCCTCTTACCACCACATGGCCTGAGTCACAACCCTGTCCTCCTTCAGTCTTCTAATCTCTAAAAGAATTATTGCATATGTTTGTTGTAAATAGTTGTGTTGTAGTGTAGGAGCCCCTTTTTCTGCCCTGGTCAGAGGGCAGGGAGAAACACTCTTTATCCCAGGGCCTTGCTTCAAGAAATGTCTTCTGCCCTGACAGATGCTGCACTTTGCAGAGAGATGCACAAGTCCTTCCTGCCCAGAGCCAGAAAGGTCCAAGAGCTCAAGCTGAGAAAGCAGCTATGAGGCTCCCAGTCTGATCCTGGCCTGGAAGACAACCATGTACGTTGGGCTCAGCTGGCCAGCAGTACCCTTCTAAGCACAAGCCATGGAGTGGAACCCAAAGACTTATGGGGAGCCCTGCGTCTTGAGAGTAAGAAACACTCTTGCAGGCATAAGGGCAGATGCCTGCAGTGCACTGCCCACAAGAAACGTGTTCCTTCCCCAAGCCACGCCAGGTCGGGTGAGACATTGCCAGGCTCCCTGTTGCAGGACATTTGCAAAGCCAGAACTTGGTGATCTGTCCACAGGTTTATGCCGTGCTACTCCCTGACTCAGGTGACTGCTGTGGATGCAGCAGTAGGAATAGTCGTATTACAAACAGCTCTGCTACCACCTTCCTCGCACTCACCTCCTCTCTGACTGCTTGCAAGTCACCCACTTGTGGAATACGCACAGGGACCAGCACTTGAAGGAGTGGAGACTATTTACTTTAACTGGAGGTTCTTCGAGATGCGTGGTCCCTATCTGTATTCCCACGACCCACCCTCTTTCCCCTCTGCTTTGGATTTGATTACGTTGCAGCTGGAGGAGGAACTGCCCCTTGTGCCCTCGACTGGGAGCACGAAGAAAGAAGCCGGTCAACAGACACTGTTGGGAAAAATGTCCGGATTTGGGTGTATGGCGTGCATGTATACCGATGTGCAGAATACAGATAGGGGCCACATGCCTCAAAGAACCCTCAGTTACCGTAAATAACCTCCTCTTCCCCACTCCAGGACACCCCATACCACATCTGTGTCCAAGCTAATCTTTCAGGGTCATATGTACATACGCTCTGTTAAACCCCACTTTATGTTAATGGACATGGACACATCAAACTCAGTGTTTTTGGACTGTTTTCCCGAGTCTTGTCTTAGCAGATGAGCACAAAACAGGGAAACCCTAGGTGGCCTTGATGATAACTAGATACAGCTGAGCCTCATTAGACTCCATCTTAAAAAAGCAGTCTGCCCTTTCAGGCTCTGGGGTCTGCTCAATTTGTCCCACTGCCTGGACTCAGGCCCTGTTGCACAGATTGTTGGTTCTAGAAGGTTCCATGGTCCGCAAACCCCAGGAGCTGACAAAAGAGGAAAGCCAAATATGCACGTTGAAGTCTAGTGAAGAGAGATTTCTCCCTCTTTAGTTAACAGCTTTGTCCATCTAATCTTTAAGAGCACAACATGGTGGCACAGTTAGAGGGTGGATAAAGCTTTTTTCAGTGTTTGTGTTACTCTTAAATAGCTACTGCAGTGGAGGAGGGATTAAAGATGACTGTCTGGTAGGTGTCTTCTAAAGTTCACGCTGCTTGTTTGTGTGAGAGAGGTTTTTTTGCCTATTCTATTGATGAATTGAGGATCTCCATAGAGAAAGCACTGTTTCTGGCCTATGGCTGTTCAGGTTGCTATGGAAACAGTAGATTTTGCTAGGCCGGGTTCTTGCCACTTCCAGCTGAATCCTACAGGGCGTTTAGAAAACAGTCAGTCAGGCACAATATAAAACCCATGCATCAAACTTCTCAAACTATCTGCATTTTAGGTGAGGACCCAGGACTAGAATAATCTCCTCCTATTCACATGCTGGAAGGTGTTTCAATTGGACTGACTGCTGTAAAGGTTATCCTTCTGGTACGTACTCCATTTCAATTAGAACCACTCCTGGCTGTTGTGTTTTGGCACTATGTGCTATTTTGTTTGCTTGCATGAATATACCTATATGCATCAGCTCCAACCTGTAAGATAAAGACAGAACCCAAGGCAGAACAGACTTCCCTGGTGTGTTCAAGATTGAAAACTGCATTACAGCTGTACAAAATTCCTCCCCACAAGACCTAATATACAAGTTCTGTTAACCTGAGCACTGTTAAAGCATCATGTGTGGCTCCAAATAGTGTTACAGCTGGGACATGTATTGCTGCCAGGAGGCAAACAAGGAGAGAGATGCTGCGCACAACAATCACTCAGACAAGTCTACTTGTAATATAGGAGTTAGCAAGTAGATGTCCCTGCATGCCATGTAAAGTTGCAGACAAGATGCAAAAGTCTAGTCCAGAATTTAAGGGACAGTCGCACAAGGTAGCTCCAGCATGAACACGGACTAAATTGGGCAAGTTTAAAATCTGTTTTAACTCAGCCACTGTAGTGTAAACCTTGTCTAGACCAGACTTGAAATGTGTTAGGACATGTTAATTAATGCATGCTAACTAGGGCAGGCTGGAAAACAAGAATTCCATTTGCAAAATCTTGACATTTGTTTGCCTTCTGAAGAGGAATACAACCAAGACCCTTCCTTTTTTGTTTTTAAGAAAATCATTAGAAAAAGAGAGAGGCCCAGTCCAGTGGTTAGAACACATCCCCCTATGTGAGATGCTCAACTTCAAATCCCAGCTCTGCCTGATAGCCTCGGGAGAGACTGAGAGAGACACTCAGACTCTCCAGCCCTGTGCTTCAGGCACTCCCCTGGGATATAGGAGACCTACATCCAAGTCCCTGCTCTGTCTTTGGCAGAACATGGACTTGAACCTGGGCCTACCACATCCCCTATGAGTGTCCTATCAGTGAGTATTGGCTATTCTGAGGTGGGTCTCTCCCTTCACTCTCCATCATTTTGACCAGAAATTCTATCCTGGACCCTAGAAGCCTTTTTGGTGAAAGTTTTATTAAACTGATTTAAACAGAAGTTCTACAAAAAATGTTGATTCTGATGAAGAATTCCTGACTACCTGTAATGCTCACTACCACCACATCTTAGTCTTTAATTGGATCACACCTGTGTGACCAACTCACTTCTAGGAGAGGTAAAATGGATATTTTATAACGATCTTTATAATGATATTGGTCAGATCCTCTGCTGGTATGTCTCAATTTAAATAATAAATAGAGCTCTGATGTTTTACAGAGGCTGAGGATTTGGTTTGTAAAAAGCAATACTGTGGTTCATACTAGATCACTTTCTTGAGATGAAACAAAGTAACAAATGCCCAAAATATGCAGGCTCAGTCAAGCCAGGTTCCCATGGACAGCCAATGAGAGCTCTGTGCCATTTAAAGCCCTGCCAAATTTGGCTTACAGACAGGACTAATATGAAGCCATCATGAGAGCTCAGCGACTCACCAGCATTCTGCATTTGAACTGAAAGAAGATGGCAGCTGCCCCAACAGCAAGCCAGGAGCCTCCTCTTCATATATTGAAGAGTACAGTACTCCCATGACTGGACAACTCTGGTTTTCACACCTTAGCATCCAGAGCCATAAAAGCCAAAGTGCAGTCCAGCTCAAATTAGTGTCAAATTCACTGAATGTCTATTAATTTAGTTACTCTGAATTTACATCAGTAACTGAGCAGAATGTGGCATGTTGCTCAACATTTCCTGGTTTGCAGTGTGTCTCAGCATACTGTAACTATATAAATTGCTTTGAGACTAACTGAATAAAGACCCAATCATTTAATGTACTGTTTCTCATAGTCAAATTGCCATATGCTCAAAACTCAATTGTTGTCTGAGTGCTATATATGTATGCCAATTTCACAGAGACTACAGAAACTAGTCTACTTTTGGCTTTAGCTTTTCCTGTCTGAGCTGCTTTTCTCAGGGGAAGATATGCACACAATCTGCTCTGCCCATCTTTGTATTCCACATTGAACTCTGAATCCTTTTTTTTTTTTTTTTTTTTATGGTTTTTTTTTAAATTTGCTGCTAGCATAGTTCATAAGCTTCTCTCTTAACTCAGTAACTTCAAAAACAAGACAGACAGCTTTCAAATTGTAATGGTGCTAGAATTCTATCCAGTTTGGTTTCAACAATTTTATACACATGGGCGGTGGGAGAACCCTGACCTACCCCTTCTGCCTGAGGCCCCAACCTGTGTGGCTGCCAGCCTCCTTCCCCCAGCCATGGAGTGCTAGGTGGGTGGGCAGGCAACCTGCCTCCCTCCCAGCCCTGGAGCACAGGCCAGCAGCCTCCTTTAGCCCAGTTTCATTATATTCACACTCATTAGCACATTTTCGTAAAACATACGGAGTGCAACATCACAGGTGGCAAATACAGCCACATTTTAAAATGGATTTATATTGAGGAAGCCATGCATGTGCTTTTAAAGTGAAATCGTTGTGGCTATTGGTAATAATGACACCCACTCTGGATTGGTAGAAGGCAGCACTGACAGGCCTTCTAATGAAGATATTTTTTGGATGGGTTGAGTTAGTCAGATTTTACTAATTTCTCCTATTCCTGTCGCCGAGGGCAGTGAGGATCTAAAAGCAAAATTCTAAGGGGCAAGTTTAAAATTAATTTGCTCAGTTCTGCACCCATAAGGAGCATCAGAGATTACAAATTATACTGTTAAATTTAATCTTCATTTTACGTACATACACACAAACGACCCCATCCTATCCTCAGAGTTGAGAAGATGAATATTATGTGTTGCTTTCCACTAAGGGTAGTGTATGTTTATGGTAAAAGTCACAAGGTCTGTTCCTTTTGCTCAGTTCGGAATTATGGTGCAAACCTACAAAAAGTATCAGCCATTCTGCGTTGACCTGTAGAGCCTGTATAGCACAGGACCTGCTTATGTCCAACACTCTGAAACTGTAGGGCACAATGGCCTGACTGTATGTATTTCTCGTTATAGAATAAAGGATGCAGACAGGCACTGTGCCTAATTTAGCATTAATTTCCAGCTATTTGCTTCAGTATCTGAAGCATGAAGAGAGATTTAGCTGTGTGACTTCCATAAGAGTCAGTGCGTTGCAAGACTAGACCCATGCATGATGCTTATACGATGGGAGTGACAGAGTGATCTGCCTCTTAGATTTAGGCAAGTAACAAACCTTTGTCTTCCTAACTACTCTGTTGGGAACAGCTTTGTGTCTTCTCAAAGCACATTAAGCATCTGCACTAACAAAGCCCCCAACACAACTGACTTATTTAAACCCTCAAACTGCAGCTTGTAAATGTTGCATTCTTATCTAATGAATTCCAAGGTGGTAGAAGTATAAAAACATCAATTATCACAATTAAATAGGAGCACGAATCCTTCACTTTGATTTCGAAGCTGACCATTTGAGGCCCTGGCTAAAGTTTGACCCGAGAGTAGAAACTGGAGAGAGAGTTTCACATTTCACCACAGTCGAATGACAAGCCCAATTCTACATCTTCAATCATTGAGAATTCAAATTAATTTTAACTCATTTTCAAAGGTGCTGAACACCTGGGCTTCCCTTTGAAGTCAGTGGGTTTTGTGGGTGCACAGTGCTTCTGAAAGTGAGGCTTTGGAAGCCTAACTTCAGGCACCATTTTCAGAGTGCTGGTCACACCGACATGTTTCATTCTCCATTGAGGTAGTAAGAGCTCTCTGCTGTAGCTGACACTGAGAGGTTTAGTCCCCAAAACAATCTTATTCTCCATTGCATTATGGCTTTTTCTGGTGCTGTTGTGGCAAGTCGTAAAGTAGGTTGAACAATTCTGTGCATGGAATAGTCTCAGAGAGCGTCCCCAGACAGTTCACAGCTGACACGTGGGTCTTCTGCCCATCCTGCTCCCAGCATGGATGGATCAGTATGTGGCTGGAGTACAGTGCAGATTTGCTGTTCTCTTCTTTTCAAGCCCCATAGGAAGGATACTCTAAGGCAGTGGTACTCTGAAGCCCATGGCCCACAAGTGTCTCTTTAGCGTGTCTCCTGCAGTTCTTTGCAGCACAGGATATTAAAACACAGTGACTTAATTATTATCCAATTGGGATGCTTTTATGATGTCATTCACCAATTAAGTTATCAGTTTGCACTGTGTTATTAACTTACTTGCTGTGAGAATACTATACTATTACTGGAGTAAATGAAACAATAACTTCACAGTACAGTGGCTCTTTTGGGTAATGTTGATGGCTAATTTGGCTCCTGAACCACTGAGGCCTGAGCATCCCTGCTCTAAGGCTTTGCCTGTGCTGCAATCCTAGGTGTGATGGGAGCACAGGAAGACCACCTGCACTAGCACTGTAAAAAGAGTGGTGTTGACATGGTAGCACAGGCTTTGGTGTGGGCTGTATAAGCATGCAGGGGGCCCTAGGTAAGTTCTTGCTTTGCTAGCCTGCATTGAAACCTGTGCTGACACACCTACTTTGCTATTTTTAGCTGTGCTGGCATTAGCAGTCTGCTCCAGCTGCAATGGCACGTTGGACTGTAGCATAAACATACCTGAGGTTAACCTAGAGACAGGACGGGCCCCTGCAAAGTCCGAGCACACATGTGCAATAGATAACTTAAAGCTAAACCCACCAGCCTCTCCACCGAGTGCAGATGCAGAGTACCTAAGATTCATACTCCTGGAGTCTGTCAGCAGCAACAGGGATACAAATGCACACTGTGAAGTGATGGATGCAACTCAGGAAGTCAAATTCTCTAGTTAAGGGCAAAGACTCCAGATTTGGATGAGCTTTGGAAGTGACACAAGATTGCCCAGATTCCATCAGGGTCAGAAACAGCCTCTCCTGATATTTTGGTATTAATTTGGAATAATTAATACACGTGGCAATTTTAAAAACCTCTGAAGTGGGAGGGTTTCATTAAGATGGAAATCTTTCGGATTCCAATGCGGTTAAGTCATTTGGAATTTATTTCCCCCTACCTCCCTTCCCTCCAACAGACATATGTATGTCTTCACTTGCACTTTCTCTAGTTATGGATAATAATCTCTGCTTCAAGCCCTTTACTGAGGCAGGAAGTTGGAGTTTGGGGAAATAAGGTGAAGCGCACACACGCTGCTATTTCTTTGGGCATGAATGCTTCTTTCAGCCATATCCTCCACTCCAGAGGTTCTCTTTTTTCTTTCTGAGCCCCCTCCAACATGCTATTAAAAACTCCATAGCTGATCTGTGTCACAATATCTGGTTTTCTGCATATAAAACCTAGAGCTGGTATTAGGGGGTAGCAAGCAGGGCAAAGGCCCAGGGCCCCACACCACAGGGGCCCCCTTGAAGCTAAGTTGCCCAAGCTTCAGCTTTAGCTCTGGGTGGCAGGGCTCAGGGCCCTGGGCTTCAGCCCCATGCAGTGGGGCTTCAGCTTTCTGCCCTGGGCCCCAGCCAGTCTAATACTGGCCCTGCTTGGTGGACTCCATGAAACCTGCTTGCGGCCACCCAAGGGGCCCCAAACCTCTGGTTGAGAACCACTGCTCTACTCTAAGCTGATCTAGACACCCATCCCCTTGGAGTCTGCACACTAAAGCTTTGTACATTAAAATGTACTAGGCTTCCCCTGGTGTACAAAATTCTAGCATCCCCATCCCCCGACAAACAATGTTTTCTGTAAGATAACTCACCCTAGCTACACCTCTAAACAAAACACCCATTCATTAATGCAAATCCTGACTAAAGAAACTAGCATTTGCTGTTTCTAAGAGTATCCTGAAAACCTCATTTATCAGTTTTAAATGCATCATTGATTCCTAGCCAGTGGGGATCCCCTATAGAAATTAGCTGCCTGCCATTATTTAGAATGTACCTACAGTAGCAAAAATTTGAGCTCCCTGAAACAGTTTATTGTCCCAAGAGTTGGTAAATTATATTCGTTTGCTCCAGCAATCAATAAGCATGAATATAAAAAGTTCTTGGTCGCATGTAATTTTCAAGTTAAACCATTCCTAGAGGCAGTTCACTTGGTATCTGGTGTAATGCAATTCAGTCATAGTCTCTAAGAACTGTTTTCCCTTCCAATACTGTACAGTCTTCATGGACAGATTATTGTTTGGACAGATGAGTCCAATGATCATTTAGATTATGGTTGGAGAACAAAGTGAGTAAGAATATGTGATCTCAGCAGTTTGGGCCACATTCTGCTGTTACGCCAATGTAAATCCAAAGTAATTCAGTGACTTTATTGGATTTAATCTGATTTGCCTGAAAGCAGACTCCAGCCTTTTATGTGTAACAGAGGCCACTGTCCTCCTTACCCAGTGCAAACAGGCAGGCCCTCTCTGTGGCTCAAACTCCTAAATCTAGGCCACCAAATGGCAAGTCGTGGCATTCAGCTCCTGGCCCATACTGGGGGCAATGCAAAGCCACTCTCTGGTAAAGAAGGCTTTGCAAGTGTGGCCACGTTTCTTGTCTTCCCTTAAATCAGATGTGCCCTCATCTATTCAGTGTGGGAGCAATCCCTGCAGCGACTGCTTGTCAGTGATACTTATTCACCTGCAGAACATCAGCTCAGTCTAACTCCCCTCATTTTGCTTAGTATAGTTTGTGTGAAGAGGTTTGAGACCTTGTAGTGTGGGGCCCTCACTTTGGTGAGGACTTACCTTGACAAGGTAAAACATCCTATTTATTGCTTTGTTCTTGCAGCACTGAGTTCCCCCCCAGAGAGGCAGCATCTGTCCAGTGGATACGGGGCTGTGGAAGAACAGGTCAGTTGGTACACAGAGGGAACACTGGTAGAAGAGACCTCTAGAAATCCATGCTGGTGTCAATCATGTGTTTACTGAGTCTCGTCTGACCTCTTGGCAATGAGGGTCATATTATTCATGTCCTCATTTGATCTAGCTATGGAACATGCCATTCATGTGTGTGTTGTTGTTTTTTTTGTTTGTTAGCAGCATGACAGTAATCCAGACAATTAGACTGCATAATACTCCCACATGGCAAAAAGTAAGCTGTTTATCACAGTTTTGCAAAAACACTAAATGCTTTGAGTGTTTGCTTTGAATTTTTCTCCTGTGGAAAACAAAGGGCAACACTCCCCACCCCGCACCTTCATACTGTCGTTAGAAAACTCTTCTCACCCCCAAATGATTTGGTATCAAAAAGCTGCTTTCACCAGCAGCGGTTGGCAGAGTTTCACTCGAGGGAGAGGGAGCAGCTTTGTTTCCACTTGGTGTGGTTCCTGGCATAATGGGGCTCCTAGGTACTAACATAGGGATCAAACTGGCAAATTCTCAGTTTCTGGGCACAAATTTGTGCCCAGAAACTGAGAATAGTTTGTCAGAAAAACCCGAGCCCATGTAGTGATTGCTCTTCCCACAGTGCTGCTAGGGGTTTTCTGCAGGTCCAAGGTTCCCACCATGCAGAATTCATTTCAGGATCAGTTGCTTCCAGTGAATACTCCCCAGAGCACACATTGCTAATTCTGCTAGTCCTCAGTCACCTGTTGCATTA
Organism: Dermatemys mawii; assembly: GCA_007922305.1. Lineage (NCBI taxonomy): Eukaryota > Metazoa > Chordata > Testudines > Dermatemydidae > Dermatemys > Dermatemys mawii. Next base: position 7,142,628 of record ML677343.1, on the reverse strand, counting down.
AGTCAAGTGTTTTCTTGTAGTGGATTATCTACAACTAGAGAAAGTGCCAGTGAAGATCTATTATATGTCTATTGGAGGGGGGAAGTATGGGGTGGGGGAATAAATCCAAAATAACTTAACCAAGATGGAATCCAGAAGATTTCCATCTTAATGAAATCCTCCCTGTTCAGGATTTTTTTTTAATTGCCAAATTTATTAATTATTCAATAGTCAGTCTTATTTCAATAAGAGTCTAATTAGATTTTAACAGGAACTCGTGTAAGACAGTAAAATAATTCATCTTTTAAAAAAATTGATAGCTTCCCAAATTTAAGATTTGGGGCAAAACAGAGATTAATACTAATCCCAGCCATTGAAAGTAGTTGAGGGGTAATTAGAATGGAGCCTCATTTATTCCCCCCAACACATTCCCCTCCCTCCAATAGACATATAATAGGTCTTGGTAGTGCTCACTGTAAGCAATTTAAAGCCTGATCCTGCAATGATCTGTGCATGGTGGGAACCTTGGACCTGTACAGAACCCCCTGAAGTCCAAGGGGTCCATGTAAGCTCACAATTTACCAACGCTAGACCAAAGTCTAGGGAAGGTAGGCAGGTAGTGAGAGCTGTTTCCTGCTGAAGCACAAAAGCAAGGTAGATAGAGAGTTATGTTGGATGGCATATTAGACAAAATCCCCAAACAACTCTCCCCGCAGAGGCTTGAGCATTCAAACTAAGATTTGGTTTGTGTTTGCCGTACTGTGCAAAATTAACCTCAGATTGCTTAAATTCATGAAACGCTTCCAGACAAAAGTGGGTTCTTTTTTACTTTTAGATTCCAGGTTGCTCCCAGCTAGGGTTGCCACCTCTGTGATTCAAAAAAAAATCAGGCCATCTGCTTGCATCCCACCACATAGACATCCCCTCCCCAGTACCACTCACCCCCCTGCCCAGTGCACTGACTCCTCATCCCAGCCCCGGGACAGAGCACCAGCCCCAAGGGTTTCTGCTCCCAGGGCTGCCTCAGACACCAACCACAATGTGGTGCTGGCTGGACCCACACCACAACCACCAGCAGGGGCTCTGCAGACACCACCTGTGCTGTGGTGACTGGGTGCTGAGATTCCTGTGTGCTGCTGTCTGCACCTGAGTTGCCCCACTCCCACAGCTCCCAGATACTGGGGAGCCAGGGCTCCCTGTGGGCAGGTACCATTGCTCTGCAGTTTCCCTTCTACAGCCACTAGAGGCTGGAGGAGCCAGCGGGGCCATGACTGACAAAACCCAGGACTTCTACTGCCCTGGGACGACTGGCCAAATTCCTAGGGCAGTTGTCTTTTTTTTTAAAAAAAAAAAAAAAAAAAAAAAAAAAAAAA